>SJYX01004739.1:700357-745145 GCA_006410675.1 Oreotragus oreotragus
AGTGCAGCACTTTCACAGCATCATCTTCCAGGATTTGAAATAGCTCAGCTTTGGCCTTGGAGTACAGAATGAAGCAGGGCAAAGGCTAATAGAGTTTTGCCAAGAGAATGCACTGGTCATAGCAAACACCCTCTTCCAGCAACACAAGAGAAGACTCTACACATGGACATCACCAGATGGTCAACACGGAAATCAGATTGATTATATTCTTTGCAGCCAAAGATGGAGAAGCTCTATACAGTCAGCACAAAATAAGACCAGGAGCTGACTGTGGCTCAGGTCATGAACTCCTTATTGCCAAATTCGGACTTAAATTGAAGAAAGTAGGGAAAACCACTAGACCATTCAGGTATGACCTAAATCAAATCCCTTATGATTACACAGTGGAAGTGAGAAATAGATTTAAGGGACTAGATCTGATAGACAGAGTCCCTGATGAACTATGGAATGAAGTTCGTGACATTGTACAGGAGACAGGGATCAAGACCATACCCATGGAAAAGAAATGCAAATAGGCAAAATGGCTGTCTGAGAAGGCCTTACAAATAGCTGTGAAAAGAAGAGAAGCGAACAGCAAAGGAAGAAAGGAAAGATATAAGCATCTGAATGCAGAGTTCCAAAGAATAGCAAGGAGAGATAAGAAAGCCTTCCTCAGCAATCAATGCAAAGAAGTAGAGGAAAACAATAGATTGGGAAAGACTAGAGATCTCTTCAAGAAAATTAGAGATACCAAGGGAACATTTCATGCAAAGATGGGCACAATAAAGGACAGAAATGGTATAGACCTAACACAAGCAGAAGATATTAAGAAGAGGTGGCAAGAATACACAGAAGAACTGTACAAAAAGGATCTTCATGACCCAGATAATCACAATGGTGTGATCACTCACCTAGAGCCAAACATCCTGGAATGTGAAGTCAAGTGGGCCTTGGAAAGCATCAGTACTAATAAAACTAGTGGAGGTGATAGAATTTTAGTTGAGTATTTCAAATCCTGAAAGATGATGCTGTGAAAGTGCTTAAAAGCTATATTTCCATTCAAAATCTTTCCTGTGTTTGCTTTGGTATGTTGTCACTGCCAAGAAACTTGACCATTTTGTTTCAGTTGACAAATAATAAGATGACATGAAGTTGTTAGTTTTGTAATATTTATGGGGTTTGTTGTTATTCCCCTCTGTCATTCTGATATTAGTGTAAAATGGTCAGTTCTGTCATATTTGTAGGGTATCTAATCATGCAGAAAAAGATGTAACACAGCAGATCTGACTGCTGTCATTTGAAAGAGCTGCTTGCAAGGTTGGCCCCTGCCTGGCATCTAGTAACTTGGATTTCAGGAGGGTCCTCGTTGTCCTAAACTGTATAGACAATATGGTGCATGCTAAATATGTACTTTCCTTCTAGAATTTTTTAAAATACTTATTTGGTTGTACCAGGTCTAGTTGCAGTATATGGGATCAAGTTCCCTGACCAGAGGTTGAACCCAGGCCCCCTGCATTGGGAGCACAAAACATTAGCCAGTGGACAACCAGGGAAATCCCCCTGGAATTTTGTTACACGCTAGACAGAGGCTGCATACGTGACCAGCCCCCCAAATCCCTGGACACTGCGTCTCTGTTAAGCTCATCAGATGCACTCCATACGCTGTCATAAGTCATTGTGGGGGAACTAAGCATGGTTTTATTTTTTGATTTATTTTTAATTGGAGGATAATTGCTTTACAGTTTCGTGCTGCTTTCTGCCACACAGCAATGTGAATCAGCCAAAAGCATGCATCTGTCCCCCACCCCCCTCCTGAGCCTCCCTTCCGCCATCCCACCCCTCTGGGTCATCGCAGAGCACCGAGCTGCGCTCCCTTTGCTGTGGGCCGCTTCCCACTAGCTGTCTGTTTCACACCTGAAAGTGTATACATGTCAGTGCGGCTCGCTCCATTTGTCCCCGTCTGCTTCACCTGTGTCCGCAGATCCATTCTCATATCTGTGTCTCTGTCCCTGCCCTACAGATAGGAATGTCATCAGTGCCATTTATGCTGGCACATTGGTTTCCTCTGAACATCACTCCATGAAATGCTTCCCTGTGTTAATTTTGTTTTATATCCTTTTTCTGTAAAACGAAACACTTCGCCATGAGTATGTCTATATGCTGAGACATCCCAGTAAACCTGGGCAGTCCGGGGACCAATAATACAGTAGTTATTTCTCCTCTATCATAACAATATTTGTCATTTATATTTTCTCCTTTTGTCCTTAATTGGTCTAGAAAGCCTTCTGGAGAACAAGCTTTGGCCTTGTGGACTTGACAACTCAACATTGGTCACTGTTGGCTTGATTTCTGTCATGCTTTCTGACCTCATCTTCATCATTTCCTGATTTTTGTTTTCCTTTGTGATTAATTTGTACTTTTATCTGCTTCATACGGTGGAAGCTTCAATCGCTGATTTTTAAGCCTATCTCCTTTTCTGATACAAGCATTTACAGTTCACACATTCATTTCTAAATTTTTCTTTAGTTCCTGTCCACGAATGTTGATAGATTGTGCTTTCATTACCCTTTATTTCAAAATATTTTTACCCCCGCTTTGTGATTTCTACTAATTTGCAAGTATGTTAGACCTTTCTAGATATCTTCCAGAAATCTTACTGACTTAAAATGTTATTCTACTCTTGTACAATAATATGCTCTGTGTAATTCCAACCAGTAGATGATTTTAGGGACATCTTTTAAGGGCCAGGAGGCTTCCCTTGTGGCTCAGCTGGTAAAGAATCCACTTGAAATGCAGGAGACTTGGGTTCAATCCCTGGGTCGGGAAGATCCTCTAGAGAAGGGAAAGGCTGCCCACTCCAGTATTCTGGCCTGGAGAATTCCAAGGACTGTATAGTCCAAGGGGTCGCAAAGAGCCGGACACGACTGAGTGACTTTCACTTCACTTTAAGGGCCAACATATGGTCTATCTTTGTGAATGTGCCACATGTACTTTCAAAGAACGTGCGTTTTGCAGCTGCTGGTGTTTGTTCTACAAAATATCCGTATGCTCAAGTTGGTATTAAATACTATTCTTTACTTATGGCAGTCCTCCTTGTCTTGAAGTCTTCTTTGCCTGATATGCAGTATGAGCTTCTTCACAGCCACATAGGGCGTTAAGGTTCTGTTCACCATTTTTCTTCCTTTTTGCTTTCAACTCATCCATGTGGTTATACTTACCCTGTATCTCCTAAAAGGGCTTCCCTGGTGGCTCAGATGGTAAAGAATCTGCCTGCCATGTAGGAGACCCAGGTTGGATCTCTGGGTCAAGAAGATCCCCTGGAGAATGGAATGGCAACCCACTCCAGGATGATGGCCTGGAGAATTCCATGGACAGAGGAGAGCTCCTAAAAACATGTATTTGGTGGTTCTTTCTGTCTGATGTGACCATCTCTTCCTTTAAATTGGAATGTGTATTTTCTTTGCGTTTGATGTAAATATCAGTGTAGTCTGTGTTAATTATACCAGCAGGCTGTTTATTGCTTATTTGTACTCTTGCTTCTTGGTTCTTTTGTTCTCCCTTTGCTGTCTGGTTTTGGAATAATCAACTTTCTGAATTTTTTTTAACCTCCCTTCTTTACTGGCATTTTCATTTTTAGTTAGTCTTTTTAAAATTGTTACTCTGATAACAATATGCATCCTTAGCTTATCTAAACCTAATTTGAATTAACTTTATATCACTTCACATATAATGAAAAAGCCTAAAATAGTATGTTCCCACCCTGTCTTAGTGCTATCATCACATATTTTACCAATACTTTGTTATCAGCCTCAACTGTGTTATTATTTTTCACTTTAAACAGTTCATCATATGGTATAAAATTTGAGAAAAGAAAATACAGCTTTTCATATTTACTGTTTGCAGTGCTCTTCAGATTTAATTGATCATTTGGTATTATTCACATTCAACTTGAAGAACTTCCTATAGCACTTCTTGTAGTATGAGTCTGGATATATTTTCTCAGCTTTTATTTACTGGGGAAAAAGTCTTTAGTTTTTCTGTCATTTTAAAAAGGATATTTTCGCACTTGGTGGAGCAATCTGTATAATAGTCCCTCCCCACACATCACCCCATGACACTTTTAAGATGTCATTCCTTTATCTTCCAGTCTTCACGCTTTTTCTGGCTTTCTTTTTAAATAATAAATCTGCTGTCATTCTTCTCCAAATTCTCCTGTAGACATCTCTGCACCTTCCATTCCCCTAAGCTTGCAAGGTTTATCTCTTACCTTGTTTGACAGCAGTTTAACTGTAATGTGCTCAGGTGTGATTTCCTTTGTATTTGTTCTGCCTGAGGTTTTCTGGGATTATTGAATTTGTGGGTTGATGATTTTGCTCAAACTTTGAAAAACTTTGGCCAGCATTTTTTCCAATATACACTTTTTGTCCCCCTAATTCTCACTTTCCTATCCTCTTGGACATAGCTAAGGCGTTTTTGTCCCAGTTTTTCTTTCCTCTGTTCTTAGTCTAAAATGATTACTGTTAATGTGTCTATATGTTTATGAGTTATTTTTGTTGGATCCAATCTTCTGTTAATCGGTAATTCTTTTTATTTAATTTTAGCTGATGTGCTGTCCATGTAAGATCTCTATTTGAGCCTTATCTAAATTTTTATATCTCCTGAAATTATCTACTTATTATCTTTATCTCTAACATTTTATATTGGTTATTTTTTAACAAAGTGCAGAGGCATTTCCCCCTAGCTTCATGGAGATGTAATTGACAAGGTAACATGGTGCCAGTTTAAGGTGAACAATATCTTCATTTGATACATTTGTTCATTGTAAAATGATTATCACCATTAGCTGCCATCTATCTGTCACATAGTTACCATATCGTTTTTGTACTGAGAAAATCTAAGAGCTACTGTCTTCTAATATTCAAGTATATAATGTAGAGCATAAGCACCATGCTCCTACATTAGAGCCCCAAACTTGTTAATCTTATAACTGGAAGTTTGTAGCCTTTGACCAGTATCTGCTCATTACACCTAACCCCCAACTGCTGGTTACTACCATTCTACTCTCTGTTTCTCTTGAGTTTGTCTTTTTTAGCTACCATATACAAGTGACATCATTCAGTATTGTATCTTTCTCCCTCTGACTTATCCACTTAGCATAAAGCTCTCAATGTCATCCAAGTTGTTGGCAAACACCAAGACTTCTTTCTTAGAGCTGAATAATATTCCTTTTTCTCTGTGTTTAAATATATTTGTTCTATCCATCTGTTGATGGACACAGGTTGTTTCCATGTCTTGCCTATTGTGACTAATGCTGCAATGAACATGGAAGTGCAGATATCTCTACAGGATCCTGATTTAATTTCTTTGGAAATGTACCTAGAAGTAGGATTGCTGGATGATATGGTAGTTATGTTTCTATTTTTAGAGGAACTCCTATACTGTTTTCCAGTGGCTGTACCAATTTACATTCCTGGAGTACATTACATCGCATTAGAGTTCCCTTTTCCCCACACTCTCGCCAACACTTACCTCTTGTCTGTTTGATGACAGCCATTCTAACTACTGTAAGGTGATATCTCTTTGTGGTTTGGATTTGCATTGCCCTGGTGATTTATGATGTTGACTAGCATTCCATGTACCAGTGGGTATATGTATGTCTTCTTTGCAAGACTGTCTACTAAGTCCCTCTGTCCATTTTTTAATCTATTAGATTTTTAGCTATCAGATTATATTGAGATAATTTAGATATTAAGCCCTTATCAGATGTATGATTTGCAGATATTTTCCCTGTTCCTTAGATGGCCTTTAGGTTTTGCTTATTTTTTCTTTTGCTATGCAAAACCTTTTCAGTTTGATGTTTTTCTGTCGCTAAGTCATGCCCAGCTCTTTTCAACCCCATGGACTGTACCCCTCCAGGATCCTCTATCCTCCACTGTCTCCTGAAGTTTGCTCACTTGATTGTTGTAGTCCCACTTAGTTATTTTTGCTTTTGTTGCATGTGCTTCTGCTATCATATCCAGAAAATCACTGCTGAGATTAATGTCAAGGAGATTTTTTCCTATCTTACTTATAATTATCTTATGGATTCAAGTCTTAAATTTAAGCCTTTAATTCAAGCTCAGTTTTGTCACTGTGAAAGATGGAGATCCAGTTTCATTATTCTGTATGTTATACACTTTTCTAATCATCATTTATTAAAAAGATTATATTTTCCTCATTGGGTATTCTTGGTACTCTTGTCAAATATTAGTTGCCCATATATACAGGGGTTTATTTCTAGGCTTCCAATTCTGTTCCATCAGTTCAGTTCAATCGCTCAGTCATGTCTGACTCTTTGCGACCCCATGAATCGCAGCACGCCAAGCCTCCCTGTCCATCACCAACTCCTGGAGTTCACTCAGACTCACGTCCATCGAGTCCGTGATGCCATCCAGCCATCTCATCCTCTGTCTTCCCCTTCTCCACCCGCCCCCAATCCCTCCCAGCATCAGAGTCTTTTCCAATGAGTCAACTCTTCGCATGAGGTGGCCAAAGTACTGGAGTTTCAGCTTTAGCATCATTCCTTCCAAGGAAATCCCAGGGCTGATCTCCTTCAGAATGGACTGGTTGGATCTCCTTGCAGTCCAAGGGACTCTCAGGAGTCTTCTCCAACACCACAGTTCAAAAGCATCAATTCTTTGGTGCTCAGCCTTCTTCACAGTCCAACTCTCACCTCCATACATGACCACAGGAAAAACCATAGCCTTGACTAGACGGACCTTAGTCAGCAAAGTAATGTCTCTGCTTTTGAATATNGATTCCTCAAGAGGCAGGTCAGGTGATCTGGTATTCCCATCTCTTTCAGAATTTTCCACAGTTTATTGTGATCCACACAGTCAAAGGCTTTGCCATAGTCAATAAAGCAGAAATAGTTCCATATGTCTATTTTTATGCCAGTGCCATACAGTTTTGAATGCTATAGTTTTATAGTTTAGTTTAAAATAAAAATATGTGATGCTTCTTGCTTTGTTCTTTCTCAAGATTGCTTTGGCTATTTGAGGCCCTTTGTGGATCCATGAGAATATGGGCATGGACTTTTTTCTATTTCTGTGGAAAATGCCATGGGAATTTTGACAGTGATTATACTGCATCTATAAATGGCTTTGGATAATACGGACGTTTTAAACAGTATTCTTCCAATCCGTGAACTTGGGGTATCTTTATATTTGTTTGTCTTCAGCAAAGTCTTACAGCACTTAGTGTACAGATCTTTCCTCTCCTTGGTTAAGTTGGCTTCTAAGACACCTCCACTTGCGCCAATGGTGGCAATCCCTAATGGCCTGGTGGCAGCTGTTGTTCTTGCCTGGAACAAGATGCAGAATGAGCCACAGGAGCCTACACACATCCCCGTCAGCCCAGTTCGTCCTGATGATCTTGGGGAATGCTGTCAGTGGCCAGCAAACATAGGACACACTGTTAGGTGACTACAAGAACAGATCACGCACAGACTTTCAGTGAATGCATCTAGTGATTATACTGCATCTATAAATGACTTTGGATAATACGGACGTTTTAAACAGTATTCTTCCAATCCGTGAACTTGGGGTATCTTTATATTTGTTTGTCTTCAGCAAAGTCTTACAGCACTTAGTGTACAGATCTTTCCTCTCCTTGGTTAAGTTGGCTTCTAAGACACCTCCACTTGCGCCAATGGTGGCAATCCCTAATGGCCTGGTGGCAGCTGTTGTTCTTGCCTGGAACAAGATGCGGAATGAGCCACAGGAGCCTACACACATCCCCGTCAGCCCAGTTCGTCCTGATGATCTTGGGGAATGCTGTCAGTGGCCAGCAAACATAGGACACACTGTTAGGTGACTACAAGAACAGATCACGCACAGACTTTCAGTGAATGCATCTGCGGGGAGCCAGCACTGAGTCCCATTTTAAACAGGCGAAGCTGTCGTGATATTGAAATAATTCTCTGAACTTTCCTGGCCCAGAGTGCTGTGCCAAGATCCAGAGAGCTTCCACAACCCAGAGGAGGACCAGCATCGATGTTTTACTTTCTTAATGAATCTGCATGGCTTAGAAGAAAACATGGCATTCTTGCATTTCTGCATGTCTACCAGTGTTAATTATAGACTCACTTACACCAGCCCAGGTGACAGAAAATCAGTGCTGAGGCAGCTTGGAAGACTTCTTGCCCCCAGACTAAGCTCAGGGTGGAGTGAAGAGAGAGATAGGTCTAGTCATGCCCCACAGGAACATTCCCTCTGGTGGATGTTTTCATTGACAAATTGCTTTTGATCAGCTGGCTAGAACAGGACAACCCTGAGGTTAAAAGTCATGGGGTCAACATCACTGTGATCATATTACTGTCACTGTCACATAGTTACAGGCTGTAACCTAGCCATGGCCAACATAGGTTTTGAAAATAAAACCTCTGGTCATAGATTCAATGTGTAGAAACCTACATCACAAGAGGAAAAAATAAAAGCACCTACTTTATAGTCAATCAAAAATTCCCTGTTTATATAGGAATGTGTTACACATTACTTTTCCCAGTAGTCAAAGATAATGGTCTTATTTTCTTAGATTCCAGACTGGCAGGGTTCGTACTAAACTTTATTATAGTGATTGTTTGTTTGTTTGTTTGCTTGCTTGCTTTTTGGCTTAGCTGTGACCCAGTCTAGTATTCTTGCCTGGAGAATTTCATGGACAGAGGAGCCTGGCAGGCTACAGTTCATGGGAATTGCAGATTTGTACATGACTGAGTGACTAACACACATACAATGCAACATGTAGGATCTTGGTTCCCCAACAAGAATTTGAACCTGTGCCCTCTGCACTGGGTGCATGGAGTCTTAACTACTAGACCACCAGAGAAGTCCCTCTAGTGGTATAATTTTAACCATGATATTGTTCCAGGGGTGGAGTCTGCTGGGAAGCAATAGCCGTAATTAAAGCAGAGACAATAAAGATAGGAACTAGACAGAAATGGCAGGATGGGGGAGAAGGGACATACCAGGGAGATACTTAGGACATGAACTGCCAGTCACTGGCATCTGGGAGTTTTAGTAGCATCATATGTCAGATGGACAAGAACTTGGACTAACTGGACCACAATCATGAATGTCAGTTGCCCACTAGAACCCGGACTCGCCGGTAAAAGCCCTGACTTGTAGAGCTTACTGATTTCCCAGGTATAACTGTTCCCAGCAGTTTCAAGCTACAAAGGGCCTAATAATCAGCTGGCAAAATTCCTGATGTTTTGAACACTGCTTGTATAGGACAATACAAGAGACCTCTGGCATACCACTGACCTGAATTCAATCTCAAGCAATCCAGTTTTCAATTTTCCTAAATTTTGTTCCTTTTTTCCTTTCTTCTTTGAACCTATTCATTATTTGTTCTTTGCCATTTCTTGTAAGAATGACTGTAAGAGCTATTCATAAGATTGTGTGAATGTGGAAGAGACAAGCACAGACTGTACACTGGACTGTACATGGATGTACACTAGACATACACTGGTGTATACTGGGCTATACATCAGACTGTTCCATTGGAATGTACACTGGACATACCCTGACTTTACACTGCACTGTGTACACTGAGATATGCCGCCTTTGGATTGTACACCAGATGTGTCCAGATGTGCACTTGACTGTGTGCTCCACATATATGCCAGCTGTGCTCCAGCTGTACACTGGAATGCACACTATACAGTGGACCGTACATTGGACTGTACATAGAGGTACACTTGTACACTAGACTGTACACTGGGATGTACACTAGACTGGACAGTGAGTGTACACTGGACTGTACACCATACACTGGTGTGTATACTATGCACTGAATGTACACTAGACTGTACATTCAGCTGTACACTGGGCTGGACACTATACTGTACACTGGATGTACAGCAGACGGTGAAGAAACAAGCACCAGCATGATGTTTTCTGGTACATCATGGACACACATCCTTTGAACATATATATGCAAAATGCCAAGCTGTAATGATGTCAGGATTGGGTTTTTCTGACTTTTCCTTGTGATCCAGATAGAAACAGTTCATTTTCAATTTCAAGATGCCAAAAAAGTTTAAAGGTCAACTGGTACATTTTATTAGAACCAAAGAGTGATTGATTCTAAGTTATATAATGTGTAGCTCAGAAACAAAAACCCCACAACTGAACTTGGTATGTTTTTCTACCCAAAACTAATGTTTTCCAAGGAGAAAATGTGAGGGTAAACATGTGGAAACAAGTTCTCATAGTAGAGTTCAGGGAACATTTCTTCTGAATCCTTTGTGTTTCTGTCTTTTTATCAATTTTCTGACAGATAGCCCCAAGTAAAGCTACTAGGCAACAGATGATGTCACAACTCCAAGCAACAATAGAAATACTTTCTGTTCATCTACATAACCAACCCATGAGTATTCTTGTTAAGAGCAATAAGAACAATCTTTAATCTCATCATGTAGGGGCTGCTGCTGCTGCTGTTCCTAAGTCGCTTCAGTCGTGTCTGACTCTGTGAGACCCCATAAATGGCAGCCCACCAGGCTCCCCCCTCCCTGGGATTCTCCAGGCAAGAACACTGGAGTGGGTTGCCATTTCCTTCTCCAATGCACGAAAGTGAAAAGTGAAAGTGAAGTCACTCAGTCGTGTCCGACTCCTAGTGACCCCATGGACTGCAGCCCACCAGGCTCCTCCGTCCATGGGATTTGCCAGGCAAGAGTACTGGAGTGGGGTGCCATTGCCTTCTCCTCATGTAGGGGAACTGTTATTTAAAAGTGTTGCTTTTATCCGGGTTATCACAACAGTTAGAAATCTACAGGCTTGTCCACACAAATACAAATGTGCTTATCTTTTTAGCTGGAATCAGAGGATATGGTGCACACTTAAACTCTACTTCACAATAATTAATGTAAAAATAAAATTGAAGGACAAATGGTCTTCCACCCAAGACCTGAATGAGTTTCATCATGGTTAGATGCTTAATAAGCACCCAAACAGAGCATTTTAAGATAGTCACAACCCTTGTTGCCTGCTGAATTCATTGTAATGAGATGATTCACACGCACTGGGTCTAAGAGAACCAGCTGAGGCCTCAGGTTCTGTCCTTGGCAGGATACCAGGCTGTGCTGAGAGTGTGCTAATCAGGGCCATCGTTCCCAGTGAGGTCTGCATGCTGCCTTCTCAAAGCTTGCTACTCAGCCCTGCGTCGTCATCTTGTCTCCATATCTGGGTGCCTGCTTCCTCACCCAGCTGGACTTCTTTTCCCTGGTCAGTGGTTGTCAACCGTTTCCTGTCTCTGAATAACTTGGTTAAAATGACCAGGTTAAAACACAGATTGTCAGGCTCCAACCCCCAGAGGTTCTGGCTCAGTAGGTGTGGGTGGGGCCTCAGAATGTGCCTTCCTGACAAGTTCCCAGCGGGTGCTAATGCATCTGGTCTAGGGACCACACTTTGAGAATCACTGCAGGACCTTGACTCGCTAATATTAATAATTCTGCCTTGAATTCCTATCATTTAACCCTCTTACCCCCTCATAGAGTGGCAGATGAGATCTGCCACATCACACCCTGTGAGGAGCCATCTCTCCTCCCTGACTTCATTTTCTTTGTGGGTAAAATGGGGACCACCCTTTTCTCAAGGGGTGCTAGGATGGGCCACTCGTACGACGCATCCTAGGGACCCAGCACCTGGCAGTGACCGAGATGTGTGACTGCCCCGGCCCTACTCTTTGCCCTGTCCACTCTGTACGAACTTGAATTAAATTTGATTACTTGTTTAGGTAGATTGTAATCCTCTGGAAAAGGAAAGATATACTTTATACATCTGGGTCTAGCCCTGTATTCTACATTCAGAGCCTTAAGAACATTTATCAACGATGCTGATTTAAAAAAATAAAAACAAAAATCAGCCTTCATTACCTTCACCCTAAATGAATCTTACAGTGGCATGTGATCGAAAATAAACCAGCAAAGAGAGACCCAAAGAAAAGTAATAAAGAAGCAATGGACTCAGAACAGAGCGCCCCCAGCCCCAACCATGCAGGAAGGACGGCCAAAGGAAACAGTTCATCACCGTCACAGCAGAATACAAACAAAGCTGACCAGACACCAGCTGTTTTCTCTCAGCCCCTTTGCCTCTGGAACAAACAAGTTCCTTCCAGCAGCAAATCAAGAGGGCACAGCACTATTTTCAATACCACATGATACTGTTGGGACAGGCACAGGGAGTGGTCCAAGGGGAAAAAAAAAAAAAAAAAAGGAGATGGGGAGATGTGGGAAGTAACTGAAAAGGGGAGTGGGTGAAGGAAGGAAAACCCATCTGTGACATCACTTGATATTTTTAAACCTAGCTGCTAGCACCTGGCAAGGCCTTCTGGGAAAACAGATCAGATTTCTGTAGCCTCATGTTTTGGGAACATAACGGAGTTTGCTAATTCATGGTCAGACTCTCTTGTGACTCTGTGTTGATTGTCACTTGGCCTAAAATGATAGCAAGCAAGAAAACTGGTCCTCATCTTAAAAAAAAAAAAAAAAAAAGGAGATGGGGAGATGTGGGAAGTAACTGAAAAGGGGAGTGGGTGAAGGAAAGAAAACCCATCTGTGACATCACTTGACATTTTTAAACCTAGCTGCTAGCACCTGGCAAGGCCTTCTGGGAAAACAGATCAGATTTTTGTAGCCTCATGTTTTGGGAATATAACGGAGTTTGCTAATTCATGGTCAGAAGTCACAAGTCACTCTTGTGACTCTGTGTTGATTGTCACTTGGCCTAAAATGATAGCAAGCAAGAAAACTGGTCCTCATCTCACTTCCCTCCTGCAGCATGTATCTGGGATGCCTGGCTTTTCTAGATCTCTTCTTGCCCACCCTCTCAAGCCTGAAGTCCTCCAACCTGACTGGGGACAATCATTCTGGAGACTAAGCAGCTCCAGAGGCAAAGCTGGGATTTTGAGGGCTAAGAAGGCACAGTGAAGCGCATGGAGTTTCTCACAAACTGGGGACTAAGTCCATTTCACTGTCAGTCCCTTTGCCAGCATGCATGCTGTGGTTCTTCCTCCAAATATGANTGACTGGGGACAATCATTCTGGAGACTAAGCAGCTCCAGAGGCAAAGCTGGGATTTTGAGGGCTAAGAAGGCACAGTGAAGCGCATGGAGTTTCTCACAAACTGGGGACTAAGTCCATTTCACTGTCAGTCCCTTTGCCAGCATGCATGCTGTGGTTCTTCCTCCAAATATGACAGACTGGGCCATAGGCTAGCCACACATGCGCCAGCTCTTTTCCTGTTACCATGTTGTTACTAAGCTCTTGGTGGATAGATCTTGTGTATGTGAACCGGAGTTTACCAAGCTTGGAGTTCCTCAACAGACTTTTCTAAGATAACCCACAGTAGGACATTAGAGAGAAAGAAAAGAAAAATTTGGAGATTCAAGGAACATATCATGAGTTGCAAAATTCAGAATCAGACCATCTCTTTTTTTTGGTAAATTAATTTATTTCAATTGGAAGCTAATGGAGAAAAGACAATCTCTTTAACAAGCAGTGCTGGGAAAACTTGTCTGCTGCTGCTGCTAAGTCACTTCAGTCGTGTCTGACTCTGTGTGACCCCATGGACAGCAGCCCACCAGTTGGCTTTCCTAGATCTCTTCTTGCCCACCCTCTCAAGCCTGAAGTCCTCCAACCTGACTGGGGACAATCGTTCTGGAGACTAAGCAGCTCTGGAGGCAAAGCTGGGATTTTGAGGGCTAGGAAAGCACAGTGCAGCGCATGGAGTTTCTCAAAAACTGGGGACTAAGTCCATTTCACTGTCGGTCCCTTTGCCAGCATGCATGCTGTGGTTCTTCCTCCAAATATGACAGACTGGGTCATAGGCTAGCCACACATGCGCCAGCTCTGTTCCTGTTACCATGTTGTTACTAAGCTCTTGGAGGATAGATCTTGTGCATGAGAACTGGGGTTCACCAAGCTTGGAGTTCCTCAACAGACTTTTCTAAGATAACCCACAGTAGGACATTAGAAAGAAAGAAAAGAAAAATTTGGAGATTCAAGGAACATATCGTGAGTTGCAAAATTCAGAATCAGACCATCTCTTTTTTTTTGTAAATTAATTTATTTTAATTGGAAGCTAATGGAGAAAAGAATCTCTTTAACAAGCGGTGCTGGGAAAACTGGTCAACCACTTGTAAAAGGATGAAACTAGAACACTTTCTAACACCAAACACAAAAATAAACTCAAAATGGATTAAAGATCTAAATGTAAGACCAGAAACTATAAAACTCCTAGAGGAAAACATAGGCAAAACACTCTCTGACATAAATCACAGCAGGATCCTCTATGACCCACCTCCCAGAGTAATGGAAATAAAAGCAAACCATCTCTTGAAACTCTTGGCCTGAGTGTATACCAATGTTTAGACACAGATGTTAGCAGTTATTCAGCAACACGCAACATGCCCAGGAGGTCATGTTGGGTTAGTACTATACTGGGTTAGTACAGACCATGCTTATATGAACCCAAACCAGAAGAGTAAGCATTGTGGCCTCTACCTTACTGAGTTAAGCACTTGAGGAACAGGTACCATCAAGACTCATTTTACACAGGAGGAAAATAAAGCACACGGAATCCAGAAAATGGTTTAGGGCCATGCAGCCAGGAATACCAGAATTAAGTCATGAGTCTTCTGCTCATTTCTGCCCCCACCCCTAGTTCAGGGTCCTGGTATGCAACAAAATTCCACTCCCATGATTCATTGGAGCTTGGGCACCAAATGAATACTGAAATGGACATTTGCATTAAAGACATGTTACAGTGCCAAAAAATAGATTTATAATATACTTTTGATGTTTGAAAATGTTACACTTCATACATTAAAAATCAATGGATTGGTTTAAAAAAAAGGCTAAGTATTACTTTTAATGCTGTTATACACAAGATGGTTTTCTTTTTATATGTTTTATTCTTAGTGTACAGAACTGAACTGTATTCTGTATGATGATTTTATATTCTTCAATATTACTGAATTTATTGATTTTAGTTATGATTTTGGTGGAGATTTTATAGATATATACACACACTATATATATATAATTTAGGACTTAATACATATATAATCATATCATCTGCAAACAAAGACATTTCTACCTCTTCCTTTCCTGTTCTGATGCCTTTTATTTCTTTTGCTTGCCTAATTGCTCTGGCTAAGATTTGCAGTACTGTGTTGAATAGGAGTGGTGGAAGTGGGCACATTTGTCTTGCTCCTGAATTTAGAAAAAAGCTTTCAAAACTTTCACTATTGAAAATGATGCTGGCTATGGGTTTATCATATATGTCCTTTCCTTTTGGAGGTATATGCCCTCTATACCCAGTCTGTTGAGCATTTTTATCATGAAAGGATACAGTACTTTGTCAAATGCTTTTTCTGCATCTATCCAGATGATCATGATTTTATCTTTCATTCTGTTACTGTGGTGTTTCACATTTACCGCTTTGCATATTGAACCATCGGGGAAGGCAATGGCTCCCCATCCCAGTACTCTTGCCTGGAAAATCCAATGGACGGAGGAGCCTGGTGGGCTGCAGTCCATGGGGTTGCTAACAGTCGGACAGACTGAGCGACTTCACTTTCACTTTTCTCTTTCATGCATTGGAGAAGGAAATGGCAACCCACTCCAGTGTTCTTGCCTGGAGAGTCCCAGGGACGGGGGAGCCTGGTGGGCTGCCATCTATGGGGTCACACAGAGTCGGACATGACTGAAGTGACTTAGCAGCAGCAGCAGCAGCAGCAGCATATTGAACCATCCTTGCATCCTAGATTTAGATAAACCCTACTTGATCATAGTGAACGATGCTTTTAACTGTGCTGTTGCATTCAGTTTGCTAATGTTTTGTTGAGAATTTTTTGCATCAATATTCATCAGGAATACTTGTCTGTAGTTTCCTTGTATCCTCTGGCCTTGGTATCAGGTTGATGATAGCCTCATAAAATGAGTTTGGGAGTGTTCTCTCTTCTTCAGTTCTTATAAGACTTAGTGAAAGATGGCATTAATTTTTCTGTAAATATTGTAGAATTTACCAGTAAAACAATCTGCCTGGGCTTTTCTGCTTGAGGAGGTTTTTGATTACTATCTTCTTCCTTGATATTTGTCTGTTGAGATTCCTATTTCTTCGTGATTCACTCTTGGGAGGTTGTATATTCCTAGGAATGTATCTGGTGTTCTGTGTTGTCCAGTTTTATTGGTAGAAGTCTCATGTCACAGAAGTCACAGAAGTCTCATGATCTTTTATATTTCTGCAGTATCAAATTCATTGTCTTCTTTCTCATTTCTAATTCTGATTTTTGAGTCTTCTCTCTGTTTTCCTGAGTTAGCTAAAAGTTTTTCAATTTTGTTGATCTTTTTCAAAAATCAGTATTCACCTAGCTCCTAAAGCCTGGCTGGCTGTGAGCATAGATCCTGGGTTGTGATGAGGAGAGGGGACCCAAGTGGCTGTTGTTTTATATTTGTACTGCCACAAAGACCTTAGATGGCTGCCAGGGTGGATATAGGCCCTGGCAGGGTATGAGGAGTGTGAAGGGAACAGGGAAGGATTGAATCACAACTGGTGTTAGTGAACATAAATATCTGTAAGGCAGCTGGCAAGATCTGCATAGCCAGTCCATAACTTGGTATATGGTGGAAGCTGCTGAATTTGTCTGAAAGAAAGATCTCTGTTGACCAAATCATTCCCACTGTGTGTTTGCTAATAATAGCCCCTTCTTTCTTTTCCCTAGCCATCTCTGCTTATCTAGGATGGAAAAAACTAAGCTGGACCTTCACACAGTGCTCAGAAAGGCTGAAGAAGCTAGTCACTCACCCCTGTCTTCCTCTCCTGGTGAGAGGAACTTTTACTAGCTGGGAAGTTCCTTCTCAGAGCTGAACAAAGACAGCCTGGGACATGGGACGAGGCAGGCGAAATAAAGCTGCTTTCCACTTCTGCCGTTCTTCTCACATATTTTGTTCGATGGTGTTGCCAAAGTGTGTTTAGGTATATTTGTGGGTAGCTCTCTAGTCATTGACCTTTGTGGGAGGACAGGGAAGCTGCAATCTTCTATACTGTCATTATTTCCCAGAATGCTTGGTTTATTTTATTTGCTTTTAATTTTTTAAAAATTGTCTTTTCTTCTGCACTGGGTCTTCATTGCTATGTGCGGGCTTTCTCTAGTTGAGGCGAGTAAAGGCTTCTCTCCAGTTGCAGCGCACAGGCTTCTCACTGTAGTGGCTTATCTTGTTCAGAGCACAGGCCCTAGGGGTACAGACTTCAGTAGCTGCGGCTCGTGGGCTCAGCAGTTGTGATGCACAGGCTTATTTGCCCTGCAGCATATGGAATCTTGCTGGATCAGGGATCAAACCCATGTTCCCTGCATTGGCAGGCAGATTCCTAACCACTGGACCACCAGGGAAGTCCTGCCTTGGTTGGTTTAAACTGATTGCCAGCTAATTACAGCTTCTGGACATTTCAGGTCTACTTTTATTGACTGTTTTCACCACTGTCCTGCTTTTTCATGCATCTAATAATTTTTAAAATTGTGTGTTGGGCATCATTACTTGGTTGTACAGACTCTGAATTATGTTAGTTCCTTTGGAAGTGTTGCTTCTCTGCCCTGGCAGTTGAGTAGTTAGTCACAGATCATTTTGATCCTGCCTTACCATTAGAGTTTGTCAGGTTGTTCTATATTATATAGAAGGAAGAAAGAGAAAAGGAGGGAGGGGGAGGAAGGAAGGAAAACATAAAGGGAAGGAGTGAACGAATAAAAAAGATTATAACTCTCATCTTCGTGGAACTTATTCTAACAAGAGAAAAACAGAGAAATCATAAAATAAATGTACAATGAGAGCATGTGGTTATGACCACCTATAATAGGGCAATCTGAACTGATCAGGGAGAATCCAGGACTATGTCCTCAGGGAAGTAATAATGGGGCTGCTGTCTAAATCTGCTGCCGGCACCTGGGAAGTCGTCATGTGGTTACAGAAGNAAAAAAAAAAAAAAAAAGTAGGGAGGGAGTGGAAGGAATCTGGAGAAACTGTATACAAGGGGTATAAAGAAGAGCCACTTTCAGAAGAACTTTTTGTAACTATGAAAAATAGAGGATGCAGTCACTTGCATTTCAAAAATTTCTGTGCATTCAAAGCCTAGTGCCTGTCTTAAAATGAAGCTTGAGAGTTTCACAATGACCGGGATGCAGCTAAGCTATTTCTGGCCAATGGGATTCATCTAGCATCACAAGGTGGCCTTGTGCACACAAAACCACTTAAAATCATGTTTTCTCTGACTAATTTATACATTAAAAATAAACTGCCTTAGAAGGGTCTGCTTTTGGGGGGTGACTTTTGGAGGGTCTGCACTTTTAACAATTCTATAGCAGAATTTGCTATGTTATATACAAAGTCAGCCTTTGATATGTGTAGAACTTAGACAAAGTCAAGCAGAACTCCAAAGCAGATTTATGAAAGTAAGGCAACAAGCTTTAATAAAAGAAGCTGAGGGTTTTTGAAGGGAAATTTGGAAAGTAGGAAGAGTTAGTTGTAGGAGTATGATAAAGATTAGGTTAGACTAACCACTGAACTGGCCACTGCCCAGATCCTTTCAGTTGGGCTGTTTCCAAACTTCAGTCATTCTCAAAACGTGTCCTTGATTTTTTCCATATCACTCTTCAAACTGTTCAGTCTTTTTATTTAATCTTTTTATTTGAATTTCTTTAAAGCAGTTTTATGTGACATATCATAAATGGAAAACCATTAATACCTGATATAGACAGAAAGAAGTATAAAAGGAAATATAATAACAATTCCATTAGATTCTAGCAGTATATGCTATTGTTTGTGGTAAACTCTAAGTTTGAGGCCTCGCCTTTTTGTTCTTGCCAGAAAAGGAAATAAAGATGCAGCTGGTGTTGTTCACTCACTAAATCGGGTCTGCCTCTGCGTCCCCATGGACTACAGCACTCCAGGCTCCTCTGTCCTGCACTATTTCCCCGAGTTTCCTCAAATTCATGTCCACTGAATTGGTGATGTGGTAGAGGAGTTTTAAACCTATGTCATCATTAAACAGATTCTTTTTCTTTGATGTAATCTGATGGTTTAAAGGAACACTGGACTTTGAATAATAGTCTTAATTTGTGAATAAGTACTGTTGCTACTGTTTGGTGGTTTGCTTTTTATTTCAAGCAACAAAAACCATTATTAGGAGAACATGAAGTAAATGACTGTAAGTATTCATGTAAATAATATGAGCTGATCACTGTAAAGTCATTTCCAAATGTCATGGCTTGGGTGAATCAGGCCCACTTTCCACCCTTCCCCATGTACAATTTGCATCTGCTAATCAAGGTTGAAAGATTCAAAGCAGGAAGCCTAATTGGCTTAGAGAATGCTTCCATTTCTTGAATAGTGAGGGCAGGGTTTTGCGCAACTGTTCCCCAGGAATGTGTGCAATAAAAGTATGATCCTTAATTTTGTGTGTTGACTTGATTGGACTGTGGGATGCCCAGATAGCTAGTTAAATATTGTTTCTGGGTTTGTCTCTAAGAGTGTTTCAGCAAGGGATTACCATTTGAATTGGCAGATTGAGTAAAGTAGGTGACTTTCCCCAGTGTGGGTGAGCATCATCCAATCTGGTGAAAGCCTGGATAGGGCAAAAGATGGAAGAAGCTTGAGTTTACTCTGCAAATTATGTGATAATGTTTACATTATGACATTTAATGTTTTTTGCTATAATAGTAACTATTGAATATAACTCCATTGCAATACTCAAAGATGGTATATATACACACAAATATGTATGTGTATATAAAATTCTTGGTTAAATTTGAAAATTAATAATTCCACTTGCCTTAGTCTCAGTAGAGTAATTCTCCAAAATGAAATTAATTCAAAATCACCTAAGAATCATAATATTTCAATAAAAACTTTAAACTTGTGAGTAGAAAATAAATTATGTAACTTCTTAATTATACCAATATAATTAATGATTGTATTGAAAAGAAGTAAAAATTAATTTTTCTGGAAAATGTATAATAATTATGATTTAGATCTTATTTTATTTTTTACCTATTCAAACACTCTCATTCCAACACATACCCAAACATAGACAATGATATTTTAATTTAGCCATCTTTATATTTTAGTAAATTTGTCATATAAAACACAGATTTATAAATATTCTAAAATATTTGGTTCTATAAGATTACAGAAAAACCCAAATGAATGTTTTGGCTAACCCAATATTATTATTTTAGAGATATAAGTTTCCTAAGTGGTATATCTCAGTCAATAACTATTTGTGACTTGCAAGTTTTAAATAGGTAGCACTTTGAAATATTTGTTGTTGTTCAGTAGGTCAATCTTGTCCAACTCTTTGCAACCCCATGGACCGCAGCGTGATGCCTTCCCTGTCCTTCACCATCTCACAGAGCTCGCTCAAACTCATGTTCATTGAGTCAGTGATGCCATCCAACAAACTCATCCTCTGTCGTCTCCTTCTTCTCCTGCCTTCAATCTTTCCCAGCATCAGTGTCTTTTCTAAAAAGTTGGCTCCTAGCATCAGGTGGCCAAAGTATTCGAGCTTCAGTTTCAGCATTAGTCCTTCTAATGAATATTCAGTATTGATTTCCTTTAGGATTGACTAGTTTAATCTCCTTGAGGTCTAAGGAACTCTCAAGAGTCTTCTCCAATACCACAGTTCAAAAACAAAATTCTTCGGGGTTCAGCATTCTTATGGTCCAGCTCTCGCATCCATACATGTCCACTGGAAAAACCATAGCCTTGACAAGATGGATCTTTGTTGGCAAAGTAATGTCTCTGCTTTTTAATGTGCTGTCTAGGTTGGTCATAGCTTTTCTTCCAAGGAGCAAGGTCTTTTAATTTCATGGCTGCAGTCACCATCTGCAGTGATTTTGGAGCCCAAGAAAATAAAGTCTGTCACCGTTGCCGTTGTTTCCCCACTTTTTGACATGAAGTGATGGGACTGGATGCCATGATCATGATCTTAGTTTTTTGAATGTTGAATTTTAAGCCACCCTTTCCACTCTCCTCTTTCAATTTCATCAAGAGGCTCTTTAGTTCCACTTCACTGTCTGCCATAAGCGGGTGTCATCTGCGTATCTGAGGTTATTGATATATCTCCCAGCAATCTTGATTTCAGCTTGTGCTTCATCCAGTCTGGCATTTCGTGTGATGTATTCTGCATATAAGTTACATAAACAGGGTAACAGTATGCAGCCTTGATATACTCCTTTCCCAATTGGGAACCAGTCTGTTATTCCATGTTCTAGTCTGACTGTTGCTTCTTGACCTGCATACAAGTCAGGAGTCAGGTGAAATGGTCTGATATTCCCATCTCTTTAAGAATTTTTCCTAATTTGTTGTGATCTATACAGTCAAAGGCTTTGGCATAGTCAATGAAGCAGAAGTAGGTGTTTCTCTGGAACTCACTTAGTTTTTCTATGATCCAATGAATGTTGGCAATTTGATCTCTGGCTCCTCTGCTTTTGCTAAATCCAGCTTGAACATCTGGAAGTTCTCAGTTCACTTACTGTTGAAGCAAGCCTGGCTTGGAGAATTTTGAGCATTACTTTGCTAGCATGTGAGATGAGTACAATTGTGTACTAGTGTGAACATTTTTTGGCACTGCCTTTCTTTGGAATTGGAATGAAAACTGACCTTTTCCAGTCCTGTGGCCACTGCTGAGTTTTCCAAATTTGCTGACATTGAAGTAGCTCAACTGGAATTCCATCACCTCCACTAACTTTGTTTGTGGCGATGCTTCCTACGGGCCACTTGACTTCATACTCCAGGATGTCTGGCTCTAGGTGAGGGATCACACCATCGTGGTTATCTGGGTCATGAAGATCTTTTTTGTATAGTTCTTCTGTATATTCTTGCCACCTCTTTTTAATATTTTCTGCTTTTGTTAAGTTCATACTCCTTCTGTCCTTTATTGTACCCATCTTTGCATGAAATGTTCCCTTGGTGTCTCTAATTTTCTTGAAGAGATCTCTAGTCTTTCCCATTCTATTGTTTTCCTCCATTTCTTTGCATTATTCACTTAGGAAGGCTTTCTTATCTCTCCTTGCTATTCTTTGGAACTCTACATTTGATGGGTATATCTTTCCTTTTCTCCTCAAATATTTGCAGCAAGACTATAGAAAGACAATAGCAAATTTAATCTAAAGAAAGCAAGATGAAGGGGAAAATAGATAAAACAAGAAACTAATAAAATAGAGAACAAGCCTACCATTGAGAAGACTGAAAAAATTATTCTTTTAAAAGGTTATAAAATTGTAAATGCCTCATGTGATTGAGGAAGACATCTTTTCTCCTCAAATATTTGCAGCAAGACTATAGAAAGACAATAGCAAATTTAATCTAAAGAAAGCAAGATGAAGGGGAAAATAGATAAAACAAGAAACTAATAAAATAGAGAACAAGCCTACCATTGAGAAGACTGAAAAAATTATTCTTTTAAAAGGTTATAAAATTGTAAATGCCTCATGTGATTGAGGAAGACAAATGAAAGAAGGCAAAAATGAACAACAACAGACACAAGTGGAGACATCACTATAAATCCCATAAACATTCACGGTAAGGGGGTATTATGAGCAAATTTCAGATGAAATGTAGAAATTTCTAGGGGAAAAAAAAAAACTTAACCAAAATTTAATCAAGAAGAAATAACTGATAGAATTGTTGTTAACCATTAAATATATTTATTCTGTAATTAAAATTATGCCCCAAAGGAAGTTATAGGCTTAGTTGGCTTCACTCATGAATGCTACCAAATATTTAAGGAATAAACAATATCAATCTTACACAAACTTGTCCAAAGAAAAAGAATGTCTTCCCAGCTTTTATTATGAAGTTAACATAACCCTGGTTCCAAAACCTAACAAAGATATTAGAGAAAAGAACAATAATCAGGCAGTCTGACTCATGAACCAAAACTTGCATCATATGAAAAGTGTAATATATCACAAGCAATTTAGGCTTATTCCAGTAATGCAAGGGTGATTTAATATTCAAGAGTCAGTCATTGTTATCCATCAAATTAACACAATAAAGAAGAGAAATTATATATATATTTATCTCAATAAACACTCCAACATACCATTTGATAGAAATCAGCATCCATTTATGGTTCAAAATTAGAATAGAAAAAAATTAATTAGTCTAATAAATAATGTTTACAAAATACTTAAAGCAAACATATTTAATGGTGAAATGTTGCAAGCTTTCTCTCAAATAGGCATACAACTTCTGTTCAACAAAGTATTGGTAATTCAATAAGCTAATAAAAAGAAATAAAATATACAGTATTTAAAGCATAAGTTAAGCATACTGTTATTTGTATTTGATCTGGCCACATAATTAAGAAAGCCAAAATATCTACACATGAATTATTGGAATATAAATGAATTTAGCAAGGTTGATGTGTCAATGTCAATGTATAAAAATGAATTATTTCCATATAAAAGCAAGAAACTCAAAAAGAAATTAAATACCTTTACAATAGTCAACCCAATTACCTAGTAATTTTAACTTATGAAAGATTAATTAATATGCATTACTATGAAATTATATGGTTTTTATTATATTCATAATTATATTCAAATTAATATCATTTATGTAATTAAATGATATTAATTCATAAATTAATGTAAAATATTCCCTATACATATGTGTGTATGTATATTTATATATTATTGAGAGAAAATTAAGGAAACTTTAAAAATGGAAGGACACATAAAGTTTATGTATATGAAGATTCAGTATGAAGTCCAGAAAGAACAATGTATATATGGACACTTAATTTATGATGTATGACATAGAGGCTGCTGGGGAAGGATAAGCTTTTCAAAAAGTGATATTAGTTTATCTAGATATTTTTCCAAATAAATATACAAATATAAAAGAAAAAAGGAAAAATAGTTAACTCCTATCTCACACTGTACACAAAAATTAATTTCAGGTTCATAAAGATCTAAATATGAAACACAAACTAATGCAGCTTGTGTAGGATAACAAAGTAATACATTTTAATGTTGTTGGGATTGGAAAAGATATTTTAAACAGGATACAAACAT
This sequence comes from Oreotragus oreotragus, assembly GCA_006410675.1. NCBI lineage: Eukaryota > Metazoa > Chordata > Mammalia > Artiodactyla > Bovidae > Oreotragus > Oreotragus oreotragus. Next base: position 724,451 of record SJYX01004739.1, read on the forward strand.
ATCAACCAAAAGGGAAATGATCAATATATTTGACTTAAAAAAATGATGATTTCTATTCATCAAAAAATGCCATTAAGAAATGAAAAAACAAGGCAATCAAAATGATAACAAAGATCTTATATTCAGAATATGTAAAGAACTCCTTCAAACAAATAAGAATTTCTGCCTAATAGAATGTTGAGCCAGAATCTTGGACAAGCACTTAGAAGATAGATAAATGACTGTCAATAATCAGGAAAATGCAAATTAAAATTACAGCGAATATTGTATAAGAACTGCTCAATGGATAAACAGATCACAAATATATTCCTACAATGAAATACAACTTAGAGATAGAAAGGACAAACTACCAGCACATGCGACAGTGCTGGATGAATATAAAGAGCATTATGCTAGGTGAAATAAGGCAGACATAAAAGACAATATACTATATGATTTTGTTTCTGTAAAATTCTAGAAAAGACAAAATTATAATGGCAGCAGATCAATGTTTGCTCAGGTCTGTGAGTGGAGGAGGGAAATGGCTATAAAGGGACATGAGAAAGCTTTTCAGGGTGTTGGAAATGTTCTATATTTTGTGTGTGGTGGTGGATACATGATTATTTTGTTAAAAATCACTGAACTCATTCATACCACAAAAATTATAAGCAATAAAAATAAATGAGTCAATATACCATTATCAATGCATTTTAAAATGTAATGTTGAGAAATAATAATAATACAGGTATTTGTATGATAAACTTAAAAAAAAACTCCACAATATTTTAAGTCATGGTAGAGGTCACCTTTGGGCAGAGGGAGGAGAGTAAGTATTCGAAAAGGGCATGAACTCAGAGAGGGTATCCTGGGAACTGGCAGGGTTTAGTCCTTCAATTGGTAGTGAGTTAATGAGTGTTCATTTTTTGATGAGTTTATGAATTATGTATTTATGTTTTCAGGACTTTTCTGATGATTATGACAAGTGTCTGGCTGTTGGAAAGGTGGGAAGTAGGGACATGATTAAATGTGTGGTTTTATTTTATTTTTATTTATTTTTTTGAGAGAGGAGATACTTGAGTAATCTTACTTTTTCATGAGACTGATTCATAGAGAAAAATAGAAGGTAAATGATTTGAAGGGATCATTAATACTGCAAAATTTCTGAGGAGAGGGGATTTAGAGTTTAGCTGAAAGAATTGCCCTTTGATTAATCAGAGGAAGGAGGAGAGATGTGCGCATGTAAGTTTGTGGTTGGGAAGCAGGGGGAGTACCTGCCTCATGGCTCTATTCTCTGTAAATTAAAAATAAGGTGACTTTGGGGGAGGAAGTAGAAAGATGAGTCGATTTGAGAAGTGTAAAGAAGTCTGGAAAAGTATTTGCAGAGAGGAATGTGAGACTGACCTGGAATTCACTTGTTAGTGTTACCGGCCCAAAATGCCTTGGTGACTTGAATGTATAGCTGGGGGTCATATGAGAAGGACATTTGTTCTGGACTCAGTCTAGCAGGGTGTAGTTCGGCTTCTTTAACACACTTACTGTGGCTAAATTCCTGGTCTCAATAGGCACATAGGTCATACATGAAATCACTGGCACTGTAAATAAGTAACCACAACTGGTTCTGGGAGTAGCACATAGAGATGGAGTCATAAATGAGATCTGCACCTGGTGTGGGCAAGGTGAGTAAATAAGAGGACCATTTGCCAACAATTACAGACATCTTGACAATAGCATGTTCTTCAAATACAGCCTATGTATAAAATTAGAAGAAACATCCTCATACCTGAGTTATTTGTCTAAGTCTTAGAATTCAAAACCAAAGAACCACCAAAGTATGATATTATCAGAAGTGGTTAGATGTGGATATTGTTTTGCCTAATACTGATTTTAAATTCCGAGGGAAAATTAGCAAGAAAGTGTGAAAGAATCAACAGGAATAGGTCTACTATTTATATCTACTCTTTGAAATTAATTCAAAGCAGTTGTCACAGAGAGGATTAGCCCGTCCTTATTCTTGTGTGTATAATCATGTAATCTTGTTCTTAATAATATTTATACTAATCTCATATAGGAGGGGATATCATTCCTTTGAGAGTAATTATAGTTACTTTATCAAAATAAAGTGACACCCAGCTCAAACTATTAGGCAACAGTAAAAGAGATGAACGTTTACTATAATCTGTTAAAATATATATAAAAGCAAGTAAAAATTTTTGAATAACTTCCTGGCATTGAAACCTTATTACATCTGTATTTCGTTTCATTTATACATTTTCTTAGGGAACTATCAAGAGAAACAAAAGTAAAAATAGGTAATCAGACAAATGATAGGCAAAAATTTAAACACATTTTTCTTTTTCACATTAGTTCTTTCTTATATAAGTTGAGAAATAGATAAGGGAGAAAAAGAGGCTTTGGAGAAATGTAAAGCAAGACTCAACGTCAGGCTCAGAGGGAGAGCAAAAATTGGTAGATCCACTTGAAAGTAGATCTTCAGATTTAGGGTTATTATTAAAAAGAAAGATTATAATAAAAGTTTGTATATAATTAGTGATGAACTATGCAGTCAAAGACCTTAGATGCCCAGTGAGAACTCTGAGTTCATTTTGCTAACTGAATTTGCTTTATTTTATGACAGTAATGCTTGATTGTTTTTCAAGGTTAAAAAAGTATATATAAATGAAAGTTAATATCCTCAACTCTCTGTATTCCACATTGAGCTGGTGCTGGTGCTGCTGCTGCTGCTGCTAAGTCGTTTCAGTCGTGTTTGTCTCTGTGAGACCCCATAGGTGGCAGTTCACCAGGCACCTCCGTCCCTGGGGTTCTCCAGGCAAGAACACTGGAGTGGTTGCCATTTCCTCCTCCAATGCATGAAAGTGAAAAGTGAAAGTGAAATCGCTCAATCGTGTCCGACTCTTAGCAACCCCATGGACTGCAGCCTACCAAGTTCCTCTGTCCATTGGATTTTCCAGGCAAGAGTGCTGGAGTGGGGTGCCATCGCCTTCTCCACCACATTGAGCTAATCAGTGTTAATTGTTTGCATCTTTATTTTCAGATATTTCAGTGTTTATTCAACCATATGCAAACAGGTGTACATTCTGTTTGTGTGTGTTTAAAAACAAACATGGAATCTACCTGGACAGATTACTCTGAAACTTGGTTTTATCACTAAAAATATATTATGGCCATCTTACCCAATAAATGGGTATAATTTTACTCATTCCCATTAGTATTTGCAGATTACATAATATGCATATGTATAATCAGCTACTACTATCAATAAATTCTACTACCAACATACATTCAAGTCATTTTATTTTAAGGAATTGGCTCCTGTGATTATTGAACTTGACAAGTCTGACACCTTGGACAGGGTGACACCCAGAGAAGAGCTGATGTTAAAGCTCAAGTCCAAAGTCAGTGTGGAGGCAGAGTTCCTTCTTCCCTGGGGACTTCAGGCTTTTCTCACAAGGCCTTCAACTGATTGAATGAAGCCCACTCACATTGGAGGCTTTTCTCAAAGTCTACTTAAATATTAATACCATCTAAGTATTAATACCATTCATTCATGGCAACATCATGACTGGTGTTTGACCCAAAACTGGGTGCTATGGTCTAGCCAAGTTGGCACATAAAATTAACCCTCACACTATGTATATTCCTCTGAAATTTGCTTTTTTCATTCAACATTTTGTTTTTCAGATTCTTCCAGACTGTAGTTTTAATTCATTCCATTTTTGTGCTACATAGTACGCCATTGCATGAATGTATTACAATCTATTTATCCACTTATCCCCATTGACAAACATTTGAGTTATTTCCTCTCTTTTTTTTGGTCACGGTGTTGCACTGAACATTTTTTATTATAACTCATTGTTCAAGTACAAGAGTTTCTTTACATCACATACTTAGAAGTAAACTGGCTGGATTTTAGGATAACCACATATTTAGTTTACGCAACAATGTCAAATTGTGGTTCAGAGTGATACGCCAGTTCACACTCTCGCCATCAGTGAAAGTTTTGCCTGTGGTACCTCATCTTGGTATGTCAACCTTTTAAATGTTTGCCAGTGTTTCAGTCAAAGATGGGACTCCTGGGCGCTCTCATGAAGTCTGCTAAATATGAGCTGTGTGGCTACTCTCACAGAAGAGTCCTGCCATCCTTCAGTGATACTGACTCCAAACTCTCATCTTAAACTACTCAGGTAGATGACGTCAGGAATCAAATCAACTTCACACCAACTTACTGTGCGCCAACACCAAAGACATTTAATTTAACTTATTTCAGGATGTTTGCCGGGTTAATGAGCTAGAATATAAATCAAGCTGTTGGGTGTCAGTTTCTTAGCAAGGAGCCTATATGGCTGTTTTTACGCAGGATATTTGAGTGGGAATGGAATTACAGTTTGCCTGCGGCAATAAATAGAATAGTTGCCACTGAGTTTTTTATGTTAAACAGATGTTATAAAGTCATTTGAAATAGTACCATCCACTACAGGTTTCTTACTATTTAACATATTTTCTATTGGTGGACTGTGAATTTAAGGGAACCAGGGACAGTTGAATGAAGCCTGAAAATTTGAGAGCTTTGTTTTATCAAGTGTTAATTTAAGGAAGCTTTTTTTTTTTTGAAATTTTAAAAAGCAATTTTCTCAATTTCTTATTTCAAAAGGCATAATTTCACAAGCTATCTTTTAAAGTGAAAGCCTGTGCTATTTAAGCATACAAAAATACAGTAAGAACATTTTTGGACTTCAAGAAGACTCAGTGATTCCATTTCAAGCATCTCTTAACTAGTGTCGAATGGAAGGAATCTAAATGAAAAGGTTTCCATATGAGTGATACCCATAGGGATGACCATCAAGAACTTGATGTAAAAGTTGACTGAATGAAGCCTGTGTGTGTGCGTGCTCAGTTGTGTCCGACTCTTGGCAACCCCAGAGACTGCTGCCTGCCAAGCTTCTCTGTCCATGGGAGCCTGGGTCTCTGGGCAAGAATACTGGAGAGAGTTGCTGTTTCTTCCCCCAGGGGATCTTCCCAGCTCAGGAACTGAACCCATGTCTCCTGTATCTCTCATGTTAGCAGGCGGATTCTTTACCACTAAGTCACCTGGGAAGCCCAAAAGAAGACTGCTACTCTCTTAGGCTCTGTTTAGAGTTAGACCAGGGTCAGCATATTTCTCTCTAAAGGGTCAGATGATAAATATTTTAGATATTGTTGGCCATACAGTCTGTTGCATCTGTTTATCTCTGACACAGTAGCTTGAAAATAGCCAGAAACAACACATAAATAAATGAACATAACTGTGTTCCAGTCAAACTTTACTCAAAAAAATCAGTGGTGGACTAGGCTTAGCTTGCAGGTTGTAGTTTCCCAACCCAATGTAGGCCTTGAAGGAAATGCTATTATCTTAAGCATAATGCACAAAACATTTGTGCCTATACTCTCTCCTCTTGCCTATAAAGACTGATGGTCTCTATCATGAGATAACCCTTGCTGTTCCTTCTTATGATTATCTTTTCAGAGGAAAATTGCACTGGGCTTTGTTTTGAGCTATTGGAACTACATTTAAAAAGGTTAATGCATTCCTCCTAAGGACATAGTGCATTTCATGGGATTGCCTATAAGCAAGTTCTGACTGATTAAATCTGTTTATTCATTGCTTGTAACAGTCCTTCCATGAGGTAGAAGAAAAGGCCACTCAGCTAGGCTGGTTAAGGCTACAGATTTGGCAGGTGTTTAAGTCACTGGCCCACAGGGAGTGGGTGAGCCTTTCCACCTGCACGTGTGTCCTGCTGGCAGCAAACATTCCTCCCACTGCCTACCACATGCCATCTTTGGGAGGCAAAGTGCACACGTCATGATTTATCACAAGAAGTTCCTCTCCTGCCTCTTTCGAAATCAACCCAGCACAGTATACTACACAGTCTATGAACCTGAACTGGCAAGTCCTAGTTAGAGCTAATAATCATGAGGCGTGATCCCAGACTTTTCATGGGTATTCAGCTGGTGAATGAAAGCCAGTGGCTGTATTCTGCTGGACCATGGTGTATATACTTGGGATGTGTCTGGAAGGAGGGTGATGTGCCCTTATATTTCTCAGGAGCCCATTGTCTTCTTTCCATCTTTGTACCACTACTTGCCATCTTTCTCTCAGAGCCCTAGAAACCTACTCTAAGCCTTCTCACTTCCCTCTAATGTCTTCTCTACACAGCAGCGAGAGTGACCATTTAAAAATGCAGTTCTCATCATGCCACTGCTTGACTTAAATTTCTTTTTTTTTTTTTACTTCACATTGCCCTTAGGAGAAAGCCACAATTATCATGACTTTCTCTCAAGACTATGCATGCTCTGACCCCAGCTCCCCTCTGCAACTTCATTCACCTCTGCTACCTCTGATGCTCCTGTGTTTCAGTTGTACTTGTATCCTTTCGTTCCGTGAGTTAAGTCTTCATACTGGCTCCCACCTCTGTATACGCTATTGTCCTATTGATCTCCTGTTGATAGTTTTTATTTCTTAAATGGAGAAGAGGGTACACTCACTATAATCTGTTCTATCCAGGTCACATTGTATAGGATCTCAACTTGTTCTACCAGTTACTGCAAGTCTGATATGGGGCTTATTAAATTTAGTAATTATTATTTTTGGCAGTGGTCCAGAAACATAAAGAAGAAATTCAGTGATTTTAATCGACAGGATATATGTACATCATCTTATGAAATATCCATTAAAGAATACTCGAAGCAAGTGTTGCCAAAGGCAGTGACTTCCAAAATTGGGCAAATCTGGAAATTTCCCTGATAAATTTTGCTGCAAAAAAAAAAAAAGCTTTCATGTAAAATGTATAGAGATTTGAGACAAATATAGATTTATGTTGGCTATAATTTGTCTTGTGCATGGCTTAATTCCCTTAACTGAGAAACAAATAATATTACTTCAGCTCCCCCAGTCCCTAAATATGGGGTTCATGCTGCCTGATAGCAAATTTTTAAGATCACCATAGGCTTTTATGAAAGCACAGAGATTTCAGCCAACATAGTTTCCAGGATTTCCATCCACAAAGAAGTATGGCATCCAGGTTGTTGTTATTTAGTCACAAAGTCCTGTCTGACTCTTTTGCTACCCCATAAACTATAGCCCGCTAGACTCCTCTGTCCATGGGATTTCCCAAGCAAGAGTACTAGAGTGGGTTGCCATTTCCTTCTCCCGGCCATCTTCCCTACCCAGGGATTGAAGTTGCATCTCCTGCATTGGCAGGCATAAAAAAAAAAAAGCTTTCATGTAAAATGTATAGAGATTTGAGACAAATATAGATTTATGTTGGCTATAATTTGTCTTGTGCATGGCTTAATTCCCTTAACTGAGAAACAAATAATATTACTTCAGCTCCCCCAGTTCCTAAATATGGGGTTCATGCTGCCTGATAGCAAATTTTTAAGATCACCATAGGCTTTTATGAAAGCACAGAGATTTCAGCCAACATAGTTTCCAGGATTTCCATCCACAAAGAAGTATGGCATCCAGGTTGTTGTTATTTAGTCACAAAGTCCTGTCTGACTCTTTTGCTACCCCATAAACTATAGCCCGCTAGACTCCTCTGTCCATGGGATTTCCCAAGCAAGAGTACTAGAGTGGGTTGCCATTTCCTTCTCCCGGCCATCTTCCCTACCCAGGGATTGAAGTTGCATCTCCTGCATTGGCAGGCAGGTTCTTTACCCCTGAGCTATGGGGTAGGAAAGCCCATGGGATCCAGGTGGGAGATCGTTAAATTCCAATTTAGTCTAACACTGAGGGGAGCCATTTCAAGAAGGCAGTCTCATACCCAGGTGACTGACTCACCAACAGTGGTCCCACTACAGACCTGGAGATGGCTCTGTACCTGAGAATTTGCCTACAGCTCCATTCAGCCNATGGGGTAGGAAAGCCCATGGGATCCAGGTGGGAGATCGTTAAATTCCAATTTAGTCTAACACTGAGGGGAGCCATTTCAAGAAGGCAGTCTCATACCCAGGTGACTGACTCACCAACAGTGGTCCCACTACAGACCTGGAGATGGCTCTGTACCTGAGAATTTGCCTACAGCTCCATTCAGCCTTGGTCCTTTTACCACCGTTACATGCTCGGGGACCTGGGAGGAGTCAAGCCTACCAGTGAATCATGTAACAGGCATACAGACTTAGTCCCAGCTGTGGACCCTAAAGTGGTCTGTGAACCTTCTCCAGCCCCTTTTAGCTGCAGTCCAGGTGTCCCTAGAGGTAAGCCCACCAAACTTGGTCAGACTGTAGATTATGAAAGGGCTCTTAATTTGGTTCCAGTGCTACTCACAGTCAGCCAGCAACCTTGCTAGCAGGGAGACCTGGAAGGAGACGCTCCTAAATGAAATCCTTAAAGTCTCCTTTAAAGACATTTGGCTTCAGTTTCTTGAGTTGCAATCAAGAGCAGTCCAGCCAGCCCAGCCGCCTGGAGGAAGACATGCCCATCTCTGCCTCCAGAGCCAAGTCTGCAGACCTCAGGCTTGGCTGTGGAACTGAAGCAGTCCTGAGGCTTTCAGCCACAGTCCAGGGCCAGTCCTACCCACTCATGGACCCATCCGGTGATCAGCCAGGAACATTTCCAGGGACCTGGCTAGATCCACGCTCCTCTGTATACCTGGTAATAAGGTTAGGCCCACCATTTGAGGACCCATCTTTGGACACTGAAGCAGACCCTTGTTCCAGTGCCACCCTACAAAACTAAGTACTAGAAGCAGTACCCTCTGCCCAAGGATGAGACAGAATCCACGCCTGTGCCTGGATGCCTGGTAACAAGACCACCAACAACAGAACTCCCTGTGCACCCAGAGACAGCCTCATAACTGAGTCCAGCCCAGTATGACTTCAATTCCAGAGATAATCCCATCAGCCTGGAGAACTGACAGAAGGTCTTTACCTCTGAAAGCAGTCTAAAAAGAGTGGACGCATAGACACCAATGCAAGACTATGCGGACCACAAAGAACCAGGCAAGCATGATACCACCAAAAGAAACTAATAAAATCCCAGCAACTAACTTTAAAGAAATGGAGACCTATGATTTGCATGACAAAGATTTAAAAATAACTATTTTAAAGAAACTAAATGAAATGCAAGAGAACACAGATAGACAACAGAGTGAAATCAGGAAAGCAACCCACGAACAAAATGAGAAGTTTACTGGAAAAAAATAGAAACCATAAAAACAAGATCTAAACAGAAATCCTGGAGCTGAAGAATACAATGAAAAAATGGAAAAAGTCAATAGATTTAACAGACTTCATCATAATAGAAAGAAGCAGCAAACTCAGAGATCATTTAAAATTAGCCAATTAGAAGAACCAAAAGAAAAAGAATGAAAAAGAGAAAGCCAAAAAACCTATGTGAACTTTGGGATGCCATGAAGTCAATAAAATATATTTAAAAAAATAATAGCTGAAACTTTCCCAAATCTTGGGAGAGATACCAACATTCATATACAGAAAGCTCAAAGGACCCCAGCAAGAGCAATTCAAAGAACTTTAATCTAAGACACACTATAACCAAAGTGTTAAAAGTAAAAAACAAAGAGAATACTGAAAGGAGCAAAAGAATTCCCTCATCACAAATAAGGGAAAATTGTTAAGGTTGTAAGTTGATTTCTCTACAGAAACCTTGCAGGCCAGGAGGGATTAGGATGATATAGTCAAAGTCCAGCAAATCGGATAGCCTAGAAGAAATGAATAAATTACTAGAAATACGTCACTTATCAAGACTGAATTATGAAAAAATAGGAAATCTAGACAAACCAATAACAATTTAGGAGATCGAAAATCTCCCAAAGAAGAAATGTCCAGGACCAAATGATTTCACTGGTGGAATATACCAGACATTAAAGAAGAATTACTGTTAATTCTTTTCAAAATCTTCCAAGATATTGAATAAAGAACACTTCCAAACTCATTTTATGAGGCCAGAATTACTCTGATACCAAAGTCAGATAAAGACACTACAAGAAAGCTATGACCAATATCCCTAGTGAATATAGATGCAAAAATTATTGGCAAAATACTATCAAATTGAATTCAACAGCATATTAAAAGAATCATACAGCATAATCAAGTGGGATTTATCCCTAAGATGCAAAGATGGCTCAACACACATAAATCAATAAATATGAGGTATGTGTGCTTAGTTGCTCCGTCATGTCTGCCTCTTTGCAACCCCATGGACTGTGGCCCACCAAGCTCCTCTGTCCTCGGGGGTTCTCCAGGCAAGAGTATTGGAGTTGGTTGCCATGCCCTTCTCCAGGGGATCTTCCCAACCCAGGGTTCTAACCCAGGTCTCCCACACTACAGGTGGATTCTTTACAGTCTGAGCCACCAGGGAAGCCCAATAAGCATGATATACCAGATTGAAAGAATGAAGGATAGAAACCGTAGGATCCTTTCAACAGATTCAGACAGAGAGAGACAAATACTGTATGCTCTCTTTTATATGAGGATTCGTAAAAAAGCTGAAGTTCATAGAAACAAAGAATAGAATGATGGCTGTAAGGGCACGGGAAGAGCTGGGGAAATGGGAAGATGTTGGTCAAAGGGTACAAATTTCCAGTTATAAAATAAGTAAGTTCTGGGGATGTAACATATAGCATGGTCAATAAGTATATTTAAAAGCCCCCAACTTCATTAGCCATCAGAGACACACATATTTAAACCTCTGTGGTTTGGTAATCACATACCCATAAGAATGTCTAAAAATTAAACAGACTGACCTTATCAAGTGTTGGTGAAGAGGTGGAGCAATTAGAACTCTCACTTATTGCTGGTAGGAATGTAATTTGTTACACCTACTTGGGAAGACTATTTGTCATCATTTAGTAAATATGCTCATACCCCGTGATTCAGCATTTTTCCTTTTGGAATGTCTCCATAGAATGTTTGTATAAGTGTATCAGAAACATGTATAAGAATATTCATTGCAAAGTTATTTGTATTATCTCCAAACTATCTGAATGGCCTTTAATAGTAGAATGATTAATATCTCTGTGCATTTATAGATTTTTTATAAGTAATGTATAACGTTACTTGTCAGCAATGAAAACAAACTGCAAACATATATAAAATGGGTGTTTTTCATACTCTATTGTTGAACAATAGAAGTCAGGCACACAATCAGATGTATAGTATAATTCAGCATATATAAATTTTGCAGAGTGGCAAAATTAATCGCTGGTGTTAGAAATAAGCCACTGTTACCTTTGAAGAAGGAGGAAAAATAACTGACTCAGAAGGCCCTTTCAGGAGGCTTCTGGTGTGTGTGTGTGGGGGGGGGGTGGTGATAATATTTTATTTCTCACGGATCCATTTTGTATTTTCACTTTGAGAATTCTTCAAGCTGCTTACTTATACTATGTCCTCTTAAAAATACAGGTCAATTTAACATTCAAATAAAAAGGAAAACCTGTTTCTGATTCCCAGGTTTTTGTGTTTTCTATAATGCATGTCTAATTTTATACTAAGTAGATGGAAGTAATTGATTGACCTTGGATGTTCAGTAAAGTGATGGCACATTCCCTGACATTTGTGTTTGAAGGTTAAATTTGAATTTAGATCTGCATCATAAGCTCAAAACACTGAGTGTGTGCAGGTTTTCAGTGTTTTTCTATTATTTATGCCATTTCACTCCTTTTCTATTTCTTTTAATCAATAATTTTATGAAATGATTGACGCAAGGACCTAGAAAATCTTCGTGTAAACTGAATTGATGATTCCTTCCTTGCTGTAATAGAGGACATCATTCTTTTTTTATAATGCTAAATGCCAGTCAAAGACAGGAATATTTATACTTTTGAGCACAGCAGTCGGTGCTGTTACAGGTTCAGATTATTCCTCTCATCTCTTAAAGGTTATGGTCTGGACATGGGGCTCTTTTTCAAGGCATTCATCTTAGTTGACTGTCTGCAGCAACTGCTGAATCAAATAATCATTTTCCAGCAAATGCCTTGAAGCCTTAAAAAATAGTATTCCTATTACTGTTAAGACAGTTATAATTTTAATTATAAATCTAGACCTGAACCTTAATAAAAAGTGCTTCTATGCATGTGAATTTTCCAAGGTAAAATTACCCTTTATAGTAATATGTTCCTGATGGAGTATGTTATCTGGATTGGCTTGAACTAAATTTTTCTGTTACAATGCATCTTTGTCAAATTATATCTAATATAAGCATCATGGACACTGTGAGCTTTTTTCCTTTTTTTTTTTTTTTAATTCTTTTTATTTGAACTCCCAAACATGAACCCCACCCCCCCACCTCCAACCCCACATCATCCCTCCGGATCATTCCCATGCACCAGCCCCAACCATCCTGCATCCTGCATTGAACACAGACTGGTGATTCGTTTCTTACATGATAGTATACATATTTCAATGCTATTCTCCCAAATCATCCCACCCTCACCCTCTCCCTCTCTCTCTCCCTCAGAGTCCAAAAATCCACTCTACACATCTGTATATCTTTTACTGTCTTGCATACAGGGTCCTCATTACCATCTTTCTAAATTCCATATATATGTGTTAGTATACTGTATTGGTGTTTTTCTTTCTGGCTTACTTCACTCTGTATAATCGGTTCCAGTTTCATCCATCTTATTAGAACTGATTCAAATGTATTCTTTTTAATGGCTGAGTAATACTCCATTGTGTATATGTACCACANGTGGGATGAACTGAAAGAGTGACTCTGACTTATATACATGACCGTGTGTAAAACAGACAGCTAGTGGGAAGCCCCTGTATACCACCGGGAGCTCAGCTCGATGCTTTGTGATGACCTCGAGGGGTGGATGGGAGGGGGGCAAGAGGGAAGGGACATATGTATACACATGGCTGACTCACTTCGTTGTAGGCAGAAACTCACATAGCACTGTAAATAAAATAAAATGTGGACAGCCTGGACTTTCTTTTGGCCTTCAAACTTGCCCCCCAGTTATGGAATAGCTTCTTTTTAAAGATCCCTCTGTGGGTTTAATACCTCTGACTTCACGTAGATCTAGAATAGCAGGTACTTATCTATCATGAGGATGAGATGGTTGGATGGCATCGTTGACTCGATGGACGTGAGTTTGGGTAGACTCTGGGAGTTGGTGATGGACAGGGCCTGGCGTGCTGCAGTCCACGGGGTCGCAAAGAGTCGGACACTACTGAGCAACTGAACTAAGTAAACTGGCTTCCCGGATGGTTCAGTGGGCAAAGAGTCAGCCTGCAACACAGGGGACGCAGGAGATGTGGACTCAGTCCCTGGGTGGGGAAGGTCCCCTGGAGAAGGAAATGGCAACCCACTCGAGTATTCTTGCCTGGAAAATCCCATGGATGGAGGAGCCGGACGAGCTATAGTCCACGGGGTCTCTGAGTTGGACATGACTGAGTATACGTGTGTTTATCATTCCCCCCACCACTCACCATGTGCTTGGGATTTATTGTTGACACTCAGGGTCCAAAGATTCCATCAAAGGTCTGTTTTCATTGAGCATTTTGGACCTGCAGTAGTCTGCTCCATATGGAGATACATGCCCTTGACTGCTGAATCTGTGTTGTGTTTCCTGCTGTTGTTTAAACGCTCAGTCCTGTCCAACTCTCTGCGACCCCGGGGACTGTAGCCCACCATGTTCCTCTGTCCGTGGGATTCTCCAGGGAAGAACAGTGGGGTAAGTGAAAGTCGCTCATTCGTGTCCGACTCTCTGTGACCCCATGGACTATACAGTCTATGGAATTTTCCAGGCCAGAACACTGGAGTGGGTTGTCATGCCCTTCTCCAGGGGATCTTCCCAACCCAGGGATCAAACCCAGGTCTCCCGCTTTGCAGTCAGATTCTTTACCATCTGAGCCCCCAGGGCGCTCACCAAGAATGTTGCAGTGGGTTGCCATTTCCTTCTCCAGGGGATCTTCCCAAATCAGGGATCAAGCTAGTGACTCCTGCATTCGCTGGCGGAGTCTTTTCCACCAGGGAAGCCGCGTTGATAATTTTCCTCCCTGCTTCCCTACATGCTGCTTCTGTCTCTTCCTCTGAACTATCTGCTCACTGAGTATTATACTCCTGCTTGTTGATAGCCCTGTTCCCCTCTTTTCTCCCCTGTTATCAGTCATTTGAGTCATTTGGCCTCTTGGATCCATTTGCCTTTGAGACGCCCTCACCCCATCTTCCCACCATCCTGCTGAATTGTCTGACTTAGGACGTGTTCCGTTTTGTTCTCCAAATGTCTGCTTTGTGAAGCATCCTTGATTGCATAGCTGATTGGTTGTTTGATGGTTGGTTGATTTTTTTTTTTTTTTTNCCCATCTTCCCACCATCCTGCTGAATTGTCTGACTTAGGACGTGTTCCGTTTTGTTCTCCAAATGTCTGCTTTGTGAAGCATCCTTGATTGCATAGCTGATTGGTTGTTTGATGGTTGGTTGATTTTTTTTTTTTTTTTTTAGTCTTTTTATTCCATTTCTGTCTGCAGCAGATGCCCTTCAAAGGCATGCTGGTTCTTAGCCTCTGTTTGTAGTCCAGAGGGGAGATTCTGCCACGCTGAGGCTTGTAGGTCCTGCGTGTTGACCGGTGGTCCATCCCATCTCTGGCCTGTAGGTGTCAGTATCTGTCATCTGGGACCATCCATGTCCCTCAGAGACGAATCCTGTCTCGTAGAGGATCGAGACCCGCCCCCGCCCCCCAGCGAGGAGGCCCCTGGCTCTGTGGGTCCGGATGTCTCACATCATCTCGAGTTCAGTCTTCCTGAGTGACATACACTCAGGGTTCAACCTCTTCTGGATGAAAGTGAAACTCAGTCGCTCAGTCGTGTCCAACTCTCTGCGACCTCATGGACGGTACAGTCCATGGGAGTCTCCTGGAGTGGGTAGCCATTCCCCCCTTCAGGGGATCTTCCCAACCCAGGGATCGAACCCAAGTCTCCCGCATTGCAGGCACCTTCTTGACCAGCTGAGCCAGCAGGGAAGCCCTTCTGTATGGTGCTTCCAATTTGTAGTTGCCACTGTCCCAAGAAATAAGAACCTGTGGAAATTCCTCCTTCTGCCCTCCTGCTCTCTGCCTGCCTTTGTCTGGGCCGGTTCATAGACTGTAAAGATTTCCTCCCTGGAAGTGTGGGTGGAGTTCAGAGACGACGGATGCATTGTAGGAGACTCCCCTGCCGTTCTGCCCTCACGCTCTCATGGGCTCTCAGCTTCTCTGCCGAACAGCAACGTTATCCTGTGATGAGAACGTTAACACCCAGGGTGATTTGGACACTTCCCCGGAATTGCGCAGGTAATGTGCTATGCTGGAGGCTGTGTGCAGCTTAGTCTCCCTTCTTTTCTGTTTGTTTGTTTAGCTACAGGCTTAAGTCGCTTCAGTCATGTCCGACTCTTTGCGACCCTGTGGACTGGAGCCCTCCAGGCTCCTCTGTCAAAGGGACTTTCTAGGCAAGAAGCCTGGGGTAGGTTTCCCTTTCCTCCTCCAGGGCATCTTCCGCCCCAGGCACTGGGTCTTAGCTGAAATATGCAGGATCATTACTTGCATCACGTGGGCTCTAGTTCCCAGACCAGGGATCGAACTAGGGTCCCCCTGCATCAGGAGCACAGAGTCTTAGCCATTGAACCACCATGGGAGTTCCCGGTTACAAGTCTTGCTTCTAACTTTACATTTGCTGTTAGGCTCTGACACCCATGAAGTCATGCGATATTGCTGATGGCCCATCTTTAAAAAAATTTTTTATTTATTTTGAAATTAAAAGACGCTTGCTCCTTGGAAGGAAAGCTATGATCAACCTAGACAGCATCTTAAAAAGCAGAAACATTACTTTGCCAACAAAGGTCTGTCTAGTCAAAGCTATGGTTTTTCCGGTAGTCACGTATGGACGTGAGAGTTGGACTATAAAGAAAGCTGAGCACAGAATTATTGATGCTTTGGAACTGTGGTGTTGGAGAAGGCTCTTGAGAGTCCCTTGGACTGCAGGGAGATCCAACCAGTCCATCCTAACGAAAGTCAATGACCACTTGCAGCACTTTTAAATAATTGTGAATAGATTCAAATGCTGTAGATGGGATAGGATCTGAGAACTGCTTTTTCTGCTGAATTATAAAAAGAATCAGGAAAAGAGGAAAAAATAAAATTTCCTTTATAGATTAAAATTTCTATTGGCAGCAATAGAACGGTGAGATATCCAGAATTTTGTTTCCTCAGTGGAGCCCTCTGAGTCCACCACCAGCAATTCATATTGAGGACACTCTCACCAGGGAGTGCGAGGCAGCAGGCTACAGTGAGCCTTGGGGAGCGGGAAGGAGGGGGCACTTGCCCCCACCAACCTTGAAAAATACAAGAGCATTCGTTCACTGGTTCAGTCTTGTCACAGCAACTGCTTAATGCTCTTTTGTGAAGATTTATTCTGAATCCTGCCAGCCTTATGGTAATATTTTCTCAACTTATTTTATAATTATTTCATAATTATAAATGGGTGACACAGATACTTAGTCCCTGCTTTTCTTTCTGTGCACAGGCAGACATTCTGCTTGAAATCCCTCTGCTGGTTAGCCAACCCTAGAAATAATTTGCCTTTTACAAATCTTCCTAGTCTAGTGGGAACATGAAAAATATCTTTCATTCATTCATTCTTTTAGTATCAAATATATTAGAGTTGGGCTTCCCAGGTGGCTCAGGGGTAAAGAATCTGCCTGCCAATGCAGGAGATGTGGGTTTGATCCCTGGGTTGGGAAGATCCCCTGGAGAAGGAAATGGCAACCCACTCCAGTATTCTTGCCTGAGAAATCCATGAACGGAGGAGCCTGGCAGGCTACAGTCCATGGGATTGCAAAAGAATTGGACAAGGCTTAATGAGTCATGGTTTAATGACTATACAGCAACAATAAAATATTGTAGTTAACAGAGGTTCTGATTCCATGAAGAATATTTAAGAAAACAGAAAAGGAGGAGAAAAAAACATATGCATACCCTGTTACCTAAAGCTCACTGCTACTTTCATCCAAGGTAAGTGCTTAGTGCCTGTTAACAGACGCATCAGGTCAGAAAGCAGGACTGACCGTGGGTCCCAGGATGGCTGGGTAGATAAGGCAAGAAATGCTGAGGTGGAGAGGTTTGTTGTGGCCAGATCACAGATAGCCTTTTAAGGCACAGTAATGACTTTAGACTTTAGAAGACTCTTGAGAGTCCTTTGGACTGCAAGGAGATCCAACCAGTCTCTCCTAATAGAAATCAGTCCTAAATATTCATTGAAGGGACTGATGCTGAAGCTGAAACTCCAATACTTTGGCACCTGATGCAAAGAACTGACTCATTGGAAAAGACCTTGATGCTGGGAAAGATTGAAGGCGGGAGGAGAAGGGGATGACAGAGAATGAGATGGTTGGATGGCATCACTGACTTGATGGATATGGGTTTGAGTAAGCTCCAGGAGTTGGTGATAGAGAGGGAAGCCTGGCATGCTGCAGTCCATGGGGTCGCAAAGAGTCGGACGTAACTGAACTGAACTGACTGAATGACTTCAGAACTTATTCTTAAGTGAAAAGCCATTGAAGATTTTTAAACAAGGAACAGTCTATAATCATAGTTACATCTTTAAAATCGCTCTGACTGCAGTGTAGGGAATGCATCTGAACGGGGCAAGGGTGCATGGAGAGAGGCTGTCAGGAGGCTGTTGATGTTATCCTGATGAGAATCAGTGAATCAACATTGGCTGGCTGGAATGTGGTAGTGACAGAGGAAGGTAGTAGTTCACAGACTCTGCCGATATTTAGGAAGAACAATTGAATGCTCATGGTGATTGACTGGACATGTAGGTAGGTTCATTTGTGCCATATCTTACATTCCACATGTTCAGTTCAGTCATTCAGTCATGTCTGATTCTTTGCGACCCCATAAATTGCAGCACACCAGGCTTCCCTGTCCATCACCAACTCCCAGAGCTTGCTCAAACTCATGTCCATCTAGTTGGTGACACCATCCAACAATCTTATCTTCTGTCGTTCCCTTCTCCTCCTGCCCCCAATCTTTCCCAGCATCAGGGTCTTTTCAAATGAGTCAACTCTTCTCATCAGGTGGCCAAAGTATTGGAGTTTCAGCTTCAGCATCAGTCCTTCCAATGAATATTCAGGACTGATTTCCTTGAGGATGGACTGGTTTAATCTTGTAGTCCAAGGGACTCTCAAGAGTCTTCTCCACCACAGTTCAAAAGCATCAGTTCTTTGGCGCTCAGCTTTCTTCACAGTCCAACTCTCACATCCATACGTGACCACTGGAAAAACCATAGCTTTGACTAGATGGACCTTTGTTGGCAAAGTAATGTCTCTGCTTTTTAATATGCTGTCTAGGTTGGTCACAGCTTTTCTTCCAAGGAGCCAAGTGTCTTTTAATTTCATGGCTGCAGCCACCATGTGCAGTGATTTTGGAGCCCCCCAAAATAAAGTCTCTCATTATTTCCATTGTTTCTCCATCTATTTGCCATGAAGTGATGGGACCAGATGGCATGATCTTAGTTTTCTGAATTTTAAGTTTTAATTCCACATGTAAGTGATATCATATAATATTTGTCTTTCTGATTTGCCTCACTTAGTATGATAAACTCTAGCTCTATCCATGTTGCTGCAAATGACGTTATTTCATTTTTTTATAATTGAGTAGCATTCCACTGTATGTATCCATATGTGTGTGTATGTGTTTATATGTAAGGACTTCCTTGTTGGCTCAGATGGTAAAGAATCTGCCTGCAATGTGGGAGACCCAGGTTTGATCTCTGGGTCAGGAAGATCCCCTGGAGAAGGGAATGGCAACCCACTCCAGTACTCTTGCCTGGAGAATCCCATGGACAGAGGAGCCTCGTCCATGGGGTTGCAAAGAGTCAGACACAACTGAGTGATTAACACTTTTACTTTCATGCACACACACACACATCCATACACCACATCTGCTTTATTAATCTGATCTGATGGTGGATATTTAGGTTGTTTCCATGTCTTGGCAATTGTGAGCAGTGCTGCAATGAACATACTATTCATTGTACAAATAGTCCTATTCAAGTCTCAGCTTTTATGACTGCCGGGGACCTTCTCCCACCCCAGAGGCTGGTAGCATGTATCTTTTCAAATTATAGTTTTTCCTGGATATATGTCCAGGAGTGGGACTGCTGGATCATATGACAACTCTTATTTTTAGTTTTTTTAGGAACTTCCAAATTTTTTTCCATAGTGGCTGCACCAATGTACATTTCCACCAAGAATGTAGGCAGGTTTCCTTTTCTCCACACACTCCACACACTCCACACAGCATTTGTTACTTACAGACTTCTTAACAATGGCCATTCTAACCAGAAGGAAGGAAGGAAGCTGAAGTCGCTCAGTCGTGTCCAACTCTTTGCGACCCCATGGACTGTAACCTACTAGGCTTCTCTGTCCATGGGATTCTCCAGGCAAGAATACTGGAGTGGATTGCCATTTCCTTCTCCAGGGGATCTTCCCAACCCGGGGATCGAACCCAGGTCTCCTGCATTGGAGGCAGACGCTTTAACCTCTGAGCCACCAGGGAAGCCCAACCAGAAACATTGCTTTTTTGTTGTTTTTCATTTATCCTCCTCCTTTCTGCTTACTATTTTATATAAGACACATTAGCAGTGGTTGAGAGCATAAGTGATATATAGTGCAGTTGTTAAATTTAAAGAAAAATGTTCTTAAATGGTTTCACCATCTAGAACAGGGGAACATGAATGAAATGGAAAGTTTCAGGTAGTATGAGGACAGACCCTAAGGAGATACACTGCCTCTCAGTGGATTTCAGATCAGTGTATGAAAGAAGTTTCTAATTGCACTACCCAGGAAGGAAACAGGCCCCATTATCAGTGTAATAAGTCCTCTGTTACCAGACACCTAAATGATACTTGATGGGATTTATGCATTAAATGCAAGATTATGAAACAAATACAGTATTATTGTTGTTTCACATTTAAGGCAACTAGCTGTCAGAGAGGCGATGCACCTTGCATACCATCACACAGGTAACAGTAGGGCTGATTCCACCTAATACCTAGATGGTCTGTGTTTTGCTGGTACCCAACAATCATCAATAAAGTTATTAAATTGTTTTTTCTCCTTCTGAGAGTTTTGGCTCTTCTTGGGAGCCAAAGAAATCTTTCTGGTTATTAGGCAGCTTATGTGAGCCTTCCTTTAATATATATTCAAAACACATTACCAAGTGAATATTAAAACCAATTATTTACCCCATTAACCTCTAAAAATTTATAGCAAAGTGGCATACCATGAACACAGCCCCAAATCAGTAATTGTCAGTATATTTCTGATGCTCCCCTTACTTTATCACCTTCACGCACACACACAGCATACAGGTACAGGGTATACTTCACACACACACTCTCTCACACACACACTCACACTCCAGATCTTTTTTCATAAGCATGTGTGTTTGACCTTTAGAAGCATCTTATTGTGCATATAATGGGAGCTGGTTCCATTGTTTAGAAACTTAGGTGTTCTTGTACAAACCAGTGTTTTTTTTTTTCTTTCATTTTTATTGAGCTATAATTGACATAGAGGGTTGTATAAGTTTAAGACGAATGGCCTAATGACCTGACATACATGTTGCAAAATGATTAAAACAATAAATTTAGTTAATGTCTGTCATACATGCAAAAAAGCAATCGGGAATCCCCTGGCAGTACAGTGGTGAGGACC
>SJYX01004739.1:748179-758388 GCA_006410675.1 Oreotragus oreotragus
TTTTTTTTTTTCTTTCATTTTTATTGAGCTATAATTGACATAGAGGGTTGTATAAGTTTAAGACGAATGGCCTAATGACCTGACATACATGTTGCAAAATGATTAAAACAATAAATTTAGTTAATGTCTGTCATACATGCAAAAAAGCAATCGGGAATCCCCTGGCAGTACAGTGGTGAGGACTGTGCTTTCACCACTGAGGAACCAGGCTCAAGCCCTGCTCCAGGAATGAAGACCCCACAAGCCGCACCAGCATGACCGAAGGCAAAAAGCTATTTTCCCCTATGATAAGAACTTTAAGGATCTACCCTGTTAGCAACCTTCAAATATACCAACAGCAGTATAAACCGAAGTCATAAAATAGCACACCATATCCCCAATACTTGTTATTTTTATACCCAGAAGTTTGTACCTTTTGAACAACTTTATCCAATTTCCCCACCCCTACCCCCTGTCTCTAGTAACAACTGTCCTGATCCCTTGTTTTAATGAGTTCGGTGCTGAGTTTTTTTTGTTTTTAAATTCCACATATAAGTAAGATCAGTATTTTTCTTTCTCTCTCTGAATTCACTTAGCATGATGCCCTTAATGTATATCCATGTTGTTGCAAATGACAGAATTTCCTTATTTGTTAAGGCCAAACAGTATTTCATTGTGTGTATACATATATATATATAAACATACATATATATGTATAATGTGCATATAGTAGATGGATGTGCACACATTTTCTGCATCCATTTGTGTATCAGTGAACACTTGGGTTGTTTCATGTCTTGGCTACTATAAACTATGCTACAGTGAAGAAGGGGACACAGATTACTCTTCAACATAGTGATTCTATTTCCTATGGATATGTACCCAGCAGTGAAATTGCTAAATCATATCTTGGTTCACATTTTAATTTTCAGAAAAATCTCTATGTTGGTTTTCACGGTGAGTGTACCAATTTATATTCCTGTCAATAGTACACAAGGGTTTTCCTTTCTTCATAGCCTCGTCACCATGTTATCTCCTGTTTTTTGGATGGTAGCCATTCTAACAGATATGAGGTGATGTCTCATTGTAGTTTTGACTTAAATTTCCCTAATGTTGAGTACTTTTTCAGGTACCTGTTGGCCTTTTGAATACCTTCTTTGGAAAAATCTCTGTTTAAGTTGGTTGCCCATTTTTAATCAGATTATTTAGTTTTGCTATTGAGTTGTGTGACTTGATATATTTTGGATATTAACCCCTTGTCAAATACATGATTTGCAAATATTCTTTCCCATGCTATAGATTCTCTTTTTATTTTGTTGATCACTTATTTTGCTGAATACAAGCCATTTAGTTTGATGTAGTCCCTCTTGGTTTTTTTTTTTACTTTGTTGCTTATGCATTAGCTATTATATACAGTACAAAACTTCATTTGCAAGATCCACCCCAAGGACCTTTTTTTCTATATTTCTTCTAGGAATTTTATGGTTGCAGATATTACTTTTATATCATTAATCCATTTCAAGTTGATTGTTATGAGTAGTGTAAGATAAGAGTCTAGTTTCATTCTTACATGTCAATATCCATTTCCCAGTACCATTTACTAAAGAGGCTGTCTTTTATCCATTGCATTTTTTTGGCTCCCTGGTCAATATTAGTTGACCATACATATATGTGGAGTTTCTTTTCTGGGTTCTCAGTTCTGTTCTATTGGTCTACATATCTGTTTATGCCAGTATTTTAAAAAACTATTTTATGAATTTATGCATAATACTGTTTGTTGTATTTTATGTCTCTTAGAATGGTTTTTCCGCATCCCATAAGTTTGTCTGTGTGTTTCCAGTTTCAGTTGTCTCAAGATGCTTTTTTATTCCCTTTTTAATTTCTTCTTTGATCCCTTCACTGTTCAGAAGTGGTGATTAATTTCTGTGCACTAATGAATTTCCAGTTTTCCTCTTGTTATTTATTTCTAGCTTTCTACTTTCATATCATGTGGTCAGAGAAGATACTTGATAGGATTTTAATACTTGAATTTGTTGAGACTTGCTTTGTTTTCTAACATATGCTCCATCATAGAAAATTCACTTGTGCTTTAGAAGACTGTATTCCACTGCTGTTGGGTAGAACAGTCTGTATATGCTTGTTAGCTCCACTTGATCAAATCTACTGTTTGCTTACTGATTGTCCAATAACATACCTATTGTTGAGAATGGAGTTTTAAAATCTCCAATTATTGTTATTTTTCTGTATAGTTCACCTTTTAGTTCTGTTTTTGCTTATATATTTTGGTGCTCTGATGTCAGATGCATAGGTATTTCCAATTGATTTATCTTCTGGATCAATTGACCTCTTTATCATTATAAATGATCCTTCTTTTTACCATTTTTAACTTGTTTTGTTTTGTCTTATATAATTATAGCTACTCATGCTTTTTTTTTTTTGACTTTCCAGGTGTCACAGTGATAAAGAATCTATTTACAAATGCAGTAGACTCAACAGATGTGGGCTCGGTCCCTGGGCTGGGAAGATCCCCTGGAGTAGGAAACAACAACCCACTCCAGTATTCTTGCCTGGAAAATTCCATGGGCAGAGAAGCCTGGTGGGCCAGAATCCACGCTGTCACAAAGAGTCAGACGTGGCTGAGCACACAGAACATGGTTTTTATTGGTTACTTTCTGCTCGAAACATCTTTTTTTTTCTTTTAAATCTTATCACTCTCAGTCTGTGTGTGCCGTTAAAGCTAAAATGGGTCTCTTAACATATTGTTAAATCCTTATTTTTAAATCCATTCAGCCATTCTGTGTCTTTCAGTTGAAAAATCTAGTTCATTTGTGTTTCAAGTAATTATTATCAGTAAGGACTTATGCCTTTTGTTCATTGTTTTCTGGCTGTTTTCTAGACCCACTGTTTCTTTTCTTCTGATGCTTATGTCTTTTTTGGTGTGATTTAATGTCTTATGGTATAAGTATAATTTGACATCTTTATCTTGTTCTTGTGCATAGCTACTCCTGGGTTTCTCTTGTTGTCATGAGGCTTATATAAAATAGCTTAAAATTAGAGCATTCTATTTTTAACATCTTTTTAAAAACTGATAACAACTTGATAGCATTCCTAAACATTACATTTTTACTTCTCCTCCCCCTCACATATTAAGTTGTTGATATTACAGTTTATATATTTTTATATTATGTATACAATATCAAATTATTATATTAATGCTTTTTAACTTATTTTCTAACTTTTTTATCTAGAGCTGTAATTTAATTACACAGCTGTAAATTAATTTACAGAAACTAACTTTGATTATATATTTATCATCATCATTGAGTTTGATGTAGCCATGTTTTTATGATGTTAATTAGCATCCTTTTTTCTTCCATTGAAAGAAACCCCTTTAGAATTTGTATTAAGCGAAGTCTAAGAGACTTAGCAGCAGCAGCAGTGGTAATAAACTTCCTCTGCTTTTGTTTGTTCAGGAAAGTCATTATCCCTCCTTCTTTTCAGAAGTACAGCTTTGCTGGGTATAGAATACTTGGTTGACAGATTCCGCCCCCTACCCACTTCCAGTGGTTTGAATATATCATCCCATTCTCTCTTGGCATGCAGAGTTTCTGTTGAGAATTCTGCCTAATGTCTTATCATGTTTCCTTGTATGCAACATGTCCCTTTTTGCCTGCTGCTTCCAAAAAAATTCTTTTTCCTTGACTTGAAAATTTAATAAGAATGGGTCTCAGTGAAGCCCTATTCAGGTTTAAACTATTTAGAATCCTTTGGGCCTCATGGATCTGGATATCCATTTCTTTCTCTGGGTTTGTAACGTTTTATCCATTATTGCTTTACATACAGTTTCTGTCCCTTTCTATTTCTCTTCTCCTTTTGGGGCTTTTCTAATATGAATTCTTTTCTTTTAATGTTATCACCTATGTCCAGTAGGCTTTCTTTACTTTTTAAAAAAATTATTTTTGCCTTTTGTTCCTCTAACTAGATAACTTCAGGTGTCCTGTCTTCTGGTTGAATGATTCAGTGGTCATGCTGGTTGAATGATATGGTCAAGACTGATGTTGAAACTCTCTATTGAACCTTCAGTTCAATCACTGTATTCTTCTGTTCCAGGATTTTCACTTTTTAGGAGGGGAATGGGTTCTGTTTCTTTGAACCTCTCTCTTTTTCCCATGCATTGTTTTCCTAGTTTTGTTGTTTGTGTGTTCTTGAAGTTAAGTAAATTTCTTTAAGAGGAATATTCTGAATTTTTTATATGACAGTTCATAAACCTTCATTTCTTTGGGGGTCAGAATAAATGTGTACTAAGCTCTCTGAACATGTGGGGCCACTCTTGGCTCCGCAGGCACTGAGTCACTGGTCAGGCTCACTATTCAAGTGCTGCTGTAGTTGAGGCTCCGCTGAGTTTTCCTGGTTGGCAGGTTTGGAGGCTGGGTTCAGCAGTAGGTGCAGACATGGATTACCTTCAGCAATGCAGGTCAGGAGCTTCAGAGCAGGTCCCAAGGTTGGTAAGACTTTGTTCTGAAGATGGTTAGTGCTGCTGGCTAAGCTCTTAGTTCCAGTGTTGCTAGGATAAGTAGCTTCCTGGTTGTTTCAGCCAGATTCCTGGTTGGGATAGCCAGGACCTATACTCAGCAATGGGCAAGATATGACTTAACTCCCCTGCCTACAAGGAGAGGAAGACCAGGCTCTGAGATGGCAAGACTTTTCTTGTGGGGTGCCAAATCAAGCAGGCCTGTGCCCCACCAAATTCCCTGATCAGACAGCACTACCATCTTGTCTCTACAGAGGAGCAAAGTCACTGGTTGAGACTTCTATCAATATTTAGGCACTGGTACTAGGAACCTGGGGCTTCCCAGTGGTGCAGTGGTAAAGAATCTACCTGCTAATGCAGGAAACACAGGAGACATGGGTTAGATCACTGGCTCAAGAAGATCTCCTGGAGGAAGAAATGGCAACCCACTCCAGTATTTTTGCCTGCAAAATTCCATGGACAGAGGAGCTTAGTGGGCTGTAATCTGTGGGGTTGCAAAGAGCTATACATGATNGTGCAGTGGTAAAGAATCTACCTGCTAATGCAGGAAACACAGGAGACATGGGTTAGATCACTGGCTCAAGAAGATCTCCTGGAGGAAGAAATGGCAACCCACTCCAGTATTTTTGCCTGCAAAATTCCATGGACAGAGGAGCTTAGTGGGCTGTAATCTGTGGGGTTGCAAAGAGCTATACATGATTGAGCACACACAAGCTTATGCGCACACACGCACACACACAAAACACACAATAGGGACTCAATCTGCCAAGATCTAAATGCTGGTTGCTGCAAGACCCTCTCTTCTTCTCCATCACAAGCCAGTTGCCTATGGTCAAGCCCTGAAGATTTCCACACCATTCCCATGGGATGGGACCCAGGTGGGCCTCCTCAGAGGCAGCTCACAATGTTGGGGAAGCAGGATGTCTACCAGAGCCCTCATTTTGCCCCCTGAAGAAACCATAGGATCGGGGAGGTTCTCTTACCTTCCTAATAGCATTTGTCTCAGTGTCTGTGGTGCAGGGGGGTATACTCCTGCCTCATGCCTATGTTCTAAGGTTTTCAAAATGGTATATTATTCATAAATAGTAATTAGTTATTCCTATGAGGGGGAACAAAGTCAAGAATGATCTGTGTCACCACCATGGTGCCATCATTCCTCCCATACCAGTGTTACTAGTTATTCTGTCTGTCCAGAGACATGTAAGGATTATACGGCCTTGTACCTCTGAGGTTCAGCATAGCCACATGACTGTCTTTACCTACTGAAATGTGACTATGAATTATCTGAGTTACCCTGAAGCCTGGTATTGAGATGTTGATGTCATAAGATGATGGCATCTCTAACAGATTGGATCCTGGTGGGACTACAGAGAGCAGAGTCCCCCTGCCCCAATTCAATCGGCCATGAAGCTTGCACAAGAAATAATCCTAGGACTTCCCTGGTGGTTCAGTGGTTAAGACTCTATGGTCCCAATGTAGGCAGCTCAGTTTCAATCCCTGTTCAGGGAACTAGATCTCACATGCTGCAACTAAAGATCCTCCCATGCCGCAACTAAGACTCCAGGCAGTCAAATATATAAATTAATTTTTTAAAGAATTAATCCTTTGTTGTTTTAAGCCACCAAGAAGCAGGGTTTGAATGTTACTGCAGCAAAACCTAATCTATCCTGACAAATATACAGGTTTTCCAAGCTCTATATTAGAATCTGCAAAAATCTCTATGAGATAGATATGATTATTTCCACTTTGTAAGTGAGAAAACTAAGGTTCAGTCATTAACATTCCATAAATCACACAATGAGTTAGAGTTGAAAGGGTTAAAAGAGGCAGTGATCCATGTTTCTGAAGATAAGCCTTTGGGTTTTGATGCTGAACAGAGCCATTGGTTTCTGCAAAGGAAAACTTTTTCATAGGTTTTGATCCCTCCCCTTAACAGCCTTAATCTTTGGAAAGAGAGGACATCTCAAAGACTAGGTTCTCAGCTGAGGTCAAATGAGAGTGAGGAATGGTGAAAGCAGAGGGCTGCAAAGGAACTGTCTTTTAAAATAAAAAACTATAGAGACTTCCCTGGTGGTCCAGTGGTTAAGAATTCATCTTGCAATGTAGGGGACTTGGGTTCAATCCCTGGTTAGGGAACTAAGATCCCACATGCCACGAGACAACTGAGCCCGCACTCCACAATGAAAAACCCCACATGACACAACAAAGGTCCCACATGCCTCAGCTAAGACCCAACGCAGCCGAATAAATAAATATTCAAGAAACTCTACATGCAAAAGAAAGGTTTTATCTGGAAACCAAAGCCCACTGGAGGCTGCAAATATGTCCCAGTGGACGGCAGCTGTCTGAAACAATAGCTGTTTGAATCATAGGTGATTAAACAACATCACAGTAGTGGATGAGGTCATGTAGATAAGGGTGCAACTGGAGAAAATAAAAGACAAAGGAAAAAGAAGGAATTCAAGGTATCAATTCTGGTGCATTAGGTTTTAACCAAGGTGAGACTGCACATTATCTTCATTGCCCAATGGAAATCCACAGAGGAATGACTTTTTTTTTTTTTTAATTGTAGTAAGTTTATAAGCTTTCAAGATGACTGGTCTATTATAATAAAACCATTTCCTTCCTTGACCTGCTGTGATCTACACAAGATAATGGAATTGCTTGCTTCTACACAAAGAAAGGGAAGATGTCCAATTCATCTTCTTAAAATACTGTCCCATCGCTTTAAGCAAACCAACCAACTAAACCAATTATCACTTTACCTGGAATGTTCTCCAACAGATGATGAAGACATATGGTCCATAAACACAATCACTGTCTAAAAGTGAGCTATATAAACTTGCTGTTTTATGCATTAGAAAAATAATGTTAAAGGAGGCAAAATGATGTGCCTGGGGTCAAAAAGCTTGAGGTGGAACAGAGCAAGGAAGCCTTCTGCTCTCCCCTGACCTGCAGGTGCTCGTCCCAGTGGTTTTGTCTGATGTGCCACCATTCAGCTCGGATGCCCTCTTTTTCTCTTCCCTTACTTCCTTGATCTGCATCCTGACCATTGTCTTTTACTTCACTGCAGCAGCCCCCAAATTGGTCTTCCTGCCTCTGGTCTCCCCATTGCAATTCCATGTCCAATAGATCACAGAATGATTTTTCAAAATAACAATTTGATCACATCAGTACCCTGATTTCAAGGTCTTCCATGGTTCCCTATAACTCTTAGGAGAAACCAAAGCAACTCATGTCATAGAAGGCCCTTCACAGTCAGGCATCTCTCTATCCCTGTGGTTTTATTCCCTAGAATGTGCTCATGGACATGTTACCCTTCAGTTCTGTGGAACCACATGGAGTTTCCTTGGCCTGTATTTCCACTCATCCTTCGTTTCCTTCCAGACTCCTATTTACATTTCAAAATCCAAACCTAGCATTTCTTTCCCCAAGAAGCCCCCCTAGACATCCCACCCCAACCCAGCCTTTCTCAGATGCATTTGATGCTCTGCTTCAGTTCTCTCTCAATTTGACTTTCACCACCAATAAGTTCCAGAGTCTTTGAGATCAGGGAATCAGTCTCATTAATTTTTTATCATAAGACTCAATATATGCCAACCATGTAAATAATACAGGAAGGGAGGGAGGAAGAGAGAGAGGAAGGAAAGGACCAGAAAAAAAAGAAAAGAATGCACCAGTTCCCACGTGCCCTATTGCTTGGTCCAGAGTCCTTTCTCCCATTTTATGGCTCTTTCGGCAATATCTGTAAATAAAATCTGTGTGTTTGTGCCCATTTGCTCAGTTGTATCTGACCCTTTGCGACCCCATGGACTGTAGTTTGCCAGGCTCCTCTGTGCATGGAATTCTCCAGGCAGGAATACTGGAGTGGGTAGCCATTCCTTCTCCAGGGGGACTTCCCAGCCCAGGGATACAGCCTGGGTCTCTTCAGTCTCCTGCATCATCAGGCAAACTCTTCAGCACAAGTGCCACTTGACAGTGTATGTATTCTGATAGTGAAAGTTATATTGCTGCTTCATTTCATTTTCTGCTAGCTCACGGATAAGAGTTACTATAGAAGTAACAGTCTTTCCACAGTGAGGTGTTCTTGCAGAGGTACTGCAAGTTCCAAACCGGCTGTTTAAGGCTGAGCGTTGACACAAGAGGGCCGCACAAAGATGGCCATATGAGAGTTTGCTAGAGAGTTACACAGTCTTTACATAGCCTCCATGGGCGCAGTACGATCTTACTGGTATTCAGACACACTTGGAGTGCTATGCTAGGCAGATATCCCTGCTTCCATCCTACAGAAGAGAAGTGTGAGAAACAGGCAATTCTTCAAGGCCACCTGGTAAGTCACTGGCAGAGCAGAGGACTCTATGTAGACCTCTGAACTTCACACCATTAAACTTCACTTTCCATACACCCTGCTGAGCCACTTTGCTTTAAATAAAAAGCAGGAAATTTTCTTGTCTTTACTGCTGCCCTGGGTTTGACTGCCCTTTGTTTGGGGTTTTATATTCAGTTCTCTATGCAAGTTGTTACAACTCAGCACTTATCCACTAATCTTCTCCAAGGGAGAGAATAACAATCGTTTCCTTGGGCTTATGCCTTTTTTCCTAAGATCTCAAAATTACTATTTCCCAAAGATTTTCCCTGAAGTGTAGAGTGTATAAAACAAGAGTGCATAAGAGAGAGAAAGAAAAGTCATTGGTCCTATGAAGCCGAGGACTCTTTACAACCAGAAACCAACTTCAAATGAAGATTTGACCCCTAACTTAAAAAATCATGGAGGAATTTTTGTATTTATATGGGGGATTTCTGCTAAAATCTTTATATCTTTAAGTGTCCCCCAGGCCTTTATTTTTTCATTTGTTCAGTCAGTTTATCATTTAGCTCCCCCACTGGACGAGGCATTTTTTTATACATAAGACTTGTTTACTTGGAAGCTTAAAATCTCAGATCTAGGGAGCATCTTAAATCTGGTGGAATCTCTCTTCCCTCTTCTTTCTGAATTTCATTCTTGAATTTTCTCTGTTTCCGTGCCAAGAGACTCTTCCACCCAGGTCTGAATTGTTCTGCTGATGAGAGCTCATTACTTCCAGAGCTTCCTCAAGTTCAATAGGTTGCTACTTCCACTTGGTCAGTTTTCGAAGCAGACGATTCTCTCACCCTCAGGGAAGGACAGAAACACTGAGAGGCCAACTCATTAAGAGGTTTTGTACACCTTCCCCCCTGGTCCTGCAGTGGACTAGCAGACTCCAGCCAGTTTTAAGACAAAAGAGACCCAACTGTAATTAAATAGTCACAGGAAATCCTTGTGGGTTTCTGCTTTTGCACCTTCAGGAGGACACTAATTAGGTGGGGAGCCTTTGTATGCAAGCTCCCTGGGCACAGCAGGTGCTGTTTGGAAGGCTTCCTCTCTGACTGGGAGCAGTGTTTGGACCCCTCATTGATTCTCCAAATTGTGTTTGCCCCACTAATAAAGCCCTAATGGTGGGAGCCGGCAGACCGCCTGCCCTTCTCCATCCGGGGCACTCTGCTGGCCCCCAGGGTGGGTTGCTGAGCATGAATGATCCCTTTGTCTCCATCTCAAATGTTTTGGCAGTGCTTCAGAAGACAGGGGTGAATGAAAAACCACGTGGTTCTAATTGTTTTCTCTGGGATCAGACTGATTTCCTTAGGGCCTCTCTCTCTCTCTCTCTCACACACACACACAC
>SJYX01004739.1:759435-791804 GCA_006410675.1 Oreotragus oreotragus
CACACACACACACACACACAGACTGATTTCCTTAGGGCATCTCTCTCTCTCTTTCACACACACACACACAGGTTTGGGATCAACACTGTCCTTAGACTTCCAGCTAATTACACCAACCTTTGATTTTTTTTTTTTTTTCCATTTCTTACATGATAGTATACATATTTCAAGAAACACTGACATACAACGTTTTTCCAGGGAGAACACCTTCTCAACCCAAGTTTAGTTATCAGCCAGGTGAAGAGAAAAAAGTGTGATTTCCTTTCCAATTAAAAGGCACACTGAGCCAAGACGAGCCACCTGTTTATATCAAGGAAGCTACAAAAATCTTCAGAAGAGGGCTGCAGTTTCTTGAATGAAGGAACAAATGAATAAACAGCTGAAGGGAGAAGAAAGGAAGAGGGTGAAGCAAAGTGTTTAACCCAAAGCTGTGCAGACATTATTGAATGTTTATCTAGCCCCTGGTGCTGGGTCAGGGTATCTCAACTACTGACATCTGGGACTGGATAATCCTTTGCTCTATGGGCTGTTCTGGGCATCTCTGCCTCCACCCCCAACCCCAGTTGTGACCATCCAAAATGTCTCAGATCTTATCAGATATCTGCGGGACAGGGGATTAAGGAGCACAGAAATCATTCCCAGTTAAAACAGTCACTGAATTAGATGAATCGAAAGGATGAGAGTTGAGAGACATCACATGAATGGGCCCTAGAGTTGGCAGCTGGCTAAGAATCCTAGCTTTATCTATTCCTCCCTGAACCTACCTCATAAAGTCATGAGAATTAAATGAGAAGCCACACATAACGGTGCTCAGCACAACGTCCGGTCCACAGTGAATGCATGATAAATGTTAACTGGTGTCACTATCATCCACATGATTATTTCTGCTATCCACAGGATGACAGACCTCTTTGCCTGACAGTAAGGTGCTCTCTTTACACATCTTCTGGACTCATTTAGTGCTGTTCATGTCAACCATCAGTTGTGGAGTTTCCAGTCTCCCTGTTTCAGACTTAGGAACTGCAGGGAGTGAGGACGCCGGCATCACCCATGAACTCGGCTCCCTCCTGGGGTCTGCACAGGCCAGGGGCTGAGAAAGAAAAATGTTTCCCATGGAGGGGATGGCTGCTGACATTTTAATCAGTGCACTCGGCAGGCCTTAGGATCAGCCAGGGTCATAGGTCAGATTCCTGGTTCTCACAGTTGCTCTTCCTCCAAAAGGAAAAGCCCCATGGTGCTAATGGGCTACCTTCAGCCTCTGGTTACAGCCTGGGAACCATGAGGGGTTCCAGCAGCCTGGCTGCTAAAAGATCCCATGCATCACACAGCTGCTCACACCAACAGTCCCACCC
Source organism: Oreotragus oreotragus (assembly GCA_006410675.1). Taxonomy (NCBI): domain Eukaryota; kingdom Metazoa; phylum Chordata; class Mammalia; order Artiodactyla; family Bovidae; genus Oreotragus; species Oreotragus oreotragus. The sequence goes on from SJYX01004739.1 coordinate 760,788, forward strand.
TCAGCATGGCCAAACTGGGCTCCCAGACCTGCCTCCTCTCCAGCCCTCTGCTGCTCCAACTGCTTTATGTCAGTTTCTTGCCATCCTCACCTTGTGCTCTAGGATGTCTCTTTGCTGCTTCCAAGATCAGAGGTGAGCAGCAGCCTCCTCACCATCCCCCATCTCCAGGGCATCCTCTAAACCACCAACCAGTATGCAACTGGGAGTTGTCCTCCCAGGCTTAAAAAGCTTCTGTGGCCCTCCATTTATTTTGGACTAAAGTCTTCATTTTGAAATACAAGCACTTAAATGTCCTTGCCCTTGCCTACCTCCCCTCATCTTTCAAGAAGTATCCACCCTCGCCACCCTCCTCCACTGTCGGCTCCTTGGGCAAACAATCCCAAACAACTCCCTGAAAATGTCCCACTCCTTCTCAGAACTGACTCATCCTCTCAGCCTTGGAAACAGGAGGCCCTTGACACCCAGGGATGTCAAGAGCGTGCAAAAGTGTTCAAGGTCTGGAAATGTAGATGGATTGGATTATATATTTGAAAATAAAAGGAATAAACATTTAATTACACATCCACAAACCGATACATTGTAACTAGTCAAAGGTAATTCAAGTTACCGAATTCTATATAAATACAAAGATGAAGTTATAGAAATAACCTTATTTTGCCAAAAGTGAAAATTGAGAGTGTAATATGAGCTGTGTGGGTGTATTTGTTTGATACGAAATGAGGCGGGGCTCCTGTCATCAGGAGAGACTTAAATGTGAAAAGGCTTTAAAATGTCTCTTTGAACCCTAGATCTTTGCATGTATTCTCTTTTTTCCCCTCAGTATTATAGAGGTATAATTGACATGCAAAGTGGTATAAGTTTAAGGTATACAGCAGATGATGACATGTACATATTGTAAAGTGATGGCCAGAGTGAGTTTAGTTAACATTCATCATTCTATATAGTTACAGATCTTTTTTCCTTGTGATGAGAACTTTTAAGATTTACTCTTAGTAACTTTCAAATATATCATACAGCCCTGTTAACTATATTTATAATGTTGTACATTACATCACCAGCATTTATTAGAGGAAGTCTGTGTGTTTTAGATACTTTCACCCGATTCCCCCTGCCTCTGGTAACTATAAATCTGATCTCATTCTACTCATTTAGGATTTTTCTTTTTGATTCTACGACTGAGATCATATAGTATTTGTCTTTCTCTGACTTATGTCGCTCAGCAGAATGTCCTCAAGGTCCATCTATGGACCTTTCACAACTGGCAGGATTTCCTTCTTTTTTATGGCTGAATATTATTTAGGTGTATGTATGTGCATATGTATGTATGTATACATATGCACACACACCTCATATACATTATCTACTCATCTGTAGATTGGCACTTAGGATGTTTCCAAGTCTTGGCTATTGTAAATAATGCTGCAGTGAACACTGAAGGGCAGATATCTCCTTGACATAGTTATTTTATTTTCTTTGGACATATCCCAGAAGTGGGTTGCTAGGTCATTTGAAATTACTATTTTTGACTTTTTTTTTTTAAGAACTTCCATGCAGTTTTCCATAGAGTTGATACCAATTTACATTTCCCCCAACAGTGCACAAGGGTTCTCTTTTCTCCACAACCTCACCAGCATTTGTTACTACCTCTTGCCTTTTTGATAGCAGCCATTCTGACAGGCACAAGATGATATCTCATTGTGATTTTGACTTGCATTTTCGTAATATTCGTGGTGTTCAGCACTTTTGTGTATTTGTTCAGTTCAGTTCAGACGCTCAGTCGTGTCCGACTCTTTGCGACCCCATAAATCGCAGCACGCCAGGCCTCCCTATCCATCACCATCTCCCGGAGTTCACTCAGACTCACGTCCATCGAGTCCGTGATGCCATCCAGCCATCTCATCCTCGGTCGTCCCCTTCTCCTCCTGCCCACAATCCCTCCCAGCATTCTTTTCCAATGAGTCAACTCTTCGCATGAGGTGGCCAAAGTACTGGAGTTTCAGCTTTAGCATCATTCCTTCCAAAGAAATCCCAGGGTTGATCTCCTTCAGAGTGGACTGGTTGGATCTCCTTGCAGTCCAAGGGACTCTCAAGAGTCTTCTCCAACACCACAGTTCAAAAGCATCGATTCTTCGGCGCTCAGCTTTCTTCACAGTCCAACTTTCACATCCATACATGACCACAGGAAAAACCATAGCCTTGACTAGGCGGACCTTAGTCGGCAAAGTAATGTCTCTGCTTTTGAATATACTATCCATGTGAATATTTCCTTTGGAAAAATATCTCCATTTTAAAATTGGATTGAGTTTTTGTTTTTTTTTTTTACTATTGAGTTTTCTGTTTCTTATCTCTTTCAGACACTAACTTTGAAACAGATACATTATTTGTAAATACTTCTTCCTTTTCATCTTGTTGATCATTTCTTTTGCTGTGTGGGAGCTTTTTAGTTCAATGTAACCCAACTTGATTTTTATTTTGCTGCTTGCACTTTAGCTATCATATCCTAAGATCATTGCCAGGATTCAAGAAGCTTTTCCCTTATGCTTTCTTCTAGCATTTTATGGTTTTATGTCTTACATTTAAGTATTTAACCCACTTTGAGTAAATTTTTGTGACTGGTGGAAGAGAGGGGTCTAGTTTCATTCTTTTACATGTGACTGTCCAATTTTTTCCCAGCACTATTTATTTAAGAGACTGACTTTTCTTCATGGAATATTCTTGACTCCTTTGTGAAGTAGTAATTAATTGTATATGCATGATTTATTTCTGGGTTCTTGATTCTGTTCCAGTAGTCTAAGTGTCTGTTTTTTATTTCAATACCATTCTGTTTTGATTACTATTACTTTATAATTACCATGAAATCAGAAATTGTGATGCCTCTAGCATTGACTTTTAATGACTGATGTGGCTATTGGGCATCTTTTATGGATCTATATTTTTTCTACTTCTATAAAATTGGTGTCAGAACACTGATAGTAATTGCACTGAGTCAATACTGGGCTTTGGATAGTATAGATATCTTAAAAATACTAATTTTTCCTATCTGTAAACACATTATCATTTATTTGAGTTCAATTTTTTTCATCAATGTCTTATAGTTTTCAGTGCAAAGATATTTCACCTCTTTAAATTTATTCCTAAGTATTATATTTTACATGCTACTGCAAATGGGATTGTTTTCTTTATTTTTCAATTCATTGTTAATGTATATAAATGCTAATAAGTTTATAAGTTGACTGTATCCTGCAACTTACTGATTATGTTGATTAGATCTAATGGGTTTTTAGTAGTCTTTAGGATTTTCTATATATAAATATAGAATGCAAATAGAGACAATTTTAATTCTTCCTTCTCAATTCTATGACTTCTTTCCTTTCCTCTCATCCCTCTTTCCTTTGTCTGATCCCCTGGCTAAGACTTCCACCACTATGCTGAATAGGAGTGGTGAAAATGAGAGCCTTTGTCTTATTTCTGATTTTAGAGAAGAGTTCTCTAAAATCAGTTCAGCCTTTCACCACCAAGTATGATGTTGCTATGGGTTTGTCATATATGACCTTTACTACACTTAAGTACATTGCTCCTATATCTAATTTGTTGAAAGTTTTCATAAAAGGTTATTGTATTTTGTCAAATGTTTTTTCTGTGTTTATTTAGGCAACCATATGATTTTTATCTTTCATTATATCATTGTGATGTACCACACATATCCATTTGTGTCTGCTGAAGCACCCTTGTATCTTGAGTGTGAATCCTATTCAGTCATGGTATATGATCCTTTTAAGCATGCTGCTGAATTTGGTTTCCATGTATTTTGTTGAATTTTTGCATCTATGTTCATCCGAGATGCTTGTCTGGCGTTTTCCTGTAGTGTTCTCATGCAGCTTGAGTGTCAGTGTAACCTGTTGTTGGTCCAGCTGTGTGACCCCATGGACTATAGCCCACGAGGCTCTCTAGCCTTGTAAACTGAGTTAGGTAGTGTTTCTTCCTCTAACTTTTTGGGACAGTTTGAGAAGGACTGGAATTAATTCTTCTTTAAATGTTTGGTAAATTCATCAGTGAAGCCATCTAGCCCTGGCTAGATGTTTATTTGTTGACAGTAACTTTGTTTTTTTGTTTTATTACTGATCCAAACTCCTAACTATTAATTGGTCTGTTTAGACTTGCTCTTTGTTCCTAATTCAGCCTTGGTAGGCTCTAGTCTCTAGAAATTTATCTCTTTCTTCTAGGTGTTCCAGTTGGTTTGCTTCCTTGATAGTTCAGTTGGTAAAGAATCCACCTGCAATGCAGGAGACCCCAGATCGATTCTTGGGTCAGACAACTAGGCTGTCCAGTTGGTTGTCATATAGATGTTCATAGTATCCTCTTATGACCCTTTTCTATTTCTGAGGTATCAGTTATAATGTTTCTTCTTTCATTTATAATTTTGTTAATATTGGTCCTCTCTGGTTTTTCCTCATAAGTCTATGTAAAGGTTTGTCAATTTTCTTGATCTTTTCAAGGAACCAACTCTTAGTTTTGTTAATCTTTTCTGTTGTTTTCCTGTTCTTAGTTTATTTCTGTTATAATCATTATTATTCCCTTCCTTCTGCTAACTTTGAGCTAACTTTGTTCTTCTTTTTAGTTCTTTGAGGTATAAGTTAGGTTATTTTTTTTTTTCAGATCTTTCTATTTACTTCAAATATGTGCTTATAGCTATAAATGTCTCTTATTTATGCATCCCATGGGTTTTGATTTTTTAATCTTTATTTCTCTTAAGATATGTTTTAATTTCCTTTTAAGTTTAATGTTTGATCCACAGGTTTTTCAGGAAGAGTGTTGTTTAATTTACACATATTTGTAAATCTTCCAATTTTCCTTCTGTTACTGACTTCAAGTTTTATATCATGTATCATTTATACAAGTCAGAGAAGACACTCCATATGATTTCTGTCTTACTCAATTTGCTAATACTTGTTGTCTAACATATGATCTATCCTAGAAAATGTCTTTTGTATGTTTGAAAAAAATGTATATTTTTGTTTTTAGAATGTTTTCTGTGTCTGTTAGGCCTATTTTGTCTACCGTGTTGTTCAGATTCTCTGTTTTCTTATTGATTCTCTCTCCAGATGAAGAATCCATTGTTGACAGTGGCATATTAACATCCACAACTATTATAACTGCTTCTTATTTTAGTCTTATTAGTATAGCATGATATATTTTGAAGCTCCAATGTTCAGTCCATGAATATTTAGTTACTTTACCTTCTTGAAGGCTAGACCTTTTATCATTATATAATGACCTGTTTTGTATTTTTAACCATTAGTTTAAAGTCTGATAAAGGCATAGCTAGTCCCACCTTTATGTTGTTACCATTGCTTGACATATCTTTCTTGATTCCTTCATTCTCTGTCTACGTATGTCTTTGAAGCTAGTGAAAGTCTCTTGTAGGCAGGATATTGAGTCATTATATGTCTTTTGATTGGAGAATTAAATTTCTTAAATTTAATAAGTTACATTTAATTTATTAAATTCATTTATTCATTTAATTTATTAAATTTATTTACTTAAAGTAATGATTGACACATAAGGACTTAATACTGCCATCTTATTAAACATTTTCTGTTTTTAGTTCCTTTGTTCCCTTTTTTCCTGCTGTTGTCTTTTCTGATATGATGACTTTTTTAGTAGGTATGCTTTGAGTTCATGATCTTTTGTGCAGGTACTACACTTTTTAATTTGTGGTTACTATGAGGCTTACATATAATACATTATACATATAATTATAACACCCTATTTTAAACTGTTAACAACTTAACTTCAATAGCACTTCTAAACATTACATTTTTACTTCCCTCCTCATTTTAGTTTACTGATATTATAATTTACACACTTTATATTACATATCTAATAACAGACTATTATAGTTCTGGAAATATTGAATACATTGTTTTTTTCATTTTTAAAGTAGAGTTGTAAGTGAACTACATACCACTCTTTCCATATTAGAGAATCTGATTTGACTATATATTTACCATTACTAGTGAATCTGGAGAAGGAAATGGCAACCTACTCCAGTGTTCTTGCCTGGAGAATCCCAGGGACGGGGGAGCCTGGTGGGCTGCCGTCTATGGGGTCGCCCAGAGTTGGACATGACTGAGTGACTCAGCAGTGAATTTTATACTACCTTCATATATTTTTAATAATGTTAATAAGTGTCTTTTAACTCTACTCAAAGAACTCCCTTTAGCATATCTTTTATGGCCAGTTTAATTGTAATGAACCCCTTCACCTTTTGTTTGTTAGAGAAAATTGTTATATGTCTTTTATTTCTGAAGGATAACTTTGCTGGGTAGATGATTCTTGGTTGACAACATTTTTCTTTCAATATTTTGATTATATCATTCCATCATCTCCTAGTCTGAAGAGTTTCTATCAAGAAATTTGCTGATAACCTTATGAGGTTTCCTTGTCTGTAACTTTCTTCAATTTATATGTCTTCTGCTTTCAGAATTATTTTTTTTTTTTACTTTGACTTTTGACAGTTTAATGTATGGTGTTACCCTACTCATGTTTAACCTGTATGGAGTCCTTTGGGCCTCATGAATCTGTATGACTGTTTCCCCCACAAGTTTGGGAAGTTTTCAGATCAGTCTCTTTCTCTTTGTCTTCCTCCTCTGGAATTCCCATGATGTGCTTATTTTTTCCTTTCATGGTTTCTCATGTCTTTTTCTTTTATCCTTCTCTGACTGGGTAATTCCAAATGCCCTGTCTTCTAGATCACTGATTATTTCTTCTGCATGACAGAGTCTACTGTTGAAGCTCTGATGACTTCTTCAGTTCAATATTTGTGTCCTTCATCTCTAGAATTAATGTTTCAAGTGTTTTTTATTTCTTCTTTTTTTTTTTTTTGATGGTTTATATCTCATTGTTGAACTTCTTGTTTTGTTCATGCATTGTTTCCCTAATTTCTTTATGCTGTCTGTCTGTTCTTAGAGTCCTTAAATTTCTCTTGGAAGATTATTCTGAAATTTTTATCTCACAGTTTAAAGTTCATAGATATTCATCCCTTGAGTCAGTTACTGGTGTTTTATTGGTTTCTTTTTGTTGTCATGTAAACCTGATTTTTCACGACTCTTGATTCTTTAAATTGGTATCTGCATTTGAGATAAGTCGTCCCCTTTTCTAGACTTCACTTTTTCACTTTGGCAAGACAGTTCTTATAGTCAATTCAGCTTGGGGCTCTGGACATGTCAGCTGGTAGCATCCTTGGGCAGTGGGTCTTGCTATCTGGGTCTATTTGGGGCAAGGCCACTGCCCAAATCTAAAGTTGGATGGGAGTGCTGCTGGCTAAGAACATTTGGATAAGACTGCTCGGCTTCTTGTTTAGTGCAGCTGTAGGATGTGCTCTGCAGTGGCCTAGATTCTCTGGTCAGGCTTTCTAGATGGTAAGACTGGGTACTATACTCAGCCAGTAGATAGGGTTATGAATGAGCTTCAACAATCCTCTGTTGTCAGGTGGAGGACCAGAATGGGCACCATGATCATCACAGTTCAGTTCAGTTTAGTCGCTCAGTCATGTCCGACTCTTTGCGACCCCATGAATCGCAGCACGCCAGGCCTCCCTGTCCATCACCAACTCCTGGAGTTCACTCAGACTCACGCCCATCGAGTCAGTGATGCCATCCAGCCATCTCATCCTCTATCGTCCACTTCTCCTCCTACCTCCAATCCCTCCCAGCATCAGAGTCTTTTCCAATGAGTCAATTCTTCGATGAGGTGGCCAAGTACTGGAGTTTCAGCTTTAGCATCATTCCTTCCAAAGAGATCATCACAGTTGATTGTCAAAGAACCCATATATGGCAGGACTACACACAAAATTCCCCAGGCAGAAGGTGCCACAGGCTTTGCTCTTCAGAATGGGTGTGGCACTGGCTGTGCTCTCTGTTCATGTGCTACTGCATGGAAAGACACAGGGTGGGCTACACAGCCTTCCATGTGCTCTGGCTAGGCTTCCTGGTCGAGCAGGCTGAAGGCTATTTTCAGCAGTGCCAGGGCTTTGAGTTAGTTTTCCTACTTGTGCAGGACAACCATATAGCCCTTATGACCTTATTTGGAACCAAATTAGACAGAACTATGCAGACATGTTCTATGCACCTGACTAAGCAGATAGACAAGGCCACTAGCCAGACTCGACTCTATTCAGGATTACAGGATGTGTTACAGATTTATAGTAACTCTGGTTAAGCTTCCTGGGTTAGGTGGGTGGGAGGATATATTCAACTGTGGGTAAGGCTGTAAATTAGATTCCCTGTCCAGATGGGGCCACAGAATAGACCCCAGGACTGGCTAGACATTTTGTTTGGGGACCAAATCAGGTATGACTATGGACCAAGCCTTCTGGCTGGAACAAGCCCTCTGGCTGGAACAAGCCACTGACTTGGGTCTGCAGATAGGCAGAGTCACTGGCAACACTCTCTACTAAAGTGCTACTGGGCTAAGGTTCTTTCCATGTGCACTGGCCAGGTTTCCAGCTCAGGCAGGAATAGGAGCTACACTCAGCAGTAGGAGGGTCTATGAATCAACTTCCCTGCTTAAAAGGCATGGCTGAACTGGCTTTAAGACCAACCCGGCTTATTATTTGGATTCTTGAATCAGGCAGACCAACTCCCTGATGCAATTTTCTGCTCAGACTGGGCCACCAATGGCCCTGTAGATAAGTGGTGCCTCTGGGATATACTGAGGCACTGTTGCAGTAGGCACTTGGTTTGCCAAAATTTGAGCACTGGTTGCTGTAAGCCTCATTGTCTTCCATCACTACCTGATGCCCAGTGTTCAGATTTCACAGACTGACCCACAATCCATATAAAATGAGATGCAAGTCAGCCTCCTGAGAAGCATTCTACAATGCCAAGGTAGCTGAAGGTCCACCCTTGGTGCTTTCACAAAACTGGAGGAAATGTAGGCTTGGTGCACGGGGAGGTGGGCCCTATCGGAGTGGTGCTGCACCAATCGAGGGGAGAGGCAGTGCTCAGAGTGTAGGCACTCTTCATGATCTTCTAATGTGGCCTATCTCCTTCTCTGTGGGGACAGCCTTCAGCCTCACCTCCATGTTCTAGGATTTTTAGACTTCTGTGCTGTTCATAGATAGTAGTCAGTGGTCTTCTCATAGGTTTTCTAAAGTCCAAAACACCCTATGTCACCATCTTGATGACATCACTGTCTTGATGATGTCACTATGTATCTGTTCTTCAGAACATGCTCTCTAGTCTCTGTACTTGGAATATAGTTTCTTATTCCTCAAGGATCAACTTAGGTGGTATCCCCTCTAGAAGGCAACCCTGAGGTGGCTCTCTCATAGCCAGCTTCCCCTCCAGGCTCCCTGTGTTCTCACTCAGAGCCTCTCATTCTCTCTATTTGTCTGTCTCTCTCACTAGATTATGGTGTGGAGGGGGTTAAAGAGGAAGAGGGCAACTAATGTTTTTCCCTCTTGATTAAGCAGCCCCCTAGTGCCTGGAACTCACTGTGCCATGACACTGATGATAGTTATCCAGGTGCACTCAGCTGGTGGATCTTTCTTCTGTTTCTGTGGCTGCATCAGGTGACCCTATGCTCTGAGTATGGATCATGTCAGAACAGGTACCCTTTAGCTGGAGAGGCAGATCATCACCATCGGTAAGATAAGGTTTCCCTCTCCAGGCCACATGGTAATAAATGAGACAGGCCTGTCTCAGATTCTGTTCCTCTTGATCAGTAGTACCTCTAGGGCCTGGCATTGTCCCTCTGCATGAAATAAGATCCTGGGGGGATTTCTCAGGCTTAGAACAAGGAACCAGCTATGTTGGGGTTGTGATGGCAATGAAATGACTTTTGTGGCTGAGGAAATGTGGAAGGTGAAATTCTGAGCAATCCAAGCATTGTAGCTATAGTCCCTAAGGATACAGTAGAAATTTCACAAGACCCTATTTTTTTTTCCCTCTTCATGGGTTGGAATGGGAGGAAAAGAAACCAGGAGAGGCATGTTCTTTGTTCATGAAACAGATACTTTTTTTTTTTTTTTTTTAATGATTGCTGAGAAAAACTGGGAAAAACAAGAAGTATTCTTGGGCAGTAGAAAAGAAATGGCTAAAAAAAAAAAAGAAAAGAAATGGCTTTGGTGGGAGTCAAATTTGGGTTTGAATCCCAGCTATGCCACTTACAGCCTATGTGATTTGGGGAAGGTTAGATAACTCCAACAAGCCTCAATTTCATCCTTTGTAAACTGGGTATAGCATAAATCTTGAGGGTTTGGTGTGAGTTCTGGAGTCTGTGTCTTCATAGTTCATGTTCGGTGATAACACTGCTGTAGATTGTATGTGCTGGGTGAGAGTGATCCTGGCTCCACCACCATACCCCTCATTCCTTCACTTAAAATGGGTTTCCCATCTTTGGGAACACAATCATAAGAGAAAAATACTTTCCTAAGGAATCCTGCTCTCACAGACTCTAAAGCAAGCCATGGCAATGACCCATGCTGCAAATGTTGGGATTTGATTTCATTCTGAGTCTTCCTCCAGTTGACTGAAGACAACAATTACTCATGTGAGAGAGGCTACCAGAGACATCAGAGAAAGCCCTGGAATGGGAGTTTGGACATCTGAGTTATAATCTCAGATCTACAACCTACCCATTGGATGGCCTTGGAGAAAAGGTAGCCATAATTCAGTTCAGTTCAGTTGCTCAGTCATGTCTGACTCTTTGCGACCCCATGAACCACAGCATGCCAGGCCTCCCTGTCCATCACCAACTCCTGGAGTTTACTCAAACTCATGTCTATCGAGTCGGTGATGCCATCCAGCAATCTCATCCTCGGTCGTCCCCTTCTCCTCCTGCCCCCAATCCCTCCCAGCATCAGAGTCTTTTCCAATGAGTCAACTCTTCGCATGAGGTGGCCAAAGTATTGGAGTTTCAGCTTCAGCATCAGTCCTTCCAGTGAACACCCAGCACTGATCTCCTTTAGGATGGACTAGTTGGATCTCCTTGCAGTCCAAGGGACTCTCAAGAGTCTTCTCTAACACCACAGTCCGAAAGCATCAATTGTTTGGCACTCAGCTTTCTTTATAGCCATAATTAGTCTGTACAATTTCAGGGAATAGCACTGTTGACAGAAAACTTTGCAAACAACACATAAAGTTACTCTCACATGTCTGGCACTTCTGTTATGCACTGGGAGGTATACCAGTTGTACTGGCCTATGTTACTTCACTTTATCTTGTCAGTGTTTCTAAGAAGAATGTCTTCACCAGTAATTATCATAGTTAATACAAGGGCTTTCCCTTGAGAGACACTAAGTGAAAGACTCTGTGTGTGTGTGTGTGTGTGTGTGTGTGTGTGCATGTGCTCAGTTACTTCTGACTCTCTCACAACCCCATGGGCTGCAGCACACCAAGTTCTTCTGTCTATGGGATTTCCCAGTCAAAATACTGGAGTGGGTTGCCATTTCCTACTCCAGGGAAATCTTCCCAACCCATGGATTGAACTCATGTCTCTTGCATCTCTTGCATTGGCAGGCAGATTCTTTACCACTGCACCATCTGGAGAGCCCAAGTGAAAGATTATATAACCAATAAGTAAATAAGGATCTGAACACCCAGATCTGATTTCCAAAACTGATATCCCACCCTACTGGGCTCCCTGGACCTTAGGGTTAGAGTTATCAGACATAACAAATAAAAATATATGACACCCAGTTAAATTTATATTTCAGATAATGAACATATTTTTTAGTATAAGTATGTCTTAATCTTAATAGTCACTCAGTTGTGTCTGACTCTTTGTGACCCTGTGGACTGTAGCCTACCAGGCTCCTCTGTCCATGGGATTTTCCAGGCAACAGTACTGGAGTGGATTGCCATTTCCTTCTCCAGGGGATCTTTCCCACCCAGGGATTGAACCCAGGTCTCCCACATTGTAGACAGCTGCTTTACCATCTGAGCCACCAAGGAAGTCCCAGTATCCAAAACATTTTAGTATATCCTCAGTATTACTTAAAATATTTGTTATATTTATGTTAAATGCAAGTTTTGCTGGGCATCTTGTATTTTATTTGGCAAATCTCCTTAAGAGGCTCATGTCACATGAGTAGGTCAGAAGTGGTGTGCCCCTTTCCCTAGGCACATAAGGCTATTCTCAGAAATGGACCCTTCAGAAATAATAAACAGTCTTCCATGATAGAAGCTGTAAGAATTTTAGAAAAATAAAGGGGAAGAACATCTCCAGAGGTGATTTAGGTTGTGTTTCCTAGACAAACTTGATGTGGGTCTAGATACTCCAAAGGTGTACAGAGAAAGAATTCCAAATCAAACTGATATACACAGTGGATAGAATACTTGGCTGGGCAAACTCAGGTTTACCCAGCAGCTCTCAGTCTGAATGTTCCCGAGTCTCACCTGTAAGCCATGGCAAGGACCTGACCTGGAAGCCAGTTTTACTACTGAAACCCACCACTGGCCCTTTATCTACAGCACCTCATGCAGAATCATAGCGGTGCTCTGAGGTATGATAATCTCATTTACTAACTGATATACTGAGATAGGGAGCTTCCCAGGTGGCTCAGTGGTAAAGAATCTGCCTGTGAATGCAGAAGATGAGGGTTCAATTCCTGGGTCAGGAATATCCCCTGGAGAAGGAAATGGCAACCCACTCCAGTATTCTTGCCTGGAGAATCCCATGGACAGAGGAGCCTGGTGGGCTACAGTCCTTGGGGTCGCAAAAGAGTCAGACACAACTAAATGACTGAGCTAGAGCTATATTGAGAGAGAGAGGGGTCAAAGCCGCAGCTCATGAGCAGTAGAGCTGACTTTGATGTAGGTCTTTCTGAACCCTACACCAGCATCATGCTGAATAGTTCAGGGGAAGTCAGGTGCTCTATAACCCAATGTTCACGATTTTATAGAGTTTTGCTGAGTATTCCCACATATGAGAGTTCAAACTATTCCTTTTGTATATCATACTACCTGAATATTCTCCTCTATGTGTTCATCTGTACTTGTCTTGATTCATTCTTCAAGGCCTATCTCAAATCCTGTCTTTCATGAGCCATGTTGATACTTTCAGTGGGATGTGGCCCTTCCTTTGTACCCTAAAGTTTTCCCTGGCTTGTTTTCCAGTGGCCTACACATTTGGTCGCTAATTGTAGGAACTGGGCACTTCCTTGCCCACTCTGTACTTTATTAAGGGTCTTGCACAACTAGAGAAGACACATAGCATAGTGGCTAAGAATACAGGCTATCGCGTCCCACTACTGGGTACCACTTATTGGCTGTCAGGCCTTAGACAAATTGCATAACACCTCTGTGCCTCAGTCACCTTATCTTTACAATAGAGATGCAAATAAGAATACCTATTGTTGTCATGAGGACCAAATGAGTAAATGTGCATAAGTCACTTACAGAAATGCCTGGCACATAATAAGTGTTCAGTTCATATTATACTGTCTCTATGACTACTGTGATATCTATCATGATGGGGACTTTTAGTAGGTGCCAGGCATTTTTGTAAGTGACTTATGCACATTTGACTTATGCGAAGAGTTGACTCATTGGAAAAGACTCTGATGCTGGGAGGGTTCGGGGCAGGAGGAGAAGGGGACGACAGAGGATGAGATAGCTGGATGGCATCACCTAGTCGATGGACCTAGTCTGAGTGAACTCTGGGAGTTGGTGATGGACAGGGAGGCCTGGCGTGCTGCGATTCATGGGGTCACAAAGAGTCGGACATGACTGAGTGACTGAACTGAACTGAACTGAAGCCCAGAGCTGAGCAGCACATATGCATCATGGCATTTCATCCCCACAACCACCTTATAGGCAAGTACAACTCTCATTCACACAGTTAGGAAATCATGGAGTGAAGAGGCCAACCCTGGCTCACCATGGAGCCTATACTTTCAATCCCAACCCTTCTACTCTAGTATTTTCTTCTCTTTCTTATAGCTTTTTGGAAGTACTTCAACATGGTAGCTGACTTCAACTATATGATTTTATCTATTAACATAACCCATAAAGAGATATAAATATTTCCCCCCTTCATAGCATTGAATGCTACTGAATCAAAACCATCTTTGTGCATTTGTGCAAGTAGAGAATGTGTATAGCGAGGGTTTCATGAGGTCATTTAAGAGCAGGTCTAAGAGTTAGCCTGATCAAGCTTTCAATCTGTGAGCTGCCTTTCAGATTCCATAACACTCCAGCCCTCAGATTCCTCTTTGGGTCATGATGGTAGCAAAATAAATTAACTAGTTTTGGAAGCAGTTTGTATATTCAAATACCTATCTATCCTTTATTCCTTGATATAGTAATATTTAAGTTAGCATATCATTTTATGACTTCAAACTTGGGTGAAGTAGGGGGCAAAATCAAAGTCTTCGTGGTATGGATTATGTGATATGATATCCATTAATACCCACATCTGTCAGAACGCCCTGCACCAAGCAAGTCACTTATCTTGAGCGAACCATTCTTCAGCTGATTGTGTAACCATCAAAGGTGTCTACCTCCATCCCCACCCTACGGAAGACCCTAGACTGTCAGCTTTGCCAACAGAAAGCAGTATTTTCTAAAAGTCCCCAACACGATTGTCAGGTGAACAAATGAAACACTCCAGTCTGAGACCCACAGTGGTTGCTTCAGAAAGACACTGAACCCTCACAGACCAGCAGAGAAAAAATCAAAATCTATGAAAAACTTCATGTTGCATTAAAATATACAACATGAGAGATGGCATCCATCTTGGGATATATCCTGGGATACCATGTCTTCACCGTTTGGCCAAGGGCAAGTTTCTCAAATTCTCTGAACCCCAGAGTCTACATCAATGAATTTGTAAAAATCACCCTCCTCAGAATTGAGATAGATATGAAACAAAGGCCTGATGTGACTGCTTTTCTACCAATGGTATTATTTTGTTAGGGACCCTGTTTTCCCAAGCGTCAATCTTAGCCTTATTCATAGCACATATATTTCTCATTTGGGAACATAATGATTCTTTTATCAATCTGGTAAATTCTATGACCACTGAAATTCAACAGCTCTCATCCTTTGCTCTTTAATGGCATTGATTGGCTGGATTTTCCCTTCTCACCCACTCATAGTTCAGCTACCTGAGTGAAAAGATGAAGCTAGAGCTATAAAAATATGATTGCATTGCTGTTGCAACTTCCCAAACTCAGATGGTTATAACCTGATGCAGGGCATTCCAATTTTAACTACCTACTGCTGTTTTTATTTCATAAAGCCACTAAAAACATCCTGTACTGCTTTTATATACATCACTACTTTTATGGCTTTTGTGTCATAATAAAAGGCAGTTTGTTGGAAGCTGAGGGGTTATTTTCCAGCAGAAAAATAGCCAACTTGGAATAAGACATTTCTGTCTAGTTTCTCTGCCTTATAACTCTGTCCCATACAGTAAGTCCATATTCCTCCAGGCCGCCAGATTATTTTCCCCAAAAAGCTATTTATATGGCATTACCCTGCTTAACCTTCAAAGGATCACCGTTACATTGATGGGAAGGCCCTATGTCCTTAGCCTGACTTTTAAAGATATCTGGTATCTGGCCACATAACTCACCCATATAAAATAAAACACCAAGATTGCTCTTCACCTTTTTCAGTACTCATGGTTTCATACACAATGTGCTTTCTCCACCAATTCTGGGAAGCTCTTGTGCCTTTCTTCTTTCTGTTTGTCTATACTTAACCTAAAGTATAGTCGATTTATAATGCGCTAATTTCTGCTGCACAGCAAAGTGAATCAGTTATACACATATATAAATTCTTTTTAAAATTATTTTCCATTATGGTTGAATCCAGGAGATTGGACATAGTTCCCTGTGTTATACAGTTTTTGTTGGTTACCCATTCTAAATGTAATAGTTTGTGTCTACCAATCCCAACTCCCAGTCCTTCCCTCTCTCTCCCTGACCGCTTGGCAACCACAAATCTGTTCTCTATGTCTCTGAGTCTGTTTCTGCTTTGCAGATAGGTTCATTTGTGCCATATTTTTAGATTCCACATATAAGCTATATCACATGATATTTGTCTGTCTGTCTTTCTCTTTCTGACTTCATATTATGATAATCTCTAGGTGCATCCATGCTGCTACAAATGGCATTATTTTGTTATTTTGATATCTGAATAATATTCCATTGTAATATCCATTCATCTTTCCATATATTCCATCCATTCCATATATTCCATCTTTATCCATTCATCTGCTGATGGACATTTAGGTTATTTCCATTTCTTGGCTATTGTGAATATGAACATAGGGGAGCATGTTTCTTTTTGAATTGTAGCTGTTTGGGTATATGCCCAGGAGTGGGGTTGCTGGATCAAATGGCAACTCCATGTTTAGTTTTTTGAGAAACTTCCATACTGTTTTTCATGATGGCTGTACCAACTTATGTTCCTACTAACAGTGTAGAGGGGGAACCCTTTTCTCCACACCCTAGTCAGCGTTTATTATTTGTAGATTTCTTAATAATGGCTAGCATGAGGTGGTACCTCATTGTTATTTTGATTTACATATCTCTAATAATTGGTGATATTCAGCATATTTTCATGTGCTTATTGGCAATCTGTATATGTCTTCACTGGAAATTTCTATTTGTTTCTTCTGCCCATTTTTTTGGTTGGGTTGTGTTTTGTTTTGTTTTTCTGCTGTTGAGTTGTATGTATATTTTGGAGATTAAGCCCTTATTTGACACATCATTTGCAAATATTTTCTCCTATTCTATAGGTTGTCTTCTTGCCTTTTTAATGGTTTCCTTTGCTGTGCAGAAGTTTATCAGTTTGATTAGGTCCAATTTGCTTATTTTTGTTTTTATTTCTTTTGCTTGGGAGACTGATCCAAGAAAATACTGGTATGATTTATGTCAGAGGATATTTTGCTTATGTTCTCTTCTAGGAATTTTGTGATCTTTAAGCAATATTGAGTTTATTTTTGTGCATAGTGTGAAGGTGTGTTCTAAATTCATTGATTTACATGCAGTTGTTCAAAAATCCAAGTACCACTTGCTAAAGAGATCATCTTTTTTTCTCATTATATATTGTTGGATCATAAAAAAAGAGAATTCCAGAAAAACATTTACTTCTGCTTCATTGACTACACTAAAGCCTTTGACTGTGTGGATCACAGCAAACTGGAAAATTCTTACATATGGGAATACCAGACCACTTTACCTACCTCCTGAGAAACCTGTATGAAGGTCAAGAAGCAATAGTTAGAACCAGACATGGAAAAATGGACTGGTTCCAAATTGGGAACGGAGTACATCAAGGCTGTGTATTGTCACACTGCTTATTTAACTTATATACAGAGTACATCATGAGAAATGCTGGGCTAGATGAAGCACAAGCTGGAATCAAGATTGCTGGAAGAAATATCAATAACCTCAGATATGAAGATGACACCACCCTAACCACTAAAAGTGAAGAGGAACTTAAGAGACTTTTAATGAAGGTGAAAGAGGAGAGTGAAAAAGCTAACTTGAAACTCAACATTCAAAAAACTAAGATCATGGCATCTGGTCCCTTCACCTCATGGCAAATAGATAGGCAAACTATGGAAGCAGTGACAGAGCATTTTCTTGGGCTCCAAAATCATTGCATATTGTGATTGCAGCTAAAATTAAAAGACACTTGCTCCTTGGAAGAAAAGCTATGACCAACCTAGTTCAGTTCAGTTGCTCAGTCATGTGTGACTCTTTGCAACCCCACAGCACGCCAGGCCTCCCTGTCTATCACCAACTCCCGGAGTCCACCCAAACCCACATCCATTGAGTCGGTGATACCATCCAACTATCTCATCCTCTGTCGTCCCCTTCTCCTGCCCTCGATCTTTCCCAGCATCAGGGTCTTTACAAATGAGATAGCTCTTCGCATAGGGTGGCCAAAGTATTGGAGTTTCAGCTTCAACATCAGTCCTTCCAGTGAACATCCAGGGCTGATCTCCTTTAGGATGGACTGGTTGGATCTCCTTGTAGTCCAAGGGACTCTCAAGACTCTTCTCCAACACCACAGTTCAAAAGCATCAATTCTCCGGCACTCAGCTTTCTTCACAGTCCAACTCTCACATCCATACATGACCACTGGAAAAACCATAGCCTTGACTAGACAGACCTTTGTTAGCAAAGTAATGTCTCTGCTTTTTAATATGCTGTCTAGGTTGGTCATAACTTTTCTTCCAAGGAGTAAGCGTATTTTAATTTCATGGCTGCAATCACCATCTGCAGTGATTTTGGACATCCATACATGACCACTGGAAAAACCATAGCCTTGACTAGACAGACCTTTGTTAGCAAAGTAATGTCTCTGCTTTTTAATATGCTGTCTAGGTTGGTCATAACTTTTCTTCCAAGGAGAAAGCGTATTTTAATTTCATGGCTGCAATCACCATCTGCAGTGATTTTGGAGCCCAGGATAATAAAGCCAGCCACTGTTTCCACTATCTGTTTCCCCATCTATCTGCCATGAAGTGATGGGACCAGATGCCATGATCTTAGTTTTCCAAATGTTGAGCTTTAAGCCAACTTTTCACTCTCTTCTTTCACTTTCATCAAGAGGCTCTTTAGTTCTTCTTCACTTTCTGCCATAAGGGTGGTGTCATCTGCATATCTGAAGTTATTGATATTTATGACCAACCTAGCATCTCTGACTCAATTCACATGAATTTGGGTGAACTCCAGGAGTTGGTGATGGACAGGGAGGCCTGGTGTGCTGCGATTCATGGGGTCACAAAGAGTCGGACATGACTAAACGACTGAACTGAACTGAGACAGCATATTAAAAAGCAGAGATATTCCTTTGCCAACAAAGGTATGGTTTTTTCAGTAGTCTTGTATGGATGTGAGAGTTGGACCATAAAAAAGGCTTAGCACCAAAGAATTGATGTTTTGAACTGTGGTGTTGGAGAAGACTCTTGAGAATCCCTTGGACTGCAAAGAGATCAAGCCATTCCATCCTAAAGGAAATCATCCCTGAATATTCATTGGAAGGACTGATGCTGAAGCTGAAGCTCCAACACTTTATAGACACTTGATGTGAGGAGCCAACTCATTAGAAAAGACCCTGATGCTGGGAAAGATTGAATGCAGGAAGAGAAGGGGACAACAGAGGACAAGATGGTTGGATGGCATCATTGACTCAATGGACATGAGTTTGAGTAAGCTCCAGGAAATGGTGAAGAACAGGGAAGCCTGGCATGCTGCAGTCCATAGGGTCGCAGAGCAGAGTCAGACACTATTGAGTGACTGAACAGCAATATTCTTGCCTCCTGTGTCAAAGATTAGTTGACCATAGGTGTGTGGGTTTATTTCTGGGTTCTCTGTTCAGTTCCATTGATCTGTATGCCTGCATTTGTACCAGTACCACACTGTTTTGATTACTATAGTTTTGTGGTATTGTCTGGAAGGGTCATGCCTCCTGCTTTGTTTCTCCCCCCTCGGGATTGGTTTGGCAATTCTGGGTCTTTTATGGTTCCCAGTAAATTTTAGGATTATTTGTTCTAGTTCTGTGAAAAACCTCATGGATAATATGATATAAGGGTCACATTAAAATCTGTAGATGGCTTTGGGTAGTATGGCCATTGTAACAATTTCTATCAGTAAGAACCCAGCTTTTCCTGGAATCCCTCCCTGGGATTTCTCCCTCTCCTGAATCTTAGTGAAACTTACTGCCCCCTCTTGTCTTTCAACACAACCATATTCTGCTCAGTCATGTAGCTTTGGTTGTTGTCTTGTGTTGTTACCTGTGTGACTCTCCACAGCAGGATCCAAATTTCCCTTAGATTAGAAAATAGGTCTTATATCTTTATTCTGCACTATGCCTGTGCTGCACATTGTGTAATGATACCTTATAAAAGGGAAAGACTCTAGGAGGAAAGTCATCAGACCCCTTCTTTTACAGAGATTGTTTATAGCATATCACTTGAAATCCACTACAGTGTACTTTCCCGCAATGGGGAAAAGAGTGATGGATAGATGAATGGGTATACTGTAAGTAGATATCTGTCAAACTCTTGATTTAAAGGTGTGGCCTGATAATAGGGAAATGACAACTAATGTGTTCAGTTGATAGGGGTAGCAGTTCCTCTCTAGTCCCACCAGACTCGGCAAAAGGTACTCTACCAAGACTTTGGCAGAGCAGCCTACAGATCCTGTGGGGAAAGACATTCGGTTTCTGGGCAACATTATAATTGGTCAGTTCTAAAGGTACATTTTTAATCAAGGATCTCTACTCTACTATGTTCTCCTCCCCAGTCAGAGCTCTCTTTCTCACTTCAGGGTCTTTGCCATTCCAATCCCAAATCCATTTCACTAACACAATGGTCTCCAAGGACTGACATATGATTAGTGATTTATATTGTAGTGTGTCCATCATAGCAGACATCTTTCTGGCACATCATTGTGGCATCTCAGAAAATTATCTATCTAGGCATTTCTCACACGAACAGATCACCTGACAGGTGACTAGCCCAACTCTGATAATAAATATATAGTGACAGAACTGATAACCACCCCCACCCCCCGCAGGAAGCCCTTATACTTTTCAGACAATTGTGACTCCTGTAAAGTCCCTTCTTGAATAATCACTGTGTTCCGTTTTTCAACAAACAGTTGTTGATACTGGATGGTGTGGTTGATACAGTGCTATGCATGGAGAGTATGGCATAGACATGGCCCTCTGTCATAAACACACTTCCAGTCTGGGTAAAATCTCTTTCCACATGGTCATCTCCTCCCATTAAATCTTATATAAAACTGAACATTTTGATTATCATTGAATAATTGGCTCTACAGGAGTCTGAAAAATAATTCTTCCTTCCTAATGAGCATCTCTCCTCCTAACTAACTAGCTCAGTGTTATACAATTCTTAGTAATATGCCATTA
This sequence comes from Oreotragus oreotragus, assembly GCA_006410675.1. Lineage (NCBI taxonomy): Eukaryota > Metazoa > Chordata > Mammalia > Artiodactyla > Bovidae > Oreotragus > Oreotragus oreotragus. The sequence continues at coordinate 781,691 of SJYX01004739.1, forward strand.
TCAGAGTTTCTTGACATTCCTGGCCACCCCATCTTTGCCTCTCATACTCTTGGGAGTACGTGAGAGTTACAAAAAACAAAGCCATGTATGTGAATTCCCCTTGATATTGATAGGAACTCTCCAGACCAACAATTCCTTATTACAGCCATGAAGCAGGTTCAGTCAGTTCACTTCAGTTCAGTCGCTCAGTCATGTCTGATTCTTTGCAACCCCATGAATTGCAGCACACCAGGCCTCCCTGTCCATCACCAACTCCTGTGGTCACTCAAACTCACATCGATTGAGTGGGTGATGCCATCCAGCCATCTCATCCTCTGTCGTCCCCTTCTCCTCCTGCCCCTAATCCCTCCCAGCATCAGAGTCTTTTCCAATGAGTCAACTCTTCGCATGAGGTGGCCAGAGTACTGGAGTTTCAGCTTTAGCATCATTCCTTCCAAAGAAATCCAGGACTGGTCTCCTTTAGGATGGACTGGTTGGATCTCCTTGCAGTCCAAGGGACTCTCNGCTATTTTTCCTGACAGTCTTGATTCCAGCTTGTGTTTCTGCCAGTCCAGCGTTTCTCATGATGTACTCTGCATATAAGTTAAATAAGCAAGGTGACAATATACAGCCTTGACGTACTCCTTTTCCTATTTGGAACCAGTCTGTTTTTCCATGTCCTGTTCTAACTGTTGCTTCCTGACCTGCATATAGGCAGGTCAGGTGGTAGATGAATTCAAACCAAAAACAGATCAGTAACCCCCAGCACCAGGATATCAAAGTCATCCCTAACTTGGAAACTATGAAATCCCACTTCTACAATGGATTACTTTCTGTCCCTAAGATAGCCTATTGATAAGAGGAATAACTTCAAGTGTCCATGAAAGCTCTAAGATTCACCCAAAACATCCTCAGCATGGGTTTCACTATGCTTTCCTGGCTTGGCCTGTTCAAAAAATTCCCACAATGCCCCAGGATGTTTCTGATATGATGGAACCTTCTTGAGGGGCTCTTGTTTTGGTCCAAATACAGGTTCTTTCCTAACCACACACCACAAGTGAGGGTGTTCCTGTAACAGCTGACTGTAAATTTTAATGAGAAACTGTAATACTTGTTAACTTCACATTCATCTTCTTGCAGTATGCACATGTAATACATAAATGGTGCTTTATGGGAGATTAAAATAAGACAAAGGCTGGTGCACAGTCTGGGTGTGCTTACCTATTAGCAGTATTAGAAGTCAGAATGATTCATGTATCCAGCAGAGTCTACTGGGTCAGGGTCTGAGCTTGGTTATGTAGTACCAAGATGAACCAGGGGCATCCTGTCAGATATGATCTAGTGAGAGTGTGTGTGTGCACATGTGCACTCAGCTGTGTCCAGCTCATATGACCCCATGGACTAATGAAATCCCACTTCTACAATGGATTACTTTCTGTCCCTAAGATAGCCTATTGATAAGAGGAATAACTTCAAGTGTCCATGAAAGCTCTAAGATTCACCCAAAACATCCTCAGCATGGGTTTCACTATGCTTTCCTGGCTTGGCCTGTTCAAAAAATTCCCACAATGCCCCAGGATGTTTCTGATATGATGGAACCTTCTTGAGGGGCTCTTGTTTTGGTCCAAATACAGGTTCTTTCCTAACCACACACCACAAGTGAGGGTGTTCCTGTAACAGCTGACTGTAAATTTTAATGAGAAACTGTAATACTTGTTAACTTCACATTCATCTTCTTGCAGTATGCACATGTAATACATAAATGGTGCTTTATGGGAGATTAAAATAAGACAAAGGCTGGTGCACAGTCTGGGTGTGCTTACCTATTAGCAGTATTAGAAGTCAGAATGATTCATGTATCCAGCAGAGTCTACTGGGTCAGGGTCTGAGCTTGGTTATGTAGTACCAAGATGAACCAGGGGCATCCTGTCAGATATGATCTAGTGAGAGTGTGTGTGTGCACATGTGCACTCAGCTGTGTCCAGCTCATATGACCCCATGGACTGTAGCCCGCCAGGCTCCTCTGTCCATGGGATTCTCCAGGCAAGAATACTGGAGTGGGTTGCCATGCCCTCCTCCAGGGGATCCTCCCCACCCAGGCATCAAACCCAAATCTCGTGTCTCCTGCACTAGCACACAGATTCTTCACCAACTGTGCCACCTGGGAAGTACCAAGGTGAACAAGGGACATTCTGTCAGACATGATCTAGTGAGAGTATGAAGGTAGCTTTCTGCCCCAGTGTTGAAGAAAAGCCATGGCATTTTGGTGTTAACACTAGAGAGGAAATAGCTAGGAAAGGCTCCCCGCACCCAGGGTTTCTCATGCCGGTCCTTTGTCATCATCACATTGACCCTCGAAGCCCTATGATAGTCCCTGTGTAGACCCTGGTTTCTTTTCATGCAGTGTCAGTAAAACAGATGAGTCATTAAGGTGAAAGTTTATCAACGGTTCATAATTAACAAGAAGGAAATAATCACCTCATGACGGAGAACTTGAGCTTGGCAGTTAGGCAGATCAGAAATGTCACTTTTTGGCTTGGTCAGCTTTTATATCTGTGATCTCAGACACGTCCTTTAGCCTTTCTGCATCAAACCGCCTTCATAGTAAATTTACAGATCATAGTATTGACCACACTGAGCCATTGTAAGGGTTTAATGAGAATGATAAAATATGCCAGGTGTCAAAAGAACTGGCTACAATTAAACACAGGACAACAGTAATCTGACTTATATGTAAGGTATGCTCTCCAGATTTCCCTGTAACTGTTAGCTACAAGATAAAAATAGGCTAACATCAAGCAACAAATTTTCAGGAACACACCTCAAAATCCAGATCCCCCAAAAGAATGACACTCTTGCCCTTCTCATCTCTTAAAATGCAAACTTTATTTGCTTCACATTTTCTCTCCAAAGTATTAAACATATGGCATTTCATCTGTCTCCATAAAATTTTAAAGCAGATACAGATGTTCTTCTCAACTAAGTGTTGGATTTAGAGTCAGAAGATCTGGTTGTGAATTTTGCCTCCTCCATGTATTAACATTGGGATTTGAATCAACTGGCTTCCTCACTCTGAGCTCCGGTGTCCCCATCTGCAAAGTAGTAACAATGATGCAATGAGGTAGCAATGATGGTGAGACAGGAATTCCTTCACAAACTTGTTAGGAAAGTTATGTAAATTATTGCGTGATGATGGTTGCGTTGTTTAAACTGTAAAGTTCCCATTTGTCTTGTGATTGGGGAAACCAAACCTCCTAACATGGAGAAGAGACTCAAGGTCACCCACAGTCAGACTGTGTCCATGAGTGTCAAATTGGGACACTGCCAATGTAATGACCACCTGTGAGATCTCAGGAGTTTGTTAACCTTTGGCCCAATTCTAGCTCAGCTTCAAGATGAAGCTTCCATATTTCCCCTGGACAAGGTCTGAGATGCCAACAGTGCATTCCACATCAGCTGTGTAAGGTTACAACAGTGAATAAGAAGGTGTCAGGACGCTCATGGCTTATAACTTATTACAGCCTAGTAGAATGACCTTAATGATAGTCTAGTTTTAAGGCTTCCTTAAAATTAGGAGGCTACTGAGACTTATACTGACTACATAGCTTGTCACATCTCATTGAGGAAAAGAGAAATAGGCAGAATGTGAGCTCAAACTTTCCAGATCCCTAGGCCAAGGCTGAGTCTCATGTAACTCTGACATGAACAAATTGCACCACTAATTCTTTCCTATTTCAAATAGGATCGCCTTGTGACTTCCTAAGATAGTTTGCTTAGGGTATTAGATGGGCAGTAAAGATTTCATCTTCCTTCTTCATTCCTCCTTTGGTAGAACACCCACAGGCAAGAGGAGATCCAGTATCTTTGCATCTGGATGGTTTTAGTGTGATAGACAGACATCCCTCCATTAAATAACAGTATTTAAGCTTTTAGCTTAATTAACACCCTGTCTTAATTAAGGCTTTTTGGCTAGCAGAATTAAATTGGGGGATTTATTGCAAAGTTCCTGGGGTGTCTTACAAAAACAATGCAATGGCTGAACAGCCAAAACTTGGCAAAAGAGATAACAGAAGAGCCTCTTGGGGTTCCTTAGCAGATATTGAAGACTGTAAAACAGCTCTAGAGCTGTGCCATTCACTATAACAGATGCTAGCTCTTAAATTTAAATGTAAATTTAAGCAAAATGAAAGGGTCAGTTCCTCAGTCTCAGTAGCCACATTTCAGTTGCTCAGTATCCACATGTGGCTACTGGATTGGACAGTGTAAGCTATAGAACATTGTCATCCCTGGGAAAGTTCCATAGCAGAGTGCTCTCAGTTCAGTTCAGTCACTCAGTCATGTCCGACTCTTTGTGACGCCATGAATTGCAGCACACCAGGCCTCCCTGTCCGCCACCAACTCCCGGAGTTCACTCCAACTCATGTCCATCAAGTTGGTGATGCCATCCAGCCATCTCATCCTCTGTCGTCCCCTTCTCCTCCTGCCCCCAATCCCTCCCAGCATCGGAGTCTTTTCCAATGAGTCAACTCTTAGCATGAGGTGGCCAAAGTACTGGAGTTTCAGCTTTAGCATCAGTCCTTCCAAAGAACACCCAGGACTGATCTCCTTTAGAATGGACTCAACGCATTCAAGCGGCTCATTCCCAAGACTCCCAGACTCAGTGTTACCCTATTCTAGTTCACTAATATTTTGGACAAAGAATTTGATTGGCCTGGTTCAGACTTGTGTGTGAATGCCAGAAAAATTGACAATGACTAGGGAAGACAGAGTCATTTCATACAGGCCTTGCCTAGCTGGTTGCCTCCACTGGGGTTGCGGCATATAAGAGATCCTTCCCAGAAAAAGCTATGGGTCGTACTATTTTCTAGACTCATCTAATGTGGTGTCTTTTTTTTTTTTCCAGTGGAAGTATAGTTGACTTACAATGTTGTATTAATTACTGTTGTTTTACAATGTTGTATTAATTACTGTTGTACATCAGAGTGATTCAGATATACATTCTTTTTTCATATTCTTTTCCATTATGATTTATCACAGGATATTAAATATAGCCCTCTGCTATACAACAGAAACCTGTTGTTTATCCATTCTATATATAACAGCTTACATATGCTATATTAATCGCACACGCCATCCTTCCCCCAATCGTCTCACCCCTGGCAACCACAACCTGTTTTCTATGTCTGTGATTCTGTTTCATAGACAGGTTCACGTCTTATTTTAGTTTCCACATATAAGTGATGTAACGCAGTATTCCTCTTTCTCTTTCTGACTTAGCTTCACTTAGTATGATAATCTCTAGTTCCATCTCTGTTGCTGAGAATGGCACTGTTTTATTCTTTTTATGGCTGAGTAATATTCCATGGTGTGTTTATCTATCTTTTTATCCATTCATCAGTTCACGGACATTTAGGTTGTTGCTACGTCTTGGCTATTGTGAATAGGGGTGCAAGTATCAATATTTTTTTAATTAGAGTTTTGCCTGGACATGCTCTGCTGGCTCAGATGGTAAAGTGTCTGTCTACAATGTGGGAGACCCGGATTTGATCTCTGGGTCAGGAAGATCCCCTGGAGAAGGAAATGGCAATCCACTCCAGTACTATTGCCTGGAAAATCCCATGGACAGAGGAGCCTGGTAGGCTACAGTCCATGGGGTCGCAAACAGTCCAACTCGACTGAGCAACTTCACTTTCACTTTCATTTTCTGGACATATGCCCAGGAGAGGGACTGCTAGATCATATGGTTATTCTGTTCTTAGTCAAATGTGATATCTTAACACGATTCTGAGTAATGCCTCCCAGAGCTTGCTATTCATCTATGGCAGCCTGGGATGATGATGAAATGGAGAATCAGGGAAGTAGATTCAGGGTTACAACCCACTTCCTGTGTCTCATTTGTTACATTCACAATGTCTTCTTTCACATTCCTCTTTTTAAAAATCTACTTTATTAGGAAAGGAGTTTATATTTATGTTCTTGTTCATTCTAGCATTCTTGAAAACATCCTAATCGACATCAACCCTCTTTTAAGATGTCCCATTGGGCATGTTAATAGCAACAGAAGACAGAATAAGACACCATGTTTTTATGTCTCTTCATCTCAAGGTGTAACTCAATGTATCTGAGGCTGCATATGCTAAAGGGATGATTTATTTTGAATATAGCAAACCCTCTGAATGCATGATACATTTGTTTGGAACACAAGTTCAGAGGAGATACAGAAAAGCCAGCAAGGTTTCATTGAGGAGCTTTTGTCCCCTCTATGAAAAGCATCTGCACTAATAACAAAGAAACGGAATGCACAAAACTAATTATTGGAGTTGTTTTTAATTAACCTGGCTAGCTAATGTAATCCCCGGAACATTTGTTCATCCGCAGTTTTATCTTCAGGACAAAATCATCACTGGTTTTTGTGCTCACTGGATCTGTGTGGATTGGGCATCATCAAACCCTTGTATTGAAAAGATGAGTTTGCAGATCTAGGTCACTGAGGGGGCTGAGGGATTTACTCTCCCTCACTGCTTACAGTTTCTCCTTGAGTTTGTCTCCCTGTAGACTTCCTTTTCTAGGTTTCCACAGCACCCTCAGGTCTCGTGTCTCACAGTGTCTTAAACTCTAAGCATAGCCTGGCTCAGAGCTGCCCTGAGCTGCAGGGCATCACCTGTCCACACACCTAGTGGCATTCTGAGGATGCACACACCTGAAAACCTTCCAAGGCAGCAATTCTCAGTCTTGACTGTAAGAATTGGCTGAGGAGCTTTTAAAAGACCCAGTCTAGCTTCATGTGTGCATGCTAAGTCGCTTTGGTCATGTCTGACTCTTTGAGACCCTATGTACTGTAGCCCACCAAGCTCCTATGGCCATAGGATTCTCCAGGTAAGAATATTGGAGTGGGTTGCCATGCCCTTCTCCAGAGGGTCTTCCCAACCCAGGGATCGAACCCACATCTCTTATGTCTCCTGCACTGGCAGGTGGGTTCTTTACCTCTTGTGCCACCTGGGAAGGCCCCAGTCTAGCTGCACTCCAGATGACTTAAATCAGAACATCTAAGGGAGAGACCAGAATCAGTAATTTTTACAGCTCACTGACTGCAAAGATTCCTTGAGTGGCAAGTGGGTGGTCAGCAGCATGACCACTACCTGGAGTTTGTTAGAAATGCAGGTTCTCCAAATGCTCCAGGATATACTGAACAAGAATCCACATCCTACTAAGTATCCCAGGTCTGTTCATATGCATATTCAAGATCCATAAAAAAGCACTGCTCTACTAGTAGTTCTCGGGCTTGAGCATCAGAAGCATCTGGAGGGCTTGTTACCATACAGAGTGCTGGGCCCACAGTGAGGCCGTGCATTTCTAACATTGCTGTAATACAGGTGATCCCAGGTGATGCCCATATGGTACAGGAAGCACATTTTCAGATATACTGAAGGCATACTTTATCCCCAGTTCATTTATTCTAATACTGGAGAAGGGAATGCCAACCCACTCCAGTATTTTTGCCCAAAGAATTCCATGGACAGAGAAACCTGGAAGGCTACAGTCCAAGGGGTCACAAAGAGGTGGACACTTTCCCAATATTTGGGGCAGCACAATATTTTGAGGCACAGGGGATAGTGTAGTGAATAAGGAGTCAATCCCTGCCCTCATGGAGCTTAAATTCTAGAGGAATTCCAAACAATAAATAAGCAACTAAATTACTGAAATATTGCAGACCATGTTAAGTCTCTATGAAAAAAAATTAAGTGGTCAGGTAAGGACTCTCTGAAGGACTGCCATTTGAGCAGAGACCTGATGGATAAAGGTTAGAAATGTACAGTCAAGGACAGGAGAAACTGCATTCTAGGCAGAAGGAAAAGGAAATATAAGTGTCCTGACCCAAGGTGGGCTTAGCAAGCTCCAAGTAAAAGATGGGGGGACCCAGGAATAGAGGGTCCTTGTTTATCTCCAGAGCTGCCAACTCCTGGCTAAATGATTCAGGGAATCCTACTTTTCCTTTCCTGGCCTGTTTACTCATCACGTGTTCTGTGAAGCAGTCTTAGAAAGATTTAAATTTTATCAAGAATTTAAATCACGCTCTGTTCACACAGAGGTTACACTTGCCTGCTGGCATCAGATCTCTACGGGGGAAAGAAGAGAGAACCTTCCAACAACAGTGGGTGAGCCATCCATCTTTACTGGACCTTGTAATAGAGACAGACAAAGGATGCAGTGATTTCACTGCCACTGGGAAACCCCGAGACACAGCAAAGAAACTGACAGGAGGAAATAGAGAACAATGAAGAGATAGACCAGAAAAGGCTGCCTAGTTATGAATTATGGGGTGGAGGTGATGGCGACAGGGAGTCACTGGTTTCACTCCCCCTTCTAGAAGAACAACTAGTAGTAGACAAGATACCACTGAGAAAATCCTAGAACATGGGAGTGAGGCTGAAGCACCACAGAGACCTAGGCAGACTACAGGAGAAGGGTAAGAGGAACAGCTATGCGCTGACCGCACTGCCCCTCCCCAGACTGCTGTGGCACCACACCAGGAGGGCTCCCCTGAGCTTACAGCTTCTCCAGTGAGAAAAGAAGATCCAAGGTGCACATCCAGCTGCCCCAGCAAGAGTAACTTCTTGGGAGTCCCCACTGCAGCCTTGGCTGCTGAGACTCAGACTGTGATGGAGAAGAGGGGAGAGGTTTGAACAACTAACACTTGGATCTTGGCAGAATGAGTTCCTACCTACAGCGCCCACGTGGAAGTCTTAACCACTAGCTTCACTCGGCTGCAGACCTGAGATGGTGGGGAACTCGAGAGCACATGTCTGCCTTATCTGGGGACTCAGATGAAAAGTTCAAGCCTACCTGGAGCCTAACCCCTACACAGAGGAGCAGGGGAGCTAATTCATGGCCTTGCTCAACCATGAAGCCTTGCAACCTGAAAAATCACTTGGCATTGCAGCATCTGAGCAGGAAAACTGGTCGGTGATTCTTCCCATCTGCAGAGACAANAAATTGTTCTGTTTCTTGCTTTAGCTGTGCTTATAGCCACACAGACAAAGATATACAGGTTTACTTATTCTTTTTCTCCCTCTTTTTTTTCACTAAAAAATCATATAAAGTTTTATACATTATTCTGCAGCTTCTTTTTGTGTCGACAGTGTTTTCCTGGACATCGTTCCAGATTAATAGACATTGATCTTTATTGTTCACTGAAGTAGCTTTGTAATCCACTACTGTGCAAATGCACCAAAATACCATGGTTTATTCAATCACTTCCCTATTGATGGATTGCTAGCATTCTAGTCATTTGGAGAGTTTTCATTTTTTGATTAATGTATACAGTGCTACGATAAACATTCATAATAAAATCCTTTCAATTTATTTCTGAAGGATTAGTGTCCCAAAAGTTGACAAAACTCATGTTTTCATGAAAAGCTCCTATTATTCACTTTTCGTAGCTCTTGGATGAGATGAAACCTACTGAAGTGGTCAAGGGTAGATTCTGAACCCCTGGCTGGAGCCTGTCATCCTAAAGGTGAGACCATCTGCCTTCTGAAGTCAGCTCTCAGGATGTCCTCCTGGACACAGTGGGCAGATGATGGGCCTCCTGGTTCATCACAGGACACTGGTCCCCAACCACGTCCCTCATGTTCCTCGATGATCCTCCCTGAGCTGCGTCTCAGTGACACCTTCATTTAGCGAAAGCCAAGGACATCAACCATGCGACACCAGCAGGGGACGACGCACAGAAAGGACACATGACTCAGGGCCTGCTGTGCCCACAGAGTCCAAGAGTCAGGAATCAGAAGGGAGCTGTGCTGCCGTGGGGATGGGCTGCTCTATCCTCTGCAGGGCTTCCCAACCTCTGGGATCTAAGGCCTGGTGATCTGAGGTGGAGCTGACGTCATAATAATAGAGATAAAGCGCACAATAAATGCAATGTGCTTGAATCATCTTCAAATCAACCCTCCTACTCCAGTCAGCGGGAAAAGTTATCTTCCACGAAACTGGTCCCTGGTGCTGAAAAGGCCAAGGACAGCTGCTCTAGAGCGACTGCACGCTGCAGACGCAGACCCTGCCTGGAGACTGGCTTCCAGTGGACTCCGTTCAGGACAGAGTCAGTCCTGGGAGACGTCCACCTTCCCTCCTTCCC
>SJYX01004739.1:796017-863881 GCA_006410675.1 Oreotragus oreotragus
GGATGGGCTGCTCTATCCTCTGCAGGGCTTCCCAACCTCTGGGATCTAAGGCCTGGTGATCTGAGGTGGAGCTGACGTCATAATAATAGAGATAAAGCGCACAATAAATGCAATGTGCTTGAATCATCTTCAAATCAACCCTCCTACTCCAGTCAGCGGGAAAAGTTATCTTCCACGAAACTGGTCCCTGGTGCTGAAAAGGCCAAGGACAGCTGCTCTAGAGCGACTGCACGCTGCAGACGCAGACCCTGCCTGGAGACTGGCTTCCAGTGGACTCCGTTCAGGACAGAGTCAGTCCTGGGAGACGTCCACCTTCCCCCCTTCCCTCCTCTCTTCCTTTGAAACCCATCCTGCTGCGTAAGCTGCAAGTGACACTACAAGTTACTTCAGATTTTGTTATTTTAGCCTTGGTTTCATCAACCATTAAACGGGAATAATAGTAACAACTCAGAGGATTGTGAAGATTTAGTAAGTATAATCTATTTCCCTTCGAATCAGTGCTCAGATACAGTTGATGTAACAGACACACACATATATTATATATGCGCATGTGCTCATTCATGTCTGACTCTGCGATCCTATGGACTGTAGCCCGCCAGGTTCCTCTATCCATGGAATTCTGCAGGCAAGAATACTGGATCAGGTTGCCATTTCCTACTCCAGGAGAATCTTCCTGACCCAGGGATTGAACTTGGTGTCTCCTGCATTGGCAGGCAGATTATTTACCACTGTGCCACCTGGGAAGCCCGTATTATACACAAAAAGTGCTTAAAACAGTGACCCATAGCACTGTCCCAGGAAGCCTTAGCTCTTACTTCTGGCTATATGCCCATCACCAGGACAGGTCTCCCAGGAACACCCCAGCCCGAGACACCATGGACCACTCTGTTCCCTATGCCTGGCATGATGCCACACCCCTGACCTCTGCCTCTGTTCCTGTCTCCCCCGAGACTGACCTTCCCTCAGCTCAATGCCCACTTGCCCACATGCATCTCTTCAGAAGCTCACTTATAAAGTCTTCCAGGATTCTCACCTGTCTCCCAACACCCCCAAAGCTTTCGCTCTCCCATCTTGTTTTGTAACAGCTTTCCTCCTTAGTCTGATCATTTTCTGCCTTGTATTACAGTCAAGCATGCCCTTGACTTTCTCTCACTTAGAAGGCAAGTTTCTTGGCAACGTGGCTGAAATCCTGACTGACCACACAGTGACGCTAAACACAGACTGGCCAAGTGAATGCCGTCATCTTAGAAACCCTTGGCAGTGACAGTGTCTTTGGCCATCTTTGAATTCCATTCCACTGCTGCATAAAAACTGAGGCTTCCTTTCAATGGGTCGATAGCTGAGTAGGCCCACTGCAGTGCCGGGGGCAGGCAGGATGGTCACAGTATTATGTGAGATGTAGAGCTCTGGCCGGGTAACCACGTGGACACAGGGACTGGTCTCTCTGGCTCAGAGAGCATCTGGGCTAGAGCCCTCCCATGGGTACGAGTCCACACACCTCACCCATTCCTCATCATCTGTGTCAGAGCCCCAATTTTAACTTGAAGTGCAGTGTCTGACCCAACTGAAATGGAATCCAGGGAAGGTCGAATCCTATTAAGTCACCAGACCATAAAGCAGAAAGGTATAAAGTTGACAAATTGCTTCTCCCAGTGGCGGCAGCTGTGAAGCACACAGCAAGGCTGGGCTCTGACCCAGGTAAGGCCAACAAAGAGTCCTTCCTTCTTCCCTGAACCCGGTCTCAACGTCCAACATCCCTTCCCAGTGGAGGCAGCATTAAGTGTCTAACGAGTGAGTGTTTAGCACAGTTCCCTGTATTTTATTTCTCAATTCAAACATAACCTGGGCATACCAGGTCAGGCCTGCCTACAGGATAAGAAGTTCACAGTGACTTTTGCAGAAAGGATTTCCGCTGGTGGTGTACTGAGTTACCACTGGGCATGTCCCACCTCTCTGCCTTTTCCCTCCCAGCCAGTCCTGGGAGGAGCTGAAGCTGTCAATCACGGGTTCCTGAAAAGAGTTCTCTGGGCTCCACTGAGTATGCACTCGACTCCTCTTCTACGCTCTGTCAGCGACCAAGGGGACTGTGTCCAGGAGGGAAGAGGTTGAGGAGGGAGGCAAATGCCACATAATTTTATCTACATTATCCCCCGGAACTCTCCCTACAACCATGTCATGTCCACTTTGTAAAAATGAACAAAGAGAGGTCCAGCCAGGATAGTCACTTATCCAAGGTTAAGTAGGTAGTATCAGCAGAAAGTCAAGTTGCACACAAGGTTGACTCCTTCTGATTAAAGTTAACTTTGATTCTGTCACACAACACACCTCCCTGGCTGTCTCCAAGCCCCGCCTCCAGCACACAATTGCCTCCCTGAACTATAAAAGGCATCACCCTCCCTCTAAGAAGGGTGCTTTCTTGTCTTCAAGTTAGCCATTCCATCCTAGGACCTTTCAGTGGACTTTGCGACTTCTAGGGACAACCCACTACGAGTTCTGTCAGCAACGTTAGGCTGCTGGTCTCTGGTCTCAGTATTTCTCTGGGGCCTCTGCCCATTTATTTGACCCAGATAGTTCCTGCTCTTGGCATCATTGCTACCCTGATGCCCCCCAGCCCCTCACCTCAGCTCTTAGACGTGGCTCCCAGTTCTCAGATGCCTTGGTCTGACGAGCTATTAGGAACAGCTTCGTCCTCTGAATTTCAAATGTTCTAACTCAGAATTTTGAAATGGGACTTAGTTTTCCCATTTTCAGAAATTCTCCTTCCTCTTAAGCACAGTAGCAAACCTCTACAAGCCTCAGTTTCTCATCTGTCAAAGGGATATTAACTGTTCCTCTTTCCTTAGGAGATAAAAGGTCAGCCCTGTTCTATGCGCATCAAGGGTTAGGATAGTAACTAGCACAGCATGAGAGCTCAGGACGTGCTCGCCCCATGCTCCTTCTCATCAGCCACTATCAGTTCAGTTCAGTCGCTCAGTTGTGTCCAACTCTTTGCAACCCCATGGACTGCACACCAGGCCTCCCTGTCCATCACCAACTCCTGGAGTTTACCCAAATTCATATCCATTGAGTTGGTGCTGCCATCCAATCATCTCATCCTCTGTTGTCCCCTTCTCCTCCCACCCCCAATCCCTCCCAGCATCAGGGTCTTTTGCAATGAATCAGTTCTTTTACATCAGGTGGCCGAAGTATTGGAGTTTCAGCTTTAGCATCAGCCCTTCCAACAAATACTCAGGGTTGATTTCCTGGAGGATTGACTGGTTTGATCTCCTTGCTGTCCAAGGGACTCTCAAGAGTCTTCCCAACACCACAGTTCAAAAGCATCAATTCTTCAGCTCTCAGCTTTCTTTATGGTCCAACTGTCACATCCACACATGACCACTGGAAAAACCATAGCTTTGCCTGGTCCCAAGTCACTCATAGTGATAGGATCTGTATGGCTTATCACTCATAGTGACGGTATCTGCAAGCCCCACCTCTGGCTACAGTGGAAAGTCAAGGGCTTGGTTGAGGAGGTGGGGGCTTACACAGAACAGAGTAGCCCTGGATTCCTCACACATTTCTGAGAAGCTACGATTTCCTTCTCACCTGGATCAAAGCGATAAGCCAGCATCTGCTGGGTGACTCGCTGCCCTCCCAAACCACCCGCCTGCCTTCTGATTCCAACCCATTCTCACTGAAGGAGACACCTGAGTCCAACTCCCCTCCCCTGGTGTTCAAATCTTTCCAGGAAATCCATCTCTCTGATGCAAAGGCTCCCAAGGAAACCCACCCCTCTGGTTCTCCAGACACTAGACTCCATTGATTTGGGAAAACATTGTTTTCCCCTCAAATAAAATAGAGACAGAATTAGAGTTACTTCTCTACTGACTGGGTCTCCCTGCCTTCCTGCCTCCTCCACTGCAGTTTAGTTATTACCATTGGCAACTGCATCCATTCTTACATCCATACTCATTAACCGGTTATTTGAATAGACTGTTTAACTCTACCCAGGAGATTCCAAATCCTGAGTTCTTTTGGGAGTGTATCTTAATTTTCAAAGCATAAATTTAATAATAAAGAATAGTCTTACAAGTATTACAAATAAATCCGGTGCAGATCCCAGAACTGTAAAGGAAGTATTTGCAGAGTGCTGTAGAAGCACAGGGGAGGGTGAGCGCCCTTTTTTTCTGAAAGAAGACTAACCTCATGCCATTCGACTCAGACAATCCCTCCCTCCTTCAAGTCGTGGCTCAAAGTCAGCTCCTTTGGGACGCAGTTAACAATGAACAATTGAAAGTTTCAGAAAAAATACAGCCAATTCCAGGGACTGAAAACAGAGTCGCTGGGTTCCATCTACATTTCCCTCCTGACAGGTTGAGAAAGCAGTTAGATCTGGGAAGTAACTAGATTTGGAATCTGGTTAGCCACGCAAATGCAGGTGCCTCCCAGAAGTTCTCTCGAGTATGAGGAAGAGGAGGAATCTAGGGAACTCTTTATCCTTTTGGTTGGAGTGTCTCCACATTTTGGAAGTTCTTATCCCAATCAACGACCTTGGGAATTTCCAAGCAGACCACACTGCGATGACCCCCGTTTCCGCTCTAGGTCTTTTCATTTTGGATGGGGAGAGTAGGGAGTGTTTTTGTTTTTGTTCTTGTTTTTTCCTGGGGAAAGCTCAAAAAAGGCTTGTCATTTGTAATCTGTGAAGTCAATTATCACATTCAACTAATGACTAGATAGAAGGATAATTAGCAACCATTTCACCCAAGGGGCTGCTTTTCCTTAGAGAGCAACAAGGGGCTTCTTAATTTTCCTAAGTGTTTTGCTGTTAATGCTTCATTTCATGCCAGAAGGCATCAAGAACGGTCCCATCCTTCCCCTTCTCACCTACACCATTCCCATCACTGCACAGCCTTGGGAATTCAGTGACTGACATGATCTTTGCTTCATCAAATCTTCAGCTTTCCTAATTCGGTTGAGAAAGACGTGATTATTTTCATTCTTTTTTTTCTCTCCACTGAATGTGAAAGGAAGGAGTCAGGCCTCGTGTCAGAGTTACAGCTTCTCATACAATGGATCTAAAGAATATTACCTCTTAGAAGCAAGTCCGGCTCTGTAGTACAAGCTCCGGTTATAAATTAATGATGACTCCTTCCCTCGGTAAGACAGTGGCTCTGAGATTTGCATAGCCACTCAAAATCTGAATCTTGAGAATCAACTATCGCTCAGCACCCCAGTACACCAAGGCACAAGTGCATCATCTCCCTCCCTGTATCTTCTTCCCTGTGTGTTCCCATCTTGCTGAAGATGCCCCCCCCCAAGGCTTGCACTTCAGAAGACTGTGCACCATCTTGTAATTCTCCTCCCCTCGTCTCCAAGGCTTACTGAGTCTGTCTCCTTGAAATCAACAATACTGACCATCTTTTCTCCACCTCCACTGCTGTGACACCGTCCAGCTCTTTACTGCTCCATGCATGAATTTCTTGTATATCTACTCATGTTCCCCACCACAAGCTTGGCCTGCCTTGAACACTTTCCTGATGGCCCTAGTAATCTTTCTCCAATGCAAATCTTATTAAGTCATGCCATTTTTACCTTAATGCTCATTTCCCTTCGGGAGAGACTTCAAGTTTCTGATACTCCCTGAAGAGCCTCCACAATCTGTATGTGGTCCTCCTTTTGGCCCCTGATCTAAATGCATTATGATCTGTGGAAATATTTACATCCCTTCACTGTGAACATTTTTTTTTAATTACTGTGATTTAGTGTCCCTGTGGCAAATGGCATAAAGAAGATTGGGTTTTATCTCTCAGTCTCAGAATCACTGCCCTTTAACAAGCAATATTAACTCATTCTTAGTATTGGGTACAAGTGTCCAAGTCTATATTAGTAATTATGATACTATGAATGAGTTAATTCATTCTCTTTTTGCCATTCTTTCTGGTTATTTCCTAATTCTTTGTTTCTTCTCTGACTTCTCTTGAATCGATTGAGGTTCTTTTGCTGTGTTTCCCCTAATCAGAATAGTTAGTGGCCTGGGGACTGTATTCCAGATCTATTTCTATAATTGGTACTTTACACTTCTGATAAACATACTTGAACATGGATTATTCAGAACAATTTTAGAGATAATCAGCATCTATGTTCTCTATATAACAAGAATTTCAGCAGGCTTTAGATTCCATCTGCCGCCTTTATGCAGCCCAAGCACATTGCATTTGAAATCAGCTGAAGTATTTCAGTTAGGAAATTAATTTTTTAAACCACAAAATAAGGTTTTTCCTGATGTATTTGTTCAACAGTTGTTTCTTTTATCCTACTTCTTCTCTTCTGGATTTTTTTCCCCTTGCTAGTTAATTCTTTTCAAGGGATCTTGCACATGGCAAGATTTGCACATTTGCAAATTTTCCAAAACTCTGCATATCAGAAAATCTATGGATTTTACCCTTAAGCTTGAATTAAACTTGACTGGATCTAGCAATCCAGAGTCAAAGTTAATTGTCTCCACAACATTTGGAAATATTGATCCATTACCTGCTGCATCCATTGCTGCTGCTGAGAAGTCTGATGTCAACCTGATTCACATCCTTCTACAGGTAATCAGCCCACCCAGCCCACCAAACTTCACTCCAGAAGCTTTTGGAATTTCCGTTAATGAACTAAAATTTTGCCATACAGTGTCTCTTGTGTGGATTTAATTTTTCATTTATTTATTCAGCCCGACATCTAAGATGTGTCTTTCTAGGAACTTATTAGATTCTTAAGTCCTGTGAAATCGCCTTCTATTATGTGTTTGACATATTGCTGGGCACATTCTGCTATTCAGCTCGTGCACTGCTCTTCCTTCTTTCAACAATCTACTTTTTAACATCTTGCATCTCCAGTTATTCTGTCTACGATTATTAAGCGCTGCCAAATCGAGTTGGAAAAAGTGTTCTTATTAAGTGGAAAAATCATGCTAAAATGAGTTGTTATCTGGATTGAATAGGTTTGAAACAAATGTGCCCAATTTAATAAGTCTAGTTTTTGCTCTAGAAATTTATGACAGACCTGAGAAATTCGGGACTTTAAATCTTCAGATGGAGCATGAGAAGGCGAGGAAAGCATCGTTGTTGTTTAGTTGCTAAGTCATGTCTGAGTCTTTACAATCTCATGGACTGCAGCACGCCAGGCTTCCCTGTCCTTCATCATCTCCTGGAGTTTGCTCAAACTCACGTCCACTGAGTTAGTGATGCCATCCAACAATCTCATCCTCTGTCGTCCCCTTCTCCTCCTGCCCTCAATCTTTCCCAGCATCAGGATCTTTTCCAATGAGTTGGCTCCTCACATCAGGTGGCCAAAGGAAAGCATAGCCCTGAACAAATGCCTGGCCACATTCTTCTGTGGGGGTCTTCCAAACACCAATCACACTCTCCGGATCAAAGCACCCCTGGTGGCAGTGAAGCTGAGCAGGAGACGCTGTGGGGCTCCTGGGCACCAAAGCCTTTCTGTGTCTCCTGTTTGTCATTTGTAGGGAACCCAATCCAGCCTCCATGATCTTCCTTGTGTTCCAAAGGGCAGTTCAAACAGTTGCTAATCAAGGAAAGGAGGGGATGTACAGTCAGCGGAGGAGAAGTCAAGAATCAACAGTGCAGCCTTGGGAGAGGGCCCTGGTTCTGCCTTCAGGGATATCTTTGAGCTCTTCTGCAGAACTAAAAACCCCAGTAAATGGAAGACATGAACTACTTGATGAAGCTTTCTTCATTCCAGAGACACGGTCACAGTTTGATAACCTTGAGAACCTCAGAAGCTCATCAAGAGTTCACTTTAGGCCAGATGAAAGGAATGCAGGCCCTGCACACACCCTCATCCTTATTAGCAACCCTGCCGTTGAACCATCACTCTAAAACTCCTCGCCAAATCCCTACCCCATGTTGGGACATCGTTTTGAGTAGCATGAGCCCACTGTGTTCCCCTTTGCCCAGCAGAGCAATCAAGCTATCATTTTCTATTTCACTCAAAACTTGTCTCTGAGATTCAGTCTGGTACTGGTGCACAGAGGCCGAGTTCAGGCATCAGGAGGTGTATCAACCTCTGAGAGAAGTAAAAAACTCTGACATCCCCTAATAGAACAAAAAAGACAGTGCTCCCACGGCAACTCTAATGCATTCACATGACACCCACGTAAGCCGAGCTCGTGGTTCCCAGGGCCGCGAGATGCATATGGGCAGGAAGAGCACAAGGCCGTCTCACTTCACTCTTGGTATTCTGTGACCTTGCGGTATTTACATTCTTAACTAAACTGTTTTATTGGCTGAAGGTTTGCATTTAATATCTAGTTTCATACTGAAATCATGTAGCTGGTGAATGATTTTGAGCTCCTTGAAAAAGCCATAAGCTCCAAATAACAAGAGCAATGCATTAGAAGATTTTGTTATGAACTCCCTAGGCACCCTACAGAGGGTCAAAACCATCTTCCCAAGGAGCAGGGAGTCTCACATGGGGACAGATTCCTCAGGTCTTGTCATTTGGTTTCAGGGTTTTAATTTACTCCAGACTCACACAGCTGAAAGACAACAGTCAGCTATAAGATCTCATCACCACCCTCCCCTCCCTAGACTGTCTGAAACTCAGAACTCCCAGGGAAAGGTGGAGATATTTTGTCAGATCATCAGCACCCTGTTTTCAGAGGTCCTCCTGAAGGCAGAAGTAGAAATGTTTGCCTGAGTCTGTGATGAAGTCCCTCAGCTATCAAAGACATGCATCTGGAAATTTTATTCTATATTTAAAGAAAAAATCCACCTGCTATAATCATGGCCTTTAGAACCCTTTCTGGTCAAGGCATTACCCTTGGTCTGATGAAACAGCAAAAGGTACACACAAAGCCCAATGCTAGTTTTCTAACATGAAAAAAAGGGAAAGGAACCAATTAATTTAGGAAATCTAGCATTTACCAACCCACTCTAGTGTTCTTGCCTGGAGAATCCCAGGGATAGGGGAGCCTGGTGGACTGCCGTCTATGGGGTCACATAGAGTCGGACACGACTGAAGTGACTTAGCAGCAGCAGCATTTACCGGCTGGCTTCATCTTCAACGCACAAACACACACAGTAGATACAGAGATAGTTTTAAACAGAGATACGGATGTTCATTTTCCCTCAATACAATCCTCTGAGGCAGATGGATTATCTCCATATAGGATGTGCAAACTGAGGCTCAGAGCAATCAAATCCCCTCAGGTAAGTGATACTATATTCTCAGCTGTTATTTTTCTCATTTGTTGTGCAGGAATTAAATCTGTCTCATCCATCCCGGGACCCTTTTGCCTGGCAGAGATTTGGGGACATAATTGGTATCCCTGACACACCCACACCAGCTCATTCACTCAGTGAACTTTCATCGACCACCTACTATGTGCCAGACCCTCTGTTAGGCAGGGTGATACAGGACTGAATGAAACAGAAATAAATTCTGACCATCTAATTGGATAAATAGCAAGACTTTATCATTACTTGAGCTCTAAAAAAAAAAAAAAAAAGCCAAAGGTTTCTACAAAGGAGATGACATTCAGAAGTGGGAGAGGAGTGGGTGGGTGACATCCCACCTTACGTTAGACATCAGGGTTGGGGAAATCCTGCCTCTCCAGAGGTCATCGCGACCTTCTGTCATACCCACACACCTCATACCTCATGGTCAAGATTCCTTGCCTTTGGAACACACACACACATCAGATGCTGTATTTCCTGGAACTGAGCAAATTAAAATATGGAATTCCAAGTTAAGTTAAACTTATAGTAAAAAGTCATTGCTTATCCGAACATCTATCTCAAATATTGGCTTGGCCAAAAAGCTGGTTCAGGTCTTTCCATAAGACATGAACCAACTTTTCAGCCAACCCAGTATAACTTGGGGTGTACTTAGAATACAATATTTGTTTGTCTGAA
Source organism: Oreotragus oreotragus (assembly GCA_006410675.1). NCBI lineage: Eukaryota > Metazoa > Chordata > Mammalia > Artiodactyla > Bovidae > Oreotragus > Oreotragus oreotragus. The sequence continues at coordinate 805,917 of SJYX01004739.1, forward strand.
ATTAAGACTTAACTAGATGTCCTATATTTTACCTCTCAGACAAATGTACAAGAGAATCATTCATTCATTTTAGAGGCAAGTGGAATACAATAGAATAATAAAAATTAAAACAGAGTTTGGTGACCTGAATTTGATTTTAATTGTTGAGGAGAGTCAACTTTCAAAGAAGAAAACAGTGTCTGCATAACCTCTTTATCTGTCATGGTTAATGCAGTCAGCAAAGACAATAAGACACCAACCCAGGTGCACAGCACACACTCCGCTGTCATCTCTGGGTGTGTAACTGTTCTCATTATGGCTGGGGGTATGCTCATCAATCCATTACGTTAAAATCAAACCTTGGCTTCCCTGGCAGCTCACATGGAAAAGAATCTGCCTCCAATGCAGGAGACCATGGTTCGATCCCTGAGTCAGGAAGATCCCCTGGAGACGGGAATAGCAACCCACTCCAGTATTCTTGCCTGGAGAATTCCCTGGACAGAGGAGCCTGGCAGCTACAGTCCATGGGGTCACAAAGAGTCAGACACAACTGAGTGACTAACACTTTCTAACAATAACGGACCTTATTATTTTCCAAGCCCTGTACTGGGGTTGTTCACAAACATTATCTCAATCCTTCCAGCAGCCTTATGAGAAAAACATCATCCTGAGATTATAGGTGAGGAAACTGCGACTGAGTGGTGTAGTACGCTGCCCGAGGTGAGAGAATCTGTGTTCTAGCCTAATTTACCCCGATCTCAAGCCCCGTGGCTCCTCCATCATACTAAGTGCGAGCACACGGTATTTGGGTTTTAATGTAAAGCCTCACCATAAAGGAAGGAAAATGAATTCAAAATAGCTCATTCTAATTAAGCAGCACTAAATATATCTCATGTGTTTTTGCAGTAAGACTGTCTTTACTGTGTGTGCTTACTTGTGACAGGTCACCCACCTATCTTCTTTGCAGACGCAAATAACTCCAAGCATTTCAAAGGAGGTGTGGAAAGCTGCAGAAAGAACAAAGGCACCTCGGTACAGAAATACCACATTTGCTAGAATAAACATGAGCCTAAAACAGTCAACAATGGATCCCAGGCCTTAGACTCTGCTCCACTGCCCCAAGACAAAGAGGGGGAGGGTGGGAGGAAGGAACCTGGTGCCGCTGCCCCTGGCTGTAGTGAGCAGGGACCGCTCCGAGGTAGAAAGGGACTCAAGTCCTCTGTGATACTCCTTATGCTCCCTGCCCTCCAGCGGAACGCTGGTCCATCAGCTAACCTGAAGGGATCTTAACGGGGGTCCCTTCACAAAGCCTGAGAAGTCCTGGGTCGTTCATCCAGTATCCGCGAGCCCCCAGGCAGGGGGAGGCGGACAGCCACAGCAGCCTGCACACCTCTTCTTCTGGGAAAGCGTGCATAACAAAAATAACAGCGAAACCAGCATCCCCAGTGCACAATTTCCAGAGTTCCCTGGAGCCCGACTATAACAGTCATAATTAGACTCATTTTGCAGCTGAGGTCCCAGAGGACCCGAGAGGTTGGTTAAGCCATTCTCCCAAAGTTTCAGAGCACATTATCGCTGGAGAGTTGGGAACGGAAGGCAGGCCCAGAGTACCGGCTGAAGGTGCTGGAGCTCATGCATTCCACGTGACTGTCCATGGTCTCTGCCCTCGTTCCTGACTAGAGATGAACCTATCTAAGGCCAGTTTCCCCACTTGAACCAAAGTCTGTGCTCCTTTTCCCACCCAAACACATCATTCCAAATATTAGGTCCTCCAACCATGCCTTTGTTCCTGGGGATCATCCTCTTCGGCATATGAACGCATGCTGCCATGTATATACACACACGTGTTCATGCACATACATGCACGGATACACCCACACAGACAGAAAGGTCTTTTCTCCCCATCTCACTCCAGTGCTGCCTCAAATCCTATTCCTTTAGCATAGGAAAGATGGGATTGTTAAGTAAATATAGGATTGGATAAACAGGTGTGAGAAGGCCAATCTATTAAAACGTTAAGGACAGAATCTAGGTGTGTGTGGGGGGGAGCAGATATGGGTATTTACTGTACTCGTCTTTCAACCTTTCTGAATATTTGAAAATTTTCAAAGGAAAACTTGGGGGAGGGAGAAACTGTCTCTATTTCTTTTCCTTTCCTCTATTATCTTCTGAAACTACCCAAGAAGGCTTTCACCACCACTGTTCACCAGTTCCTGTCCAAGGCACCCATGACCTTCATGTTGCTAAACGCACTGGTCCCTCCCCAGCCCTCTTGCTTAATCTGCTGGCAGTGCTGGACTCTCTGCTTCTTCCAGTATTTTCTGCCCCACCCTCTGCTCGGTTTCGAGGATGTAACTCCATTTTCATGGCACATCCTTGGCTCCTCCTCCTCAGTGTCCCTCTGTTTGAATCTCACCTTCCCGACAGCTACAGAGTAGTTAGCCTTGGAGATTTTTTCTATTCATATTCCTATGCTGAGTTCTTCCAGTCATGTGGCTTCAAATGATACTATTATAGATGACTCCCAAATATATATCTTTAGTCTATACCTTGCTCCTGAACTCTGGACTCCTACGTTCAACTGCCTATTCTGTATCTGTCTATTCTATGTCTGTATCATCCCAATCTTACAACATCCATCAAAAGCCAAACGCCTGGTTTTATACCAGCATCCCCAGTCTCACCCAGACCTGCTTATCACCCGATGAACAAGCCCAGTCTAGCGGATGAGAGGCCATGAGGCATTCTGTCAACTGCAAGTCATCTGAGTGAGGCCATCCCAGATCAACCAGTCACCAGCCAAGAAACCAGCTAATGGCAGATTATGTGTGGTCTTAGGAGATCTCAGCTGATGCAGTCAGGAGAGTCCACAGAATTATAGGACCAATAAAAGGCTGGTTTCTTAAGCCATTAATCCTCAGGGTGGTTGGTTCTTGATGAAAAATTCCAGAATAACTAAATCATTCTAGAAAGTATGTGTAATATTAAGCAGAAAGAATCACTCTGGAAGAAAGCTAATTACTTAATTATTTAAATGCATGAATTGGGAACTGGTCAGATCATCAGCCCTTGTTTCATTAACTATGGCCCAATTGTCTCACCTAGGAAAGTTTTCATGGTGCGAAAGCTTCTTTCAGCTATCTTTGGGAATCTTTTTTTTTTGAGAGGGGAGGGCCAGGGCACATAGGATGCGCCATCCTAGCTCCCTGACCAAGGATCGAACCCATTCCCCTGCAGCAGAAGTGTGGAGTCTTAACCGCTGGACCCCCAGGTAAGTCTCTTTCTGGTATTCTTGGGTGGAGTCTTGTGAAAGACTTCCTCTAGGCTGTGAAGACACCCAGTTTGACACGCTTCCTTCTCAGGGCACTACAGACAAAGGATAGAGACAAGTCTATACAAGACTGTCCTCTGTTTCTTTTTATTTTAACGCCTTGTGATTGTCCCTGGATTTTAAATCTGGTAATTGTGGTTTACATAGTGAACACACCTCTAATTTGTATTGACTGTGAAAGTGCTACACTCAATATGCCAGCAAATTTGGAAAACTCAACAGTGGCCACAGGACTGGAAAAGGTCAGTTTTCATTCCAATCGCAAAGAAAGGCAATGCCAAAGAATGCTCAAACTACCACACAATTGCACTCATCGCACCACGATCATTTCATTACGAGTTTTAAGAGGTTCGATCTCAAGTTGTTATGCACTTGGTACTTGAAGGTCTATAAGTTTGACCAAAGTCTTTTCCATCTCCTTGGTCTCTAGTTTAACGGTTGTACGTGATCTAGTAACTTTTTCGTTCTCTCAAAGTTTTTTTGTAGATAAAGTAACTGTATGCCAAAGCCTTTGACTGTGTGGATCACAATAAACTGTGGAAAATTCTTCAAGACATGGGAATACCAGACCACCTGACCTGCCTCCTGAGAAATCTGTATGCAGGTCAGGAAACTACTGTTAGAACTGGACATGGAACAACAGACTGGTTTCAAATAGGAAAAGGAGTACGTCAAGGCTGTATACTGTCACCTGCTTATTTAACTTATATGCAGAGTACATCATGAAAAACGCTGGACTTGATGAACCACAACCTAGAATCAAGATTGCCGGGAGAAATATCAATAACCTCAGATATGCAGATGACACCACCCTTATGGCAGAAAGTGAAGAAGAACTAAAGAGCCTCTTAATGAAAGTGAAAGAGGAGAGTGAAAAAGTTGGCTTAAAGCTCAACATTCAGAAAACTACGATCATGGTATCTGGTCCCATCACTTCATGGCAAATAGATGGGGAAACAGTGACAGACTTTATTTTGGGGGGCTCCAAAATCACTGCAGATGGTGACTGCAGCCATGAAATTAAAAGATGCTTACTCCTTAGAAGGAAAGTTATGACCAACCTAGACAGCATATTAAAAAGCAGAGACATTAGTTTTCCAACAAAGGTCTGCCTAGTCAAGGCTATGGTTTTTCCAGTAGTCATGTATGGATGTGAGTTGGACTGTGAAAAGCTGAGTGCTGAAAAATTGATGCTTTTGAACTGTGGTGTTGGAGAAGACTCTTGAGGGGCCCTTAGACTGAAAGGAGATGCAACCAGTCCATCCTAAAGAAGATCAGTCCTGAGTGTTCATTGAAAGGACTGATGTTGAAGCTGAAACTCCAATACTTTAGCCACCTGATGCAAAGAGCTGACTCATTTGAAAAGACCCTGATGCTGGGAAAGATTGAAGGCAAGAGGAGAAGGAGATGACAGAGGGTGAGATGGTTGGATGGTATCACCGACTCAATGGACATGATTTTGGATAAACTCTGGGAGTTTGTGATGGACAGGGAGCCTGGCATGCTGCAGTCCATAGGGTTGCAAAGAGTTGGACACAAGTGAGTGACTGAACTGAACTGAACCTTCAAGACCAAATCGAAATATGCTGAATTATTTTGACTCTGGATTGAAATGCAAATCTGTTTCTAACCTGCATTCTATTTTTAAAATCTTCCATAAATTTGTACCAGTTTTTCATCTGAGGACTTTGCAACTACATAGGCCCTGAATCTGACCCAGAGCAGTTACATCTGACTTAAAAAAATATAGTAATATTTGTAATGAGTTAGGCAATGGCACCCCACTCCAGTACTTTTGCCTGGAAAATCCCATGGATGGAGGAGCCTGGTAGGCTGCAGTCCATGGGGTCGCTGAGAGTTGGACACGACCCAGTGACTTCACTTTCACTTTTCACTTTCATGCATTAGAGAAGGAAATGGCAACCCACTCCAGTGTTCTTGCCTGGAGAATCCCAGGGACGGCGGAGCCTGGTGGGCTGCCGTCTATGGGGTCGCACAGAGTCGGACACGACTGAAGCGACTTAGCAGCAGCAGCAGCCTGATGGGACAGCTAGAGCAAAATAAAGATTCTGAAGGGCCTACTAGGCCCTAAAGATAACTATATACATCCACATCTTTTCTTCTCATTTGTTTGGCTCCCTTCTACAACATTCGATCACATGTTGGATCAAGGCCCACAGACCCCCTGCCTGAAAACCCCTCCCACCTAGCATCATTTATACTATTGTCATCTACGCCCTCACATCTCACTTTATGGTATCTGGTTAGCTCGTAGTGTATGGCATTGCCATTATGAATATCAGCCTTCTGCCCTACTAGACTGATATTCCTTGAGGTCAAGCACTAAGTCTTATTTATATCTGTATGTCTCATACCCTGCATAGTATCTGACATAATGCTGGTGCTCCAAATAGGGCTGTTGATCCAATGAAATAAACAGCCTCAGGTCTCCTTATCAGGAATAAATCTCCCCTAAGAAGCTTCGGGACTGATGGGAACTATACAAGTGTTTGTTACTATCATCATCATCACCATCACTCACTTCATTTCAGTAGCTATAGCTTCCTGGATTTCATTTGTTTCCTCAGTCTTTATTATCTAGGAAGCTGTGGGAGGCTGGGCAGAAATCCAGGCCTCCTGGCTCAGAGTCAGTTAATCCTTCTTCACAACACTATTACTATTAGCCTGATGGAAACCCAGAGAGCTCATCAAAGCAAAAGTGGCAGAGAGAAGCTTACAATAGCACAGAGCCACTGCCCCCGAGAATGAGTGCAACGAATGTTACCATTCGGAAAACAGGAAGTGCCCTATCACTGAGCTCCTTGCTGTTTCGCTTCTTTTAAAAATAACAACACAAAGACAGACTTTTCAAGCAGTTTTAGGTTCATGGCAAAATTGAGAAGCAAGGGAAACTCACAGACCCCGCTGGCCCCATATACACCTAGCCTCCCTTGTTAACAACATGCCCACCAGAGTGGCACATTTGTTACAACTGATGAACCTACATTAACTCGTCACCCAAGTCCACAGTTCACACCAGGGTTTATTTTTGGCGCTGTACACGCCGTGAGTTTAAACACATGTTGAACGGCCTGCATTCATCATTATAGAATTGTACAGGGTAGTTTTATGGCCCTGAAGTTGCTCTGCACGTCGCCTGTTCATCTCCCTCCCCAACCGCTGGCAGCCGCTCATCTTCCTCCAGTCTCCATAGTGTTGCCTTTTCCGGAATGCCATGCAGTTGAAAGCATACAGTGTGGAGCCTTTTCAGATTTGCTTTTTTCATCTAATAACATGCATTTAAGTTTCCTATTCCTATTCAGGGCTTAAGAGCTCATTTCTTTTTTGTTGCTGCTGTTTGGCTGCTAAGTCATGTCTGACTCTTTGTGACCCCATGGACTGTAGCCCACCAGGCTTCTCTGTTCATGGCATTTCCCAGGCAGGAATACTGGAGTGGGTTGCCATTTCCTCCTCCAGGGGATCTTCCCAATCCAGGAATCGAAGCCACGTCTCCTGCGTTGGCAGGCGAATTTAAAGCCCTCCTTTCTTTTTAGGATTGGGTAATATTTCATCATATGGATCTACCACAGATTTGTGCATTTGTGAAGGAGATCTTGGTTTCTTCCAAGTTTGGACAATTATGAATAAACATCCATGTGCAGGTCTTTGTGTATATATAAGTATTTTACTCCTTTAGGTAAATATCAAGGAGTATAATCACTGATCATATAATAGTAGGTGTAATTTTATAAGAAACTGCCAAAGCATCTTCTAAAGTGACTGTACTGGTATGCACGTTTCATCTATTTTGAATTGTTACAACAGCACTGTGAGATCAGGAATAGTTTTAGAGATGAGAAAACTGAGCTGCAGTGAATTTTCTAGGCCAGGCAGTGAAGACATGACTCACCACTCAACACCCTTCAAGCCAACCTACCATCCCAGATATTCTAGAGATGTTCCTCTCTAGCTTCAAACAGATGCACACAGCCCTACCTCCAGGTAAAATAGAAAATCTATGACATTTTTAAACACAGTCAGCATTACTGGAGGCTGGATAAAGAGGAGAATGATGTTAGGAAACACAAGCAAACAGAAAAGTATGGTTCTGGAGGAACAAACAACCCTCCAAGACAGAAGGGGCACTGAAGCAAGCCTGTCTTGTGAATATGAATGTGCCCTCATCAAAGTGTCTGAACCCCAGGAAGCTTAAATCTGTGTGTGACTCTCCCAGCCCATGGGTTTCATCAGCCTTCTGAGAGCCTGGAGAACTCTGGAGGAGGTTACCTCACGGATGTTGCTCTGGGGCATCCAAACAGCACATGGAACATACTTAGACTAAAATACATCCTTTATTTGATATTCAAATTTAACTGGGTGTGCTGTTTGGATTTGGAGGCTGTTTTTTTCTGTTTTGTTTACTAAATCTGGCAATCTTGCAGAAGTCTCTCTTTGACAGTGAGGAAGCCTGGGCCTCCTGTGTCATTGGCCAGAACTGTGGCCCATGTCTATATCCACCCTTAGCAAGGGGGCAGAACTCCCATGCATGGCTTGAATTACTGTGGATAAACCCCACGAGCCTCTCAAAGCACAGGGTCATGGGTATACAGAAGGGCTCCTGAGCCATAGGGACAGGAGAGGGGATCTGGAAAGGCAACCAGCAATGCCAGCCCCACGACCTCATGGCTACCATCATCCCATGGATCCCTGGCTAACACCCTCTTTCCAGTCCCAGCCAAGCACACAAGCTCTTAGGTCTTAGCCGGAAACAGCTATGGAGGGACTTGGATACATGAAGTGAGGCAGTGACTTGTCCGCTTTACTCTTGACTTATGTTTGGCATTATCCTTCAGCAGTACCACTTTGCTTCCCTCACTTCCTTTAAGACAATGCCTCAGAGGTGGTGCTGCAGAAGAAGAGCTGGCCTGCCTGAGTGAGAGGACAGGCTTCCCTGTTGAGTGATGGCCCAGTTCTGGATCATGTGTGCCTCCAGACACGAAGCTTACTCTTCCCAGGTCTCCATCTACTCCCATGTGGAAGGGGAGGGCTTACTATAGAGGAGGAAAGCCCCTTCTCCCTATACCTTTTAGCCTAGCTGCCTCTGGTTCCTCCTACCTACAGCAGCTTTGGTATCTATTAATAGTCAACCCTTTTGTGCATTATTTTTTTTTTCTTCTTCAGAGTTATAAGAAGTGTCAGATATATCTTGGGCACTATTTGGCAGGTGCTGCTGATAAAAAACAAAATGTGTTCCCCGCAGTTAACCTTGAGCTCACAGTCCAAGAAGAGAAACAGACATGTACACAGGGACTTTCCTGGTGGTCCAGTGGCTAAGACTGCATTCTCGAGCAAGAGGACGTGGGTTCGGTTTTTGGTCAGGGAACTCGATACCACACAGTGCAACTGAAGATCCTGCATGCCACAACTAAGACCCAGCACAGCCAAATAAATTAAAAAAAAAAAAAAAAAAAGACATGCATGCAGCTAACTGATCAGGGTGGGAATGCCACCGTAGAGTTATTGATATAAAGAAAGTACTGTGCTGTGCTTAGTCACTCAGTTGTGTCTGACTCTTTGTGACCTCATGGACTGTAGCCCGCCAGGCTCCTCTGTCCATAAGGATTCCCCAGGTAATAATACTGGAATNNNAAAAAAAAAAAAAAAAAAAGACATGCATGCAGCTAACTGATCAGGGTGGGAATGCCACCGTAGAGTTATTGATATAAAGAAAGTACTGTGCTGTGCTTAGTCACTCAGTTGTGTCTGACTCTTTGTGACCTCATGGACTGTAGCCCGCCAGGCTCCTCTGTCCATAAGGATTCCCCAGGTAATAATACTGGAATAGGTTGCCATGCCCTCCTCCAGGGGATCTATCTTCCTAACCCAGGGATTGAACTATGTCTCCCGCATTACAGGCAGATTCTTTTACCACTGAGCCACCAGGGATGCCCAAGAATACTGGAGTGAGTAGCCCCTCTTTTCCAGGGGATCTTTCCGACCCAGGTATCAAACCAGGATATCCTACATTGCAGCTGAGCTACAGGGAAGCCCAAAGAAGGTACTGGAGGATGCAGAGGAGGGAGGGAGCAAACACCTTGGGGTAAGGAAATCTGGCGAGAGTGTAGAGCTGAAGTGGGTCTTGAAAGATGAGCAGGGCTCTGTCATTCAGGTGAGGCCTCTGCTGTGCTCAGGGAGCAGTTAGTGCTTCATTTGGACGAAAGAGGTTTCCACGATGATGACTGATGATGAAAAGAGGTGCAGGGACTGCCTCCATAGCAATGGGGATAAAAAGGCAGAATGAATCCATCAAGTGAGGGGAGCATCCAGAAGACAATTATTCTTAATGCGTCAATTCTCCAAATGCCTTTCCTGGCAACACTAATTCACTTAGGTGATACTGAAGCCTCTTAAAAAAAATTAGGGCTGCATGCACTTCCTAGTGATGTGATGCAGGCTCCTAGGGCGGTGCTTACATGCACTGAGAATGCGGCATCCTTCAAGGCACTGGTTTGCATCGTGGGTCGCAGCAGAGCAGAGGAATTCCACAAGCGGCAGTTCCCCTGCCTTTCCATGCCTGGTGCTTTATAGCATCCTCAGCAGAACTGAGGCTCCTACAAGGATGAGTGGTGGTTTTTCAGGTTGAAAATCGGTGTTGGTTCCTTTTAGAGGGAAGCTGACTCTCATTTTTTAAGGGCAGCATGCTATTACAGAGATGCACTGAAAGGTTAAAAATCGAGCACACTCTTGAACATTCTAAGTGGCACACAAGCGACAAAGGAGCTCTCGTTAGAGGTAACGGCTCTTCTACCTTGAAACGCAGGAGAAGGACGCACGCTGAGAGAAAACAGACCATGTGTTGGGTAAATAAACACACCCGCCAAGACATCAGAATAGACTGGGTGTCATTCAGTTTCAAAATGGTGCAGCCCTGGACATCTCTGGACAAAGGGAGCCAAGTGAAAATGTTGAGCCGCACGTAGACGGAGCTGGGGTTTGTGAGATGTCACCTTTCAGAACTGGCCCCGGCAATGTGCAGGAGCACCGGGAGGGCAATCAGATTTCCAGCAAGTACCATTTAGTTATCTTTCTCACCATCCTATCACCACAGGCAGTATCTGGGAATGACACTCACCTGGTCAGAGTGAGCTGAGAGCCTTCCTCACAAAGCCAGCCCAAGTGAGTGGATGTTATCATCTCCACTTTGAGATAAGGATGCTGAGAGATATGGCTAAACATCACACCCAGGGTTACACAGCGAGTCAGTGACAGCACCCCAGTAAATCCAGGTTTCCCTGAAACCAAAAGGAACATCCTTCTGCTGAGGTCCAGAGAAACTCAATGATTGGCTCAGGCTTGCTAGCCTCTGAAGGGGGTTGGAATTTGAACCAAGGACCTCATTTTTCTGGCTAAATTCAGATGGTACCCTTTCAGTATGCTGACAATAGCTTCCTCTCTCCAACCTCTTGACCAACTTTCAGCTTTGTCATCTTTCCTTCAACAACTACAGCCTCTGGTATTTCTGCTCTCTGTCTGAAAGGGAGCAACTTGATAATCTTTAAAATCCTTCTTTAGAGGAAAAAAAAATACCCATCTTCTGCTACAACCCTCAGGGCTCTGTTGGCCTCTGAGCCGGTTGCCTTGGCCTCCACTGTACCTTGAGCTTTGATAACAAATTCTGTCTGAGAACAGGGTGAGAAACACTAATTCAGCCACTTACATGGGCTGCAGACGGCAAGCTTGTGAGGTTTCCAGACACCCAGCAGACACCAGTCACGTTTTCAATGGACAAAAACAAGAGTCAAGAGTCATTTTAACCATGTGGCTCCCATATGAGGCTCATGAGAGGGAGAGGGAGGAGGACGGGGAGAGAGAAGGGCAGAGAGAAGGAGAGATTATATCAGGGGCAGGGAAACACCAGTTTAGACTCTTTCCAAATAAATTTAACTTTTGGGCAGAATCTTGGTTTCCAAGTAGGCATATAGAATCTCCATTTTTCTCATTCAAAAGCTTCCTATTGCATCCAGCATTTCTACGAGTATTTCTTTGTAGAAAAGTTAGCACTGTGAATACAACTCAGAGGCACGATAAAATAGAAACTGGGACATGAGGCATTCTCCTCACACAGCAATATATCAAAGGTGTGGTTCTGATCAGGGAGGGGAAGGAGTCCCAAGGTGAGGTGTGGTTTGAGTTTTTCCTGCCTACCTGCATGCCACAAGCTGAGAAAGTAGAAAAACACAGAATAGTCTTCAGCATTCTTCATGCCCAAGGAAGATCTGCCAGAATTACCAGTCATCCCTGTGGGGGGTGGGACATCAGGACCAGTGACCTAAAGCTCTGGCCCCACTGCACATTTCCCTTGGGCGTAACTCAATTTGTTACCCACTGACATCATTTAACAGGCTCTGGAGCATGGCGTGCTGCTTCCCACCTAAGACCTGAGTCTGGACTTCCACCTTTTCCTTTGTTTCCCTTAGCATAACTAAGAAGATTTTAGGGACTTCCCGGGTAGCTCAGATGGTAAAGAGTCTGCGTGCAATGCTAGAGACCTGAGTTTGATCCCTGGGTTGGGAAGATTCCCCTGGAGAAGGGAATGGCAACCCACTCCAGTATCCTTGCCTGGAGAATCCCATGGACAAAGAAGCCTGGTGGCCCACAGTCCATGTGATTGCAAAGAGTTGGACACAACTTAGTGACCAACAATTTTTCAAGAAGATTTTACTGAAGTCTAAGAACTGAAAAACAAACTCAGGGAACAAAAAGGCCATAAAGATGGGTGCAGTTGGAGAGGGCAGGGGAAATCTAACTTTCCTTCAACAACTACAGCCTCTGGTATTTCTGCTCTCTGTCTGAAAGGGAGCAACTTGATAATCTTTAAAATCCTTCTTTAGAGGAAAAAAAAATACCCATCTTCTGCTACAACCCTCAGGGCTCTGTTGGCCTCTGAGCCGGTTGCCTTGGCCTCCACTGTACCTTGAGCTTTGATAACAAATTCTGTCTGAGAACAGGGTGAGAAACACTAATTCAGCCACTTACATGGGCTGCAGACGGCAAGCTTGTGAGGTTTCCAGACACCCAGCAGACACCAGTCACGTTTTCAATGGACAAAAACAAGAGTCAAGAGTCATTTTAACCATGTGGCTCCCATATGAGGCTCATGAGAGGGAGAGGGAGGAGGACGGGGAGAGAGAAGGGCAGAGAGAAGGAGAGATTATATCAGGGGCAGGGAAACACCAGTTTAGACTCTTTCCAAATAAATTTAACTTTTGGGCAGAATCTTGGTTTCCAAGTAGGCATATAGAATCTCCATTTTTCTCATTCAAAAGCTTCCTATTGCATCCAGCATTTCTACGAGTATTTCTTTGTAGAAAAGTTAGCACTGTGAATACAACTCAGAGGCACGATAAAATAGAAACTGGGACATGAGGCATTCTCCTCACACAGCAATATATCAAAGGTGTGGTTCTGATCAGGGAGGGGAAGGAGTCCCAAGGTGAGGTGTGGTTTGAGTTTTTCCTGCCTACCTGCATGCCACAAGCTGAGAAAGTAGAAAAACACAGAATAGTCTTCAGCATTCTTCATGCCCAAGGAAGATCTGCCAGAATTACCAGTCATCCCTGTGGGGGGTGGGACATCAGGACCAGTGACCTAAAGCTCTGGCCCCACTGCACATTTCCCTTGGGCGTAACTCAATTTGTTACCCACTGACATCATTTAACAGGCTCTGGAGCATGGCGTGCTGCTTCCCACCTAAGACCTGAGTCTGGACTTCCACCTTTTCCTTTGTTTCCCTTAGCATAACTAAGAAGATTTTAGGGACTTCCCGGGTAGCTCAGATGGTAAAGAGTCTGCGTGCAATGCTAGAGACCTGAGTTTGATCCCTGGGTTGGGAAGATTCCCCTGGAGAAGGGAATGGCAACCCACTCCAGTATCCTTGCCTGGAGAATCCCATGGACAAAGAAGCCTGGTGGCCCACAGTCCATGTGATTGCAAAGAGTTGGACACAACTTAGTGACCAACAATTTTTCAAGAAGATTTTACTGAAGTCTAAGAACTGAAAAACAAACTCAGGGAACAAAAAGGCCATAAAGATGGGTGCAGTTGGAGAGGGCAGGGGAAATCTATTTTTAAATCTCCGTTTCTCTCCAGCACAACTCGAAGTTATGAGACTCATATTTAGACACAAAAGAAGACCTTAAACCAACTTTCAGCTTGAAGTTCATCAGTTAACATCTGGGTGCATGCCATATATGTCACATGGAATATTATTCCACCTTTAAAAAGAAGGGAATTTTGACTCAGACTACAATATGCATGAACCCTGAAGGCATTATGCTGAGTAAAAGAAGTCATTCATAAAAGGATAATGCTGCAGAATTCCACTTATAAGAGCTCCCTGGAGTACTCAAATTCATAGACACAGAAAACACAATGGTGGCTAGCAGGAACTAGGGAAGGGGAGAAAATGAGTAGTCATGTAACAGGTAGAAAATTTATGTTTTGCAAGATGGAAAGAATTCTGCAGAAGAGTGGTAGCGAAGGTTGCACAGCAATGTGAATGCACTGAATACCACTGAATTGTATGCTCAAAAATGGTTAAGAAAATAAATTTTGTGTTTTAGGTACTTTACCATAGTTAATTTTTTAAATCTAGTGTTACAGCTAATATCATACTCAATGGTAAAATGCTGAAAGGTTTTCTGTGAAGGTCAAAAACAAGACAAGGATGCCCATTATTGCCACTTTTATTCAGCATAATATTGGAAGTCCCAGCCAGAAAAATTGGGCAAGGAAAAAAAAAAAAAGGCACCCAAACTGGAAAAAAATTAAAACTTACTATTTGAAGATGATATATTATATACAGAAAACAGTAAAAATTGCCAACAAAAAAATAAGAATAAATGAATTCAGTAAGTTTGTAGGATATAAAATAAACATATAAAAATCTGTGGCATTTCTATTCACTAACAATAAACTATTAGAAAAATAAATCAAGAAAACAATCCCATTTACATCAAAAAGAGTACCTTAGAAGCAATTTAACCAAGAGGTGAAAGACCACGACACTGAAAACTATATAATACTGATGACAGAAATTGAAGAAGACACAAATAAATGGAAAGATATTCGACGTCCATAGATTGGAAAAATTAATGTTGTTGAAATGTCCATATCACCCAAAGCAATCTACAGACTTCCATTAAAATTCCAACGGCATTTTTCATAGAAATAACCTTAAAGTTTAATGGTATCACAAAAGACCCCAAGTAAGTCAAAGCAACCCCAAGAGAGAACTACAGAGTCGGAGGCATACACTCTCTCTTATTTCAAATTATATTACAAAGCTATAAAAATCAGAATAGTATGTTACTGGCATAAAAAAAAAAAGCTGATACATAGATCAATGAAACAGAATAGACAGCCCAGAAACAAACCCATGCATATAGAGTCAATTAATTTATGACAAAGATACAGGCTAAAAAGTAGGCAAATACAAGTACGTGGCCATGAGTGTCTAATTTAACTCTGCTTCCTATCTAAATGGAATTAAAAGGCTACTGTTTTGCCTACATTCACAACAACTCATTTAATTGCCATACCAATCTAACTTTCTGAAACACACCCTGGCAGTCCCTAATCCTGGCTCATCCAAAGCATCACTCCGGCTCCCCTGCAGCCACACATCAATGTGAAATCCTGAGTAGAGCTGAGGAGAGAGATTTTGGCGTCATCAGTGTGTAGGCAGACGGTAGATGAAGTTCATAGTCTTCCAGGGGTTACTCCAGCAGAAGACAGTAAGACCAGAGGAATGAAGAAGAAACCGCGGAGATCACCAACTCCCCGGGAACGGGCAGAGAAGTGGAAGGCCCACGAGAGACGGGTCACCAGATTCAGAGGAGGAGGAGGCTGGGAGCAGGAACTCCTGGTCAACAGCAGCTAATGTAGGACCAGCCGTGGTGAATCGTTAGGGTGGGACGGTCAGGAGGTCCCCTGGCACTTTTAGAAAACCGTCTCCATCGAGTCGGGTGGTGAAAGTGATGGCGACACAAGAATGAAACAAGACAGTGGAGCAAATAAGTGCAGGTGGTTCTTTTAAGGCGATTGACCGGGAAGGAATGAGGCCAGGGGACGAGTCCGAAAGAAAGGCAGGGGCGTGCAAAGCTGGGAGGCTGGGAAAGTGCCGGCGGCTGCTCAGCGTGCACTGGAGCGGTGCCCCTTTGCAGACTGCGGTCTGCGCGACTGGGAGAGAGGGAGATCAAGGTGCAAGCCACAGGAAGCAGAGAAGATTCCAGGGCTGTGACAGACGGGAGCCAGAACCAGGCACGAAGGCAAACTCTACGTGGGAGCAAACACCCTTTGTAAAAGGAAACGCAGACCAGGGCCCATGCCACCTCTCCCGCGGAGCCCCAGCCGGCAGACCCAGCTCACGGAATGCCCGTTCCATGCCTCCCCACGGCAGGGTCTGGTGCAGAGCTATTACTCCTAGTGAACGAGGACAAAAGGCTATGCCTTGCACGGCTCAGCCATGGTTCTTGTGTGGGGGCTTGAGAGACGTGCCAGTTCCAAGTGCGTGAGGCCAGCAGGGGCTCTGCCCAGGGCTGGCACTCTCTTGCTCTCTCTGATTCTGTCTTGGCCTCTCTCCTTCCCACTTAACCCCCATCCTCAGGCGTCTTGTGTGTTTCTCTCCCCAAGGACAGAGACCTGGGAGTTCTGTAATGTGCAGGGGAAACCCAGAGCCCTTTGTGAGAAGTCAGGCAGAGCCTTTCTTCCTCCCTGTGGAAACCTGAGTAGTGCTCATCCAGGCAGTGGGAAGGGCTGGCTCATCTTCCTCCTTCCCCCTTCACCCTGCCCACCGATTGGCATTTTTCTGGGAGCGCTGATGGTGCCTCAGTCCATGCTGTGCCCAGCTGTGAAGTGCGGTCCCCTCCCATGAAGAAGCCTGCAGCCACCAGCTCGGTAGGAGATGGGAGAAATGGTGCTCCTGGCAGAGAGATGGGGCAGCGGCGGTGGGGCTCATAGGGATCTAGTCTGCAAGCTGCTGCTGACCCCTCTCCCCTCCCCACCAGGACTGATGGACCCAACTGAGTAGCCAGCCCAGCCCGTGGAAGAAGGGCAGCCTCCTCCGTGGGCTTCACTCCCTGCAGGCGACTCTTGGCCCCAGGCCTCCTCCTGAGAACTCAGCCTCTGCCTCATTCCAATGGCAGCCTCACCCCGTGTCCCAGCTTGAGTCTTGGGGTAACCACCTCCCTAGGGATCAAGCTCCCACTCCCTCACCTTCGCTGTCCCCCCGTGTCAGACGCGCGCACTGCTCCCAGGCACCGCCCTCTTTCGTGAGTCCCAACTCAGCTCCAAATCGCAGACGTCAGTGGCCTCCTGTGTTTGCCCTGCCCCACAACCGCCAGGACACCCGGAGGAGACCTCTGGATGCTAACTGCTCTCTCGAGTCCACCACCCTGGCCTCACTGGCCAGATGTTCTCATTCAGCATTGGCCTCAGTTTCCCCCCTGTCAAATGGGCACCCTGACAACACCACTTTACGGGGGGTGGGAAGCTTTCGTGAGACGGAGGTAGAGCGTGCCTCTGATGCCCTGCTGCTGATCGTTATGACCCACGTCTCACTCTGGTCTTTGAAAGCACCTCTGAGAGCCTCTATTTCTAATCCGCAGCTCCTGCCTTAACTCCAGTGCACACAGCGTATTCCCCAAGAGGGTGCCCAGCTGGAAACAGACAGAGAGCACAGATTTGAGTCCAGACAGACCCAAGGTTGAATCTAGAATCCAGTCCAATCTGTGTGATGGGAGTGAGGTCTTTAGCCCCTGCGAGCTTCAGCTTGTTCATCCACGGAGCCTCCTTACTGGGTAGTGTGAGACAATGCAGTGAGGTGATGCCAGAGCACACCTGGTATCTGTGGGCACCAGCGTGCATGCTGCTGGTGTCCTCTCTTCAGAAGAAGCAGACAGGCCACCCAGGCTTTGATCAGACCTCCTTGGGATTCCCCCAAAAAGCACTGGAGCCTTTCCCTGGAGGGAACTCACCTCCTCCGCAGGGCCGGTGACGCATTTGATGTAATCAACTGCCTGAGTCTGTTCTCCGAATCCCGACACGCAGGCTTGCCTCCAACCAGCCTGTGTCTGTTCCTCCAGATTAAACAAGAGCCTGGGGAGAGAAGGACCTGTCAGGATGTGGGGCCCAGAAGAGCCCTCCTGTTCTCCGATGATGGTTGTTTACAACAGTGTGTTCCTCCCCATGTCGCGTGTTGGTTGCTCACAGCGTCTTACTTTAGGACCGGAAGGTGCCAGAACAAGGGTCTCCACCAGCCCGTGTGCACGGAGCCAGCAGAGGAGGGCCCGAGAGGAGGTTTGGGAAGGCACGGAGGAGTGAGGGCGCCGGGATCACACTGCCAGGGTGATCCCCAGTTTACTAAGGTTGGGACTCTGGTCAAGTAACTACCCCTTTGAGCCTCTGTTTTCAGATCTGTCAAGTGGGCATTAACATCGCCAGAGGGTGCAGTGTGGTAAAGTGCATGGTGGGGTGCCGACGGTCAGTAAGTGCTGGGATTATGATTAGCTGGAGCTGAATGATCAGAACCTGAGTTTTGGGGGTTCTGTTAATGGAAAAGAAGGGAAAGCAGTGGCGGTGTAAAGCACCTACTATGTGCTACTAATAACTTAGGCTTTTGTATTTAATCCTTAAACCAAGCCAAGGAAATGGGTGCGTTATTCCCGTTGTGAGGAGGAAGAAAGCCTTAAAGGTTAAGTGACAGATTGAAATCAGTATTGATAGCAAGAGGTGTTCAGCCTCTTGTGCCTGCCTCTTAAGTACCCCACATCCCAGCATGCCTCAGGGACTGCGGGGGAATTAACAATTCACAGAGGGCTGGGCTGCTGCCTGCACAGTGTTCAGAGAAGGAGAGAGGATATGAGAAGAAGGAGCTGACTCACTGAGCAGGAAGGATTTCCCTCCAGGATACACCCTGAAGCTTCAGGAGCAGGCAGACAGGCAGGGCACTGCCCAAGGCTGGTCCCCCACCCCCAGGGGGCCTTCCTCCAGCCTTTAAGCACCAGATCAAGTCAAGAGAAGGCATTCAGAGGTGAGGAAGACACAGCTAGGTCTGCCATAACCACCCAGATCAAAGCATACCACACCCTCCAGCCCAGATCCCCTCCAGAGGCGTGCCGGGTCCCCAGCCTGCAGGTACTCCTGTGAGCCTTTGGGCTGGAAATCCTACCTGTCTCTGTATAAAAGGCTCTTCCCCAGGGATCCCTCCAGGAATCCCCAGTTGAGCAGGATACTCTGTCCTGGACTCCCATAGCATCCTGCATCCTGCCTGTCCTGGAACTCTGCTCACCCCACTATCCTGTGTCATTGGCTGCCTCCACGCAGAGTATGAACTTCCCTGGTGGCTCAGTGGTAAAGAGTCCACCTGTCAATGCAGGAGACGCGGGTTCAATCCCTGGGTTAGGAAGATCCCATGGAGAAGGAGATGGCAATCCACTCTGGTATTCCGGAGTATCTCATGGACAGAGGAGCCTGGCGGGCTACAGTCTATGGGGCCGCAAAAGAGTCAGACTCAACTTAGAGACTAAATAACAGCAACCCAGACTATATGCTCTGAGAGCACAAGCTCTGTGTCTGTATCACTGCCCCGCTGCAGGTAGTTCAAACCCCACCACCCAGACTGGGGTTCGCTAGTGTCATTACTAATGATATCATTACTGAGTGAGATGCCGTAGATGAAAGTCTGAGTACACGGCACAGCGATGTAACGTGGGCAAGAGGAGATGCTCCGGGTGGGTGAGCTGCAGTCTACAGTGAAACAGGCTCTAGGCTGTCAGTAGAAGTGTTTCTCCATCAACTGACTCATGGGTTCATTCATTCAGCACGTGTCTTTGGTGCCAGTTGACACTATCTATACACAGAAGATCCAAAAGTTGAGACATAAAGAGGTCTTTAGCCCCTGCGAGCTTCAGCTTGTTCATCCACGGAGCCTCCTTACTGGGTAGTGTGAGACAATGCAGTGAGGTGATGCCAGAGCACACCTGGTATCTGTGGGCACCAGCGTGCATGCTGCTGGTGTCCTCTCTTCAGAAGAAGCAGACAGGCCACCCAGGCTTTGATCAGACCTCCTTGGGATTCCCCCAAAAAGCACTGGAGCCTTTCCCTGGAGGGAACTCACCTCCTCCGCAGGGCCGGTGACGCATTTGATGTAATCAACTGCCTGAGTCTGTTCTCCGAATCCCGACACGCAGGCTTGCCTCCAACCAGCCTGTGTCTGTTCCTCCAGATTAAACAAGAGCCTGGGGAGAGAAGGACCTGTCAGGATGTGGGGCCCAGAAGAGCCCTCCTGTTCTCCGATGATGGTTGTTTACAACAGTGTGTTCCTCCCCATGTCGCGTGTTGGTTGCTCACAGCGTCTTACTTTAGGACCGGAAGGTGCCAGAACAAGGGTCTCCACCAGCCCGTGTGCACGGAGCCAGCAGAGGAGGGCCTGAGAGGAGGTTTGGGAAGGCACGGAGGAGTGAGGGCGCCGGGATCACACTGCCAGGGTGATCCCCAGTTTACTAAGGTTGGGACTCTGGTCAAGTAACTACCCCTTTGAGCCTCTGTTTTCAGATCTGTCAAGTGGGCATTAACATCGCCAGAGGGTGCAGTGTGGTAAAGTGCATGGTGGGGTGCCGACGGTCAGTAAGTGCTGGGATTATGATTAGCTGGAGCTGAATGATCAGAACCTGAGTTTTGGGGGTTCTGTTAATGGAAAAGAAGGGAAAGCAGTGGCGGTGTAAAGCACCTACTATGTGCTACTAATAACTTAGGCTTTTGTATTTAATCCTTAAACCAAGCCAAGGAAATGGGTGCGTTATTCCCGTTGTGAGGAGGAAGAAAGCCTTAAAGGTTAAGTGACAGATTGAAATCAGTATTGATAGCAAGAGGTGTTCAGCCTCTTGTGCCTGCCTCTTAAGTACCCCACATCCCAGCATGCCTCAGGGACTGCGGGGGAATTAACAATTCACAGAGGGCTGGGCTGCTGCCTGCACAGTGTTCAGAGAAGGAGAGAGGATATGAGAAGAAGGAGCTGACTCACTGAGCAGGAAGGATTTCCCTCCAGGATACACCCTGAAGCTTCAGGAGCAGGCAGACAGGCAGGGCACTGCCCAAGGCTGGTCCCCCACCCCCAGGGGGCCTTCCTCCAGCCTTTAAGCACCAGATCAAGTCAAGAGAAGGCATTCAGAGGTGAGGAAGACACAGCTAGGTCTGCCATAACCACCCAGATCAAAGCATACCACACCCTCCAGCCCAGATCCCCTCCAGAGGCGTGCCGGGTCCCCAGCCTGCAGGTACTCCTGTGAGCCTTTGGGCTGGAAATCCTACCTGTCTCTGTATAAAAGGCTCTTCCCCAGGGATCCCTCCAGGAATCCCCAGTTGAGCAGGATACTCTGTCCTGGACTCCCATAGCATCCTGCATCCTGCCTGTCCTGGAACTCTGCTCACCCCACTATCCTGTGTCATTGGCTGCCTCCACGCAGAGTATGAACTTCCCTGGTGGCTCAGTGGTAAAGAGTCCACCTGTCAATGCAGGAGACGCGGGTTCAATCCCTGGGTTAGGAAGATCCCATGGAGAAGGAGATGGCAATCCACTCTGGTATTCCGGAGTATCTCATGGACAGAGGAGCCTGGCGGGCTACAGTCTATGGGGCCGCAAAAGAGTCAGACTCAACTTAGAGACTAAATAACAGCAACCCAGACTATATGCTCTGAGAGCACAAGCTCTGTGTCTGTATCACTGCCCCGCTGCAGGTAGTTCAAACCCCACCACCCAGACTGGGGTTCGCTAGTGTCATTACTAATGATATCATTACTGAGTGAGATGCCGTAGATGAAAGTCTGAGTACACGGCACAGCGATGTAACGTGGGCAAGAGGAGATGCTCCGGGTGGGTGAGCTGCAGTCTACAGTGAAACAGGCTCTAGGCTGTCAGTAGAAGTGTTTCTCCATCAACTGACTCATGGGTTCATTCATTCAGCACGTGTCTTTGGTGCCAGTTGACACTATCTATACACAGAAGATCCAAAAGTTGAGACATAAGGGAAGGCAGCACCGGGCACGTAAAGGCACCAATAGTGCAGTGCATGGCAGGTGATGCACTGCAGGTCAAAGGCAGGGGGTGGACGGCTTTACTAGGGACCAGCAAAAAAGGTTAATTTGGCAAACAAGGAGAACGCAGGACCTGCTGGGTAGCAGGGAACCAGGACGGACATGGAACAGGGGTGTAGTTAGTGGAGTGAAAAGCATTTCAGTCCAGGGTCATGGAGTATTGAGACGTTTTATAAAATCCCCAGGCGAGGAGCAGTGGGTAAGAATCCACTTGCCACGGCAGGGGACACAGGTTTGATCCCTGACACAGGAAGATCCCACATGCCGCGGAGCAGCTAAGGCCTTGTGCCACAACCACTGAGCCTGCGCTCCAGAGCTGGAGAGCCACAAGCACCAAGCCTGCCTGCAAGGTTTATCCATGTGGCTGTCACAGATGGAAAACAAGCACCCATCTCAGCCATATTCAGACTGTAACATCTGGGTCTAAACCGCCTTTAACCTCCCTGGTCCCCACACTGCTCCTGACACGTGGGAGAGATGTGTATAAGAGACAGCCCCCACCCCCACCGCCCCCAACAAAATGCTTTTTCTTCTCACTCAGGTATGATTAGAAAAATGACCAGGCTTTGAGCTAAAAATACTAATGCTTTATGTTCCTCCACGAGGTGGGGGGTGGGGGGGGGGCAATAAGACAAGAGAATCTACGAAAGTAACAAGGAATTTCATCCTTCAGTGGACTTCAGAATGGATATTTTAGACTCAGCCATCCATAAACATTGGGTAATATCATACTCTCTTCGTGCCGAATGGATTCCACAGACTGAGCCACAAATCTGCATTTAACATCCTCAGTGATGGCCAGGCATCCTCCATGTCCAGGTAGACAGATGTATAGTCAAGGGCCAATCAACCAAATAGCATCGTCTGTGGGCCTGAGTCAGCTGGGGAGGGGCTTGGAGCCAAAGAAACCCCATCAGCCCCCTGCCAGCGAGCTGTCTTTTGGATCCTGGTGGCTGCAGGGCTTGTAAGGTGCTGAACGATTTGACTCCAACTGCGATCCATGCGTTATCTCGACCACCTGCTTCCATTCCTACCCTCAACTCAGGGCTGAGGGGGACACAGCTGACTGTCCCTCGAGCTATCTATCCTCTGCAAACCCTGGGATTTCATGTCTGTGCTTCTCCCTGCCTGTCCAGCCATTCCCCAGGCCTTCAGCTCCCCGCTTAAGCATCACAGCCTCCGGGACCACCCCTGGTGGATTAACTGCCTATTCTGTGATGACTTGTTGATTCGAGGCAGTAAACGCTAAGCTTGCCACACAGACTCAGTGCCACCTTTCTCCCAGCCCCACCTGCACCAGCTCCCTCCCTATCTTATCTTGCTGCCTTAACCAAGCTATACATACGCACACCCACACACACACACTTCAAACCTATAAGACCCTGTCCCTTCCCACTGAGTTTCCAGTAATCCAGGTACTTTTCCATCTTTGTCAAACTAAGTTAAAAACTCAGAACCTCCACCTCCTTCAACCACCTCCACCTCCTTCAACCACCAAGTCACCTCCTCCCTGAAGCCCCTCCTGACCAGAATCCATAAAGCTGCCCTTGCACATTGGTGCCCCTTCGCCCCTGGTGCCCCCACATCCCCTCCCCCTCCAAACAGTAGTTTATCCATGTGGCTGTCACAGATGGAAAACAAGCACCCATCTCAGCCATATTCAGACTGTAACATCTGGGTCTAAACCGCCTTTAACCTCCCTGGTCCCCACACTGCTCCTGACACGTGGGAGAGATGTGTATAAGAGACAGCCCCCACCCCCACCGCCCCCAACAAAATGCTTTTTCTTCTCACTCAGGTATGATTAGAAAAATGACCAGGCTTTGAGCTAAAAATACTAATGCTTTATGTTCCTCCACGAGGTGGGGGGTGGGTGGGGCAATAAGACAAGAGAATCTACGAAAGTAACAAGGAATTTCATCCTTCAGTGGACTTCAGAATGGATATTTTAGACTCAGCCATCCATAAACATTGGGTAATATCATACTCTCTTCGTGCCGAATGGATTCCACAGACTGAGCCACAAATCTGCATTTAACATCCTCAGTGATGGCCAGGCATCCTCCATGTCCAGGTAGACAGATGTATAGTCAAGGGCCAATCAACCAAATAGCATCGTCTGTGGGCCTGAGTCAGCTGGGGAGGGGCTTGGAGCCAAAGAAACCCCATCAGCCCCCTGCCAGCGAGCTGTCTTTTGGATCCTGGTGGCTGCAGGGCTTGTAAGGTGCTGAACGATTTGACTCCAACTGCGATCCATGCGTTATCTCGACCACCTGCTTCCATTCCTACCCTCAACTCAGGGCTGAGGGGGACACAGCTGACTGTCCCTCGAGCTATCTATCCTCTGCAAACCCTGGGATTTCATGTCTGTGCTTCTCCCTGCCTGTCCAGCCATTCCCCAGGCCTTCAGCTCCCCGCTTAAGCATCACAGCCTCCGGGACCACCCCTGGTGGATTAACTGCCTATTCTGTGATGACTTGTTGATTCGAGGCAGTAAACGCTAAGCTTGCCACACAGACTCAGTGCCACCTTTCTCCCAGCCCCACCTGCACCAGCTCCCTCCCTATCTTATCTTGCTGCCTTAACCAAGCTATACATACGCACACCCACACACACACACTTCAAACCTATAAGACCCTGTCCCTTCCCACTGAGTTTCCAGTAATCCAGGTACTTTTCCATCTTTGTCAAACTAAGTTAAAAACTCAGAACCTCCACCTCCTTCAACCACCTCCACCTCCTTCAACCACCAAGTCACCTCCTCCCTGAAGCCCCTCCTGACCAGAATCCATAAAGCTGCCCTTGCACATTGGTGCCCCTTCGCCCCTGGTGCCCCCACATCCCCTCCCCCTCCAAACAGTAGTTTATCCATGTGGCTGTCACAGATGGAAAACAAGCACCCATCTCAGCCATATTCAGACTGTAACATCTGGGTCTAAACCGCCTTTAACCTCCCTGGTCCCCACACTGCTCCTGACACGTGGGAGCCTACCTCACTCCACAGCTGGGAACAGGAAAACTAAAGGGCTTCCTTTCCTCATTTCATGAGCTAGAAACCTGGCTCGCACGAGGACGGGGCTTGAGAAGACTCAGGTCTCAAGGGCTTCCCCTCCCCTTCGCCTCAATTCAGAAGCACATGTCTGGGATCAACAGTGAGACAAATTCTGCCCCAAGAAGATTGTGCCCAGCTCTGTCTATTCTTGATTTGGGAAAAGCAGGTAACTGTGTGTTTAATAAAAGCCAGCATTACAGGGAGGGGCTTCACATTGTGTCTACCCAGCCCCACACTACACATCTTACATGATTTATCGCCACTACCCTCAAAACAACCTGATGAGCTAAGTCCACCCACCCCAGTTTTACAGAACAGGAAACCAAGACAGTATTATAGTCTTTGCCTGGCTGGGCACAGGGCTATTAAGCAGTCAAGCTGACTCAGGGTTCAAGCTCCAGTGGCCTGGGTCCAGACCCGCAGCTCAGAACTGCGTGTGAGCCCCACCCCTCTGTGTTTGAACTTCTCCAGCACAATTTCAAGAGTCTGGCTCGTGCTCCAGAGACTGGATGGCTTGCACATGTTTAGATCAACTTGTCAGTGGCAGCCTTGCTCACCACAGATCTTCCCCATCTCTCCTCCCCTGACTCAGAAGGCTGACAGAGTGGTATATCGGATTTCCAAAGGTGTCTTTCATTAGAAAAATATATTCTTTTGATCACCCCCTGTCTTCCCAAAGTCGCAAAGGCTGAAGATCAAGTTGCCAAGTGGAATTCCATTCATCATGGAGATAAACATCAGCCTTCTACTCCTCCATGGCCACCTGCCAAGAGCGCGTGTCAGCTGGTGGGCAGCTGGAGACAGGACAAGAAGGCCTGGCCTGCAGAAGTCTGGGTTAGACTCGAAGCTTTGCTTCTGCTCTTGAGCACATCACTTCTCCTCTCTCGGTTTGTGTTTCTCCATCTGTACAGCAAGGCTGGCCTTTCTAAACTACGTGATGACTGAGCAAATGAACTGATGAGTTAATCAGTGATATAATATACCAGCCCTTTTCTTGCTCTGAGATACTGACTCTGATCCATTTCTCTAATGAACCACTCAGCTTAGTGACTGGCCAGACAGAGTGAAGGTACGTGGATGTAGGGCCAGCATTATATGCATAGTCTACGAAATGTAGGCGATGATTCACAGCAGCAAGGCTTTGAGCTGGACCCCAGGCAGGATGTCAAGTTAATGAAGGTTGGGTCTCTCCCTTTCTGCTCACACTTAAACCTAGCTGTCCATCCACAGACCTCCAGCATGGGGCGAGGGGCTGCCCAGGGTTGGGGCCAGCCAGGCTGGGGACAATGGAGCTGAACACAAGCTGACCTCTCAAGGTCTCTCCAAGTTCCACTGTCTCTGATTCCCTAATAGTCCCTGTGGATAATAGATCTGGTCTCTGACACTGTACATGATAAAGTGACCTGGTACAAAGTCCTATTAAGATAAATCACATTTAAGTTTAGGAAATTATATGTTTGAATCCTGTAATTTAATGTCACTGTGATGCCCGAGAGGAAGGAGAGGGAACTCAATTAAGGCTAATTAGTCCACGTGACTCCCAGCCCTGGGCTGCCTCCTGCCTCTGCTGCAGGGAGTTAATCAGAATAACCCCTGACCCCAGTCCTGGTGTCTTAGTCTCTCTGCCTATAAAATGGGAACAGTCCTAGTGAAAGAGGGAAGCATGGCCTTGAATAAGAGAAGGAAACATGCACTCCAAGGAAAGACCTGAGGGTCCCCAGTTCAGCACCACTGTCTCCCCGCCTCCCAGCATCTTCCCTCCTGGGGTCCCAGTAGGTTTCAGAGGGTGTGTGAACTCTGCACCACAGGATGTAAAATCTGTCTGTAGGGGGTCAAGTTTGCAGGGTGGATCTCAGAGCTTCCATCAGGTCTTCAGAAGGTTGCAGAGTTCAAACCATCACAAAGTACCACACCCCTCCATCCTTTCCTTCAGCATCAGTTACTCTCAAGTCTCTCCCTCTCTAACCACCATCGTCCACTGTTTTCACACTGGGCACACTGCTACTCCTTCTGTGGCCAGTGTGATTCTGGACACCATCCTAGCCCCTCACTCCGTCCTGCTATCAACTCTCAGTGCCACCCACCCCCACAGACGGTGCTCTTTCCAGCCTCACTGTTCGTCTCCTAGGAGCCACCTCCATCAGTCCTCACCCATCTTGACATCTCTCTGGCATCAGCCACTCTATGCTTCTTCGTTGAATCCCCATTCCCTTCCAGCACCTGTGAACCAGTCTTCCCGGAATCACAGCCGGGTGAGCTTCTCTCGCCCCTCTCTTGGGCTCCAGCCTCTCCCTTCTTCACTCATGCATCATGCTCTCCCTGGTCAACCCTCCCAGTGCCTCCAGGCTGAAGGGGCCCAGGTTAAAGCCTGCCTCTTGGATCCCACAGAGGCCCCTGGCATTCAGCATTTGAGAGCAAGGAAGTCAGGGACTTCCCTAGTGGTTCAGTGGTTAAAGCCCTGTGCGTCCATTGTGGGGGAGGCAGGTTCGATTCCTAATCAGGAACTAAGATACCGCATGCCAAGTGCTGCGGCCAAAAAGTAAATAAATTAATTTAAATAAAACCAGTTATAAACACCAGTTTAAACAAACAAAAAAACCCCAGCAAACACATTCATATCACATCCATCTCATGCAGCTGAGATTGCTACAGACTCAGCAGCTATAAGCAGAAGATTCCCCCTAAACCTCCTGTCTCTTTCACCCCCGGGATTCTGTTGGACACCATATTCTGAGACTTGAGGGGTTCCTTTCCTGCCAAGTCTCTGGTGGGAGGAATATTCCATCAGGGGAATATGAGGGTCAAGGTTCCCATGAAGAGGTTAATATGTTGAAGGAAGCTCCATAACAGATGGAGTGGAGGTTCCAGAATGCCTGGTAGAAGAAAGAAGGTGGGAGAGGGTGGCTAGGGGGTGAGCAGGGGTGTGGAGGCCATAAGGAAGGAGGCAAGAGTGCTCAGTCCAAGGAGACGTGCCCCTGAAACGGAGATGGTGGTGGGCAGGGTCAAGGGCAGAGTGGGATCTGGGAGGAAGGACGTGAATGGGATGAACTGACATCTAGGTTCAGAATGGAACAGGGGTGCCAGTCTTCTGCGGCACTGCCACAATACGCTGCCCCCACCCACTGCTGCCCGCCAGGGTCTGAGCCCACCTTGTCTTCTTAAAGCTCATCAGATGGGTGAGTAAGGGGTGAGTAGAAAAAAACCTAGCAAGGGATACAAGCCAATGACAGCATGGCAACCCAGCCCTGTAGGATGTAGATGGAAGGCCTCGGGACCCCAGCCAGCACCAAAGGAGGGGCAGGAACGAAACCCGGGTGCTGAGTCTCCAGCAGTCAGTATCAAAGAAAGATTTCCTTTATGATAGCTTGGACTCAATGATGATGGTGACAGTGACGACTCGAATAGAGATAATAAGAGAAGAACTTCTTTTGGCCGCACTGACTAAGTCTTAGTGTAATCTTAAGCTTTAATAACTTCAGAGATAGAAATGCTATAAATATACAAAAACTCATTTGAAAGTTGGCCTAAATTTCTTTTGCATTTATTCACTTTTGTGAATTTTAAAAAATAGGTCTTTAAATTTCCTTTATTTTTTTTCCCTTCCCAGTCCCTCTGGCTGAACACAGCAAATATTGACTGAAATGAAAATTAAAATGAAAAGTGTAGAAATTCACAAAACTAAACACTTCAAGAACGGAAAAAGTTCAACTTGCAAATAATGCATTCGGTAGGTTGATAGCATAAATGCTTCTGATGTTATTAAAGCTTAAAATCACGCAAGCTTTGGGGACGCTTTGTATTTAAAAGCCATCCTCTTAACCAATTCTCCCGACAATCCCCTGCAGGGTAGGTACCATTTATTGTCCCCATTTTAGAGACAAAAAACTGAGGGTCAGTGAGGTTAGGAGACTTGCCTGAGGTTACTCAGGGAGAAATTCCATAACACAGGCTACTGCCTCTTGTGATCAAAATGAAGCTCCACCTAAGGAGAGGTTTAAGCAGGATGCCCCCAGCTCAGGCAATGGCCCATCTCGGGGGACCTGCCACACAAGCTGCCCATGGCAGGGAATTATTTCAACAGAATGCAAACCAAGGAAAAGCAGACAGTGGGCCTCAGAGATTATCTCAGGAGGAGAGCTCTGGGGTGTAAGCGGAATCTGAGCCTCAGGCTGCGGGAGAGGGGAAGAGCAGCAGTGTTTGGGGGATGTTGACACTGACCGCTCTGATGCGAGGGTGTGGATCAGACAGGGAAGGGCTAAGGGAGGGTAACAGGGAACCCAAAGGGAGAGCAGAGAGCTGCAGGGAGTGGAAATGGATGAGAAGTATGGGGCTTGGTGACATGCATGCCCTGTGTGGCTGCTCAAATATTAATCCACAATATATTTTAATGACAGAGACAGCAGCGAGCGTGGGAAGGAACATGAAGGACTTTGGGTACCCTGAATAATGGGGTTGTCACTCCAGATTCTTATGGTCTCTTGAGTAGGAGCTTCAGCAAAACCTTTGGCCAACAGTCAAGGTGCCAGATGTCACTTGCAAACATGAACTAGCAGCTCCCAAGACAGCAGTGAGCGTGGGAAGGAACATGAAGGACTTTGGGTACCCTGAATAATGGGGTTGTCACTCCAGATTCTTATGGTCTCTTGAGTAGGAGCTTCAGCAAAACCTTTGGCCAACAGTCAAGGTGCCAGATGTCACTTGCAAACATGAACTAGCAGCTCCCTTGAAGAAGGAATTCATAGGGCCTGGATTCCATCTTAGGCCTGTTCATGCTGATCATGCTCAGCCACCTTTCCAAGGGACTCTGAACTCTGTGTTTAGTGCCTATGAAACCAACAGAAGGATAGGACCCCCTCCAGACAGGGGAACCCTGAAGATCGTATCTAGGTTACTCATCGCCTAAGAGAAAACATACACTATCATCCCTTCCTCCAGACAGGCCATAAATTTTTCTGTATCAATCGGAGTGTAACCTCGGGTTTACTGATTATTGGCTAATTGTTTGACTGTTTGAGCACATGAGCACAAAGCTCATGAATGATGGGGTTATTGGGATGGTATTTTCCTTGGTTTATGTAAGTCTCAAGGAATTTGGAGTGGTGGGTTCAGACATGTACACATGGGGTATAAAAGGTTTTCACAAATGCTGCTCAGGGTCCTTGGCTAAGAGGAGACTCTGCCTTGGGCCCGCCGGTGTAATAAACTGCACTCCACTATCTGCATTGTCCTTCTGAGTGAGTTTGTTTCCCGGAATGCGTGGCTACAACACCCTCACAATTGCATCATATCAGGCATCTCCTAAGGTAACCACCCCCACAGACCACATCTCAGATCCCCAAGATACCTGGCCTTTCCTACTGGGCAAGGGTCAGGCTTGGGGTCGGAGAAGCCCATTAAACCCTGCGTAAGGACTTTCCTGGTGGAGACAGGAGACAGCCAGCATGGTCACAGTCAAGGTGGGGGAAGAGAGGCCCCACCCATCGGACAGGGCGGCGTGCCCCAGCCATCCATCTACAGCACCTTCGTCCTTCAAGGAGACACATGGGCTTGGCCAACACAAGTCCACAACTGAGGGTCTCTCGGCTCCTCGGCAGCCACGGTGAGATAAGTGAGGCCAGAGTCCAGTGTCCCCAACTCCCAAGGCCCCATCCCTGCCCCCACAGAGCCACCTCTCCAAGGCTCAGCTCAGGTCTCGGAGAGTTAAAGTCCCCAACCTGCGACGCCTGCAGGCCATTCACATTCTGACCTTCCTGCAGGACAAGGTGAGGGGGGCTCACACCTGGGAGGAAAAGGGTGGCATTGCGCTTGGTGAGGACACCCCATATGGGGGCATGACGAGGGGAAGGGGGGCCTACGTGTGAGTCCTGGCTCCCCCTTTACCTTCAGTTTTCTCAAGCAGAAGATGGAAGCCACAGCAGTAATACCTGTCTACCTCACAGGATGTTGAGGATCGAAATGCAAAAATGCCTCTGACAAGGCAAATGTTACATAAACGCCATTTGCCTCTTCCCCTCCCTTATCCAACTACAGGATCATTCTTCCAAACAGACCTCCATATCCCTCTCTTCACACAAGCTGCCGACCTCAGTTTATACATCAGAAAATCCAAGGCAGTAAAGCTGCCTTCCAGGCAGGGCTGCTATGGCCAGTTGCTCAGGCTGTGCACTGTACAAATCTAGGGGTCATCACATATAAGGGGCACCCCTGGAGCTGAGCAGAGCTGTGACCTTCCATACAAAGGGCTACTGTGAGAATTTCATTTGTTAAATCTGTTTGGAGAATGCCAAAGACTGCGAAGATTAGCTATCATCACAACAGTTATCCAAAGAAGTTTTATAATCACCCTCTCTCCACTGATCCTCTACTGGCAGAGTCCACATATTTCTAGTACTTAGACTTCTTAGCTCACTGTACAATCATCAATAACAATGACAAACACACACACACAAATTATATAAACTCTGATTTTAATTACTACCCCCAAGATCCCTCTATCTCATAAACCCAGTATTTTCCAAACTTGAATGTGTATGTGAATCATTTACAGAACTGTGAAAATGCAGATTCTAATTGCGGGGAGGAGGCTGAGGAGGAAGAGAAAGGAGGTGCCGAGATCCTGCATTTCTGACAATCTCCCGAGTCCTTGTTACGGTGAGGTTGATGTTGCCATTTTATGGAC
Source organism: Oreotragus oreotragus (assembly GCA_006410675.1). Taxonomy (NCBI): domain Eukaryota; kingdom Metazoa; phylum Chordata; class Mammalia; order Artiodactyla; family Bovidae; genus Oreotragus; species Oreotragus oreotragus. The sequence continues at coordinate 837,111 of SJYX01004739.1, forward strand.
CACACTTTGCAGAATGAATTTGTAACTCCCCCACCACCAGACACTGACATGAGGGATGGACTTTCTTTTCCTCTTGATTTGTTAAGGACTAGCTAGAAATGACAGGTCGGGAAACTGAGGCCCATAGGTCACATCTAGCCTGCACCCTCTCCTGCTAAGTACGGCTTTATCCAAGCCCATGTATTTACATTTTGCCTGGGGCTGTATTTAGTTATGTGTTTGTGACCTGTCTAAGGCTGTATTTCTAACACAGTCATGTCTATTTCTTTTCATACTATCCAGAGCCCTCTCTGCACAATGGCAGCAGCATTGGGCTGAACAGTTGTGACGGAGCTGGAACTATGTATTCTGGTCTTTCAAGAAAAAGCTTGCTGAGACCCAAGAGAGCTGACCAAGCCATTAAAGTGAGACAAACCTGAACTGAGTGGGTGCAGGGGCCAGAGTGAGACAAGGGGGAGAGAACCAGTGAAGTGAAAACCCAACACTCTCCATCACGCCATGTTCTCGGCCCCAGGGCCCGGCCAGCCCACTTGTTTCGGAGGAGAGTTGGCTCCTGTCAGCCCCTTTCCACAGCACCATACTAGGTGGGGTCCCCTCAGGTTTCCCTGTTGGGGGAGAAACCCGATACAGCCCGGGAAGCTGTGGCAAGTCCACCTTGGCCTCCATCACAGAGGCCTACTGGAGTTGGCAGACGCTAGCCTAGGCAGGGGACCGTGATTCTGTTTGCTGCGGTCCAAGCTGTTCTAGGAAACCCAGCGGGCCCCCAGCTGTGCCTAGAGGCATGGCCAGACACCCCCTCAGAGGGCCAGTTCACCCTGACACGAAGCCACTAAGCGAAGGATCCCCTGTCAAGAGGCTGGCTATAAAGAACCCCTTGGGGGTGATTCAGCGTTTGTTCAGGATACATGCTGCTAAGTCGCTTCAGTCGTGTCTGACTGTGTGTGACCCCACAGACGGCAGCCCACCAGGCTCCGCCATCCCTGAGATTCTCCAGGCAAGAACACTGGAGTGGGTTGCCATTTCCTTCTCCAATGCATGAAAGTGAAAAGTGAAAGTGAAGTCGCTCAGTCATATCCAACTCTTAGTGGCCCCATGGACTGCAGCCCACCAGGCTCCTCCGTCCATGGGATTTTCCAGGCAAGAGTACTGGAGTGGGGTGCCATTGCCTTCTCCGTCAGGATACATACTGAAGGGGTTATGTAGATTCTCCAAGCTGACCTGCTCTGCTCCCTCACATGAGTCACAAATTCTCTCAACCAGGGTGCTGAGCAGATGACTCCAGCATCTGCTCAAATACTTCTGGTGGTGGGGAGCTCACGACCACACATGCATATGTTTGTGTAAGTACCTGTGAGGAAGAGGCTCAGTGAACTGAGCTCACATTTGCTTCCACACGACAACTGTCTGCTCTCCAAGAGCCGTGCTGCAGAGCCACAGAGCACATCTCACCTGCGTCACCAGCACTGAACTTCAAACCTCTTCTTGGGGGTGACCTTGGTTGGATATGCTGCTTGACCCCTTGGAGCCTCCATCCCCTCACCTTTGCACTTTTCATTAACTGAGTCATGTCTGACTCTTTGTGACCCCAGGGGCTGCAGCAAGCCAGGCTTCCCTGTCCTTCACCATCTCCTGGAGTTTGCTCAAATTCATGTCCATTGAGTTGGTGATGCCATGCAACCATCTCATCCTCTGTCGTCCCCTTCTCCTTCTGCCTTCAATCTTTCCCAGCATCAGGGTCTTTTCCATTGAGTCAGCTATTCACATCAGGTGGCCAAAGTACTGGAGTTTCCGTTTCAGCATCAGTCCTTCCAATGAATATTCAGGGTTGATTTCCTTTAGGATGGACTAGTTTCATCTGCTTGCTGTCCAAACGACTCTCAAGAGCCTTCTCCAGCACCACAGCTTGAAAGCATCAGTTCTTTGGTGCTCAGTCTTTTTTCTGCTGGGAAGGCCCTAACTCAGCACAGAGAATGCTTGTGAGGGTCAGTGCAGCAGCGGTCATCCAGCTGTCTGCAGGATGTCGTGTGACGCTCATGCCAACTGTGATGAGTGGAGATCAGTTATTCCACACACAAGAAAACAGGCCCAGAGGGTAAGTGACCCAGCTGGGGAGGGGAGGGACAGGGCAGTTTTCAGATCCAAGCACAGTGTCACGACCTGAATGCTCTGTGGGTCTTGTCATCTCTCCAGAAAGTAGGGGAGCAATATACTCAGGCCTCCCAATTCCAGATCTGAGAATTCCAGAACAGGCCCCTGAAGTTTTGAAATACATCAGATCAATCAAAACCTCTCTTTTTTGGCAAAAGGAAATGTTTTATCAATTCCTCCAACAGGAAATTTGATTTCCATCCTTATCACCACTTTATCATTTCTTCCCAGCTGCTACCAAGATCACAGCTACAGAGATGGTTAAATGTTTGTCACATTTAATATTATCATCCCCATTTTTCACATACCGGAAGCTGACGGAGGCTTGTTGGAAATGCTGGGATTAAATCTCGGCTGCTTGTGCAACTGTGTGTGCAGGGCTGGTGTGCACATGGCTGCCTGGATGTCTGTCATCCAGGTGGGACCAGATGGGGTCCTCTGTGACAAGCAGGAGTGAGGCTGGGCAGCTGGAGACGGGGGCCGGTGGAATGCTAAGTCCTCCTCTGCACCCATGTCCCTGATATTCCCGCTTCTATTCAGTTCTTCCCATCGTGCATGCATGCAAGTTGCTTCAGTCGTGTCCAACTCTTTGCAACCCTATGGACTGTAGCCCGCCAGGCTCCCCTGTCCACAGGATTCTCCAAGCCAGAATACTGGAGTGGGTTGCCTTGCCCTCCTCCAGGGGATCTTCCCAACCCAGGGATCCAACCCACATCTTTTACGTCTCCTGCATTGGCAGACGGGTTATTTACTACTACCGCCACCTGGGAAGCCCTCCTCCCACCACCCCCCTCTTTTCGAAGGCTTCCATCTCTCTCACCTGCATTCCTTCAATCATGTCCTCCAAGCCAGTGTCCGCAGCTCCCTCTGCCAACCTTCCCCCGCACAGTCATCAGGGAGGTCCTTCTCAATGGCAGATCCAATCATGCCACAGCCCTGCTCTGAATCTGTTGGTAGCTTCCTGGGGTAGATCTCAGTCTCCATGACACCTGCCAACAAGTTCTGCCCTGCATGACCTCTGCCTGCTCTGGAGCCTGCTCCATGACTGCAGCCTCTGAGGGCTCCTTCCAGTCACCCGCTGGGTCAGGCTCTCACCTCCACACTCTGCCACCTCTGCTTGGAGCCTGCTTTCCAACTCTCCAAGACAGCAGGTTCAAGGCGGCTGCCTCCATCCACAAATGGCAGCTTCCGTCCTCTCCCCTTGAACCTGAGCAGGCTCTGTGGCTGCCTTGTACAGTGGGGCTGAGGGGAAGAAATGCCCTGCTGGCCTGTGCCATGCCTTAAGGGACTGGCAGTGCCACTCCCTCTCTAGGGAGCTCTGTGTGACCTGTAAGACAGTGGTCTCCCTGCCAGAGGCCAGTTTCCAACCATCCTCACCGAGGTCCCAGGCATGAGAGCGAAGCCTGCTTGCATCCCCCAGACCAGGCTAGCGTCCAGCTGAAAGCTGTCAAAGGACCTCAGCTGATGCCAGGTGAAGCAGAGGAACCCCTGAATGAGTGCTGTCCAAACTCCCAACTCACGGAACCAGGAGACACAACAAAGTGGGGGCTGTTTTAAGCTTTAAGTTTTGGGGAAGCTATTACAGATGACCCTGTTCTCTCTCTCCCTCCCCTGTGTTGACTAGCAGGTGTGCGTGCCTCCTTCTCTCTGGAAGCCATTTCTGATGACACCAGCCCACTGCAGGTGCGTCTGCTCTGTATTCCCATGGGCATCCTTACCTCACCCACCTAACTGTGCCCAGCTGCTAACTTCTCTGCCACCACCTTACCAGGCCCCCAGAGACAAGGATCCTGTGTCTATCTGCCTCAGCACCGTGCCTTTGACAGAGAGCACGGTAGTCGTTACATAAATATCTCATGGAAGAGTGAATGCACAGGTATATGAAATACTCATGACACCTAAGGGGTTCCCGATTAGGGGTGAGAGGTAAGCTAAGGGCACAACCAAATGCTTAAAACCAGCAAGCAGAGTTCAGTGACTCTCCATCAAGGTTAGGCAGGAACTCAGGCATAAATTATGTTCAGCCTGAGGACACTGGGTAAGTAGATATTCCAATACATGCCCACTAAACGTCTCTAAACATCTTCATCTGTGATAAGTGATTCCTAACAATATACCACAGTTTTGCTGCCATTCAGTTGCTGAGCCATGTCCAGCTCTTTGCAACCCCATGGACTGCAGCCCAGCAGGCTCCTCGGCCTCCACTGTCTCCCGGAGTTAGCTAAAATTCATGTCCATGGAGTCGGTGATACCATCCAATCATCTCCTCCTCTGCTGCCCCCGGCTTTTGCCTTCAGTCTTTCCCCAGACAAGACAGATAACAACTCCCCCCCTACCAACAGCCATTGCAGACACCTGCGCTCACCTGAACACTGGCCTAGTTTGTCCATTCATGCCTTCATGCCTTCATTTGTTCAAGATGCATCTTTCAAGCATCTCCTGCATACCAGATGCATTACCAGTGGCTGGAGATTCAAAGCCAAAAACACGAAGTCACCAGAGCCATGAGGGCCAGACCTGGAGCACCTCAAACAGACTCAGTGCGGATCAGGGGAAGGCTGCTCGAGACCTGGGATGAGCTCTTGAGGAAGGGTGTCACTGAGGGGAGCTGGGTGGGAAGGAGGAGCCCCGGGTATAGAATTCCCTGCACCCCTTGCATCTGAGTCATCAAGAAACAGACTGCCCATGGCTGATAATCATGAAATTAAGAGCAGCTGGGAACTGGGGCTTGAAAGGGGAGGTATCCTTGTAGTGGGACAGGAGCAGATGCTTCTCAGAAGAGAGAAGTGAAATAGGCAAAGCCCAAGGCCTGCAGTGATGGAGAAAGGCTGAGACTTGTTAAAGAGGGGGAAAAAAATGAAAAGCTTGAGGCAAAAGGCAGAGTTAAAGCTTGATTAAGAAAGCAGGCATTTCAGGTTCACACACATAAGCAAACAGAATCCCCTGGCCCCTCCTGACCATCACCAAGTAATTGCTTTAAAGCGGTGGTTTGCCCTGCTTGAACGGCCCTTAAATACAAGTTGATGAAAGTCATGGACATATGACTAAGTGAAGAAGGCGCTCCTTGACACCTTGGTTCCTAGCTTGACTGGCCACGTGTGACCTGGGGAAGGTCACCCCTCACCCGCGGGGCCTCTGTTTCCCTCCCCTCCAGCAACACACCAGGGCATAGCGGGACAGAGTCAAATGGATCCTGCATCTCCTCTCGTCCTGGAGCCGTGTGACCTACTTTGATGTTTAACACAAACTCACTTTGAGTCTAATTCTCTGGGGTCCACATCTCACCTCCATCACTTATGACCTGTGTGACCTTGGGCACAGCGGGTTAGCACTTGGAACTTTGCTTTTCTCACCTAGAGATTGGAGTTTTTAATGCCAGCCCCCTACTTCTGTGAGAATTAGGCAGACCGAGTCCAAAGCACCAGTTCCTGGGGAAGTTAATCTTCTTTCTCCCCAGGAGAGCTGCTGCTGTCTCCCTCAGGGCACTGCCCCAGCCAGTCAGCATCAGCAACTCCACAAGGTACCCTCATGGAAAGGATGCAGGCGGCAGCTTCAGCCGCGATGTGTGCTGATGCTTGCTGGTACTTGCTGTCCCGCTGTGTGAAACAGCGCTCTTACTCCCCATATGCCTCTGGCTGGGCTAACACTCCCTCCTTCCTCTCCAGGCCAGAGTTTCGGAGCCCCTTCCTCGTGGGTGCTGCCTCAGAGCCCCAGCCTCAGGGCTGAATCTCTTGCTACCATCAGACTCTTCAGGAAGCATCACAGTTACCTGCCTCTCCATCTTCCGAGCACTCCACTCTGGGAAAGCAGAGACCACACGAGTTTCCTTCTGACTTTCCCAGACGTTGCCTGCCACTTTGCAGCAACCCCATGACTGTTACCTAAGTCAACTTTTTGACTTGTTATCTAAGTCAACTCATTCCAACCCCACAGCTCCACAGCCACCAGCTAACTGCGTAATCTTGCTGCTGCTAAGTCACTTCAGTCGTGTCCGACTCTGTGTGACCCCATAGACGGCAGCCCACCAGTTAGTCACCCAGTTTGATGACATTTGCCAATTTAGTGAGTAAATTTGATTATGCATGTATTTTTTTTTTCTAAGTCATTAATAAGATGTTAAAAACGCAGGACCAGCTCTGGTGCCACTCCAGCCTAAGTGCACTTACTTCAACACCCAGACAACAAAGGCCGCTTTTTAGGGACTGCATGCTACTCAGTAGTACGTATGCCAGGATGACTAACAGTAAAGGTATAACATGAGCTAAGTAACGAAGCTGGACACTAAAACAAGACTTGATAAATATAAAGATTCCATATGGAGATCAAGGACTTAGAGCTGGGCATAGTCCTGCTGCTGCTGCTGCTGCTGCTAAGTCGCTTCAGTCGTGTCCGACTCTGTGTGACCCCATAGATGGCAGCCCACCAGGCTCCCCCATCCCTGGGATTCTCCAGGCAAGAACACTGGAGTGGGTTGCCATTTCCTTCTCCAATGCACGAAAGAGAAAAGTGAAAGTGAAGTCACTCAGTCTGTCCGACTGTTAGTGACCCCATGGACTGCAGCCCACCAGGCTCCTCCATCCATTGGATTTTCCAGGCAAGAGTACTGGGGTGGGGCGCCATTGCCTTCCCCGGGGCATAGTCCTATGTTTTAAGTTTTCTGACTCTTCAGAAATGGTTCACTAAACTGTCTTAATAGAATGATACAACATATTATGGAATCTGACTTCTTTCCTAAGACTTCTGGAGATTTAAAAATGAAATTTATCAGTTCTAATCTAGTTAAATTAATTTGAGTCCTCGTTATTCCTATAGTTCTTATTTGCAAAATCAGGACTCTAGTATCAACTCTCTGCAGAGTTGTTGGAAAACTTTAGTGAGATGATCTGGGTAGAATGTTTAACATAGTATGCAGTACATGATAAGCACTGTCTTGCTGTTTGCTGAACCCAGGGTAGGNGTTATTCCTATAGTTCTTATTTGCAAAATCAGGACTCTAGTATCAACTCTCTGCAGAGTTGTTGGAAAACTTTAGTGAGATGATCTGGGTAGAATGTTTAACATAGTATGCAGTACATGATAAGCACTGTCTTGCTGTTTGCTGAACCCAGGGTAGGCAAGGTGTGAGTTAGGAAGCTGGAAGAAGATGTGAGGAGCCTTAGGAACTACAGACATGCTTTATTCGCTGATGGCTGATGCAGCCGCAAGGGCTGTTCAGGTGGTGCTTATATAGATATACAGAACAACGATGGCATGTGGCCAAGTGAGGACATCATGATGTGTGTGTGCAGTGCTATAAATAATCTCAGCTGCTCCATAGCCATGCAGAGTCATTGTTTACACGATGTGGGGTGTGAGCAAGAGGACGGGGATGCAGGCGGTGGTGGGCAAGAGAGACTAACTATTGCCATCTTGGCTAATTGCTCTTCCCTTCTAAGCACTAAGTGGTTTTATTTTGTTATTATTATTGCTAAAATAGATGCCATTTCTGAGCACCTTTGCTGGGCTGGATGCTAACTAAGTCAGTCATGTAATGGTTTGTATGGTGACTTAACATACTCGTTTAGCACCAAACCAAAGCTGAAGCCTCAGTGAAATGTTTTGGTTCTGAAGACTACTTCTGTTTCAGTTTGGGACCCACCCTGGAACCTGAGGAAGTGGTAAACAAGCTGATAGATGGGATCCTGACTGAGCAGAAAATGATCTTTGTTCCATCTTCTCTCAACTTTTTATCACTTATGGAAAAGTAAGTGACAGTGATAATTGTCCCCATGATAAATTTTTCTATTACATGTTTTCATTCAGATTTNTGGAGAAGGGAAAGGCTACCCACTCCAGTATTCTGGCCTGGAGAATTCCATGGACTGCATAGTCCATGGAGTCATGAAGAGTCAGACACGACCAAGCAACTTTGACTTTCAAGACTGGAATAGCAATTAGTTAATTCCAATAGCAATTAGGCAACTAATTTCTATAAGTTTTTTTAAAATATTTTTTTAAAGAAAGAAGTTTGTATATTTCTGGAAATTCTATCATAAATGAATGCATGCGTATGAAGGAGGGTAATTTTTAAGCATTATTATATAATGGAATTATGTGACATTGATATTCGAGGAGATCATAGTCAAGTTTTAGACATTCATTTAAAATATACAACAGATATTCACTGAGCTCTTACTTTGTGCAAAATTATACTGAAGCATATTGCTAAATAATCTTTTATACTGAAGGAATTGCTAAATTATCTTTTGTAATTTTAGAGACCCTTGAGACTTGCTACTTCAGATCTGGCCCATGGACCAGCAGCCTAGGCATCACCTGGGAGTTTGTTTGCAATACAGAATCTTCTGATTCCCCAAATCAGAGTTTGCATTTTAGTAAGACCCATAGGTGATCTGTATGCATATTCAAATATGAGAAGCATTTCTTTGGAGCAGTAGCTTTCAACTTTGGTGCCATTGGAATTCACCTGGGACTTTTAAAAAAATGCCAACACCTGACACCTGCTCCCAAGATTCTGATCTAAATGGTCTGTAGTGTGGCCTGGTCTCTGAGAGATACAGCCTTCCAGCAATTCCAGTGTACAGCCAAGATTGGAAACTGCTGGTTTAAAGAATGTGTCATAACACATTACCCCATTACTTTTCTGGGAAGGCTGTGTGCTGATGAGGCTGCTTAAGGGGAAACAGAAGAGATGACTTAGGTCAGAGGGGGAAAAAAAGCCTCTTGCTGCTTGTCCCTAGAGTCAGGCTTCCATGACATAGATCACTTGGGAAGTCAGTTTAAAAAATAGATACCTGGATCTTACCTCTAGAGACTTTAATATAAGATGTTTGAGTTGGGATCCAGAAATCTCTTATTTCAACAGGCAGTTGTTGCAGGCATTTGGTTCGAAGATCATACACTGAGAGTTACTGACATAGAGTCAAAAAAAAAAAACAAACCCAAGAGATCAAAAGCACAAGTGGCTTGGGTCAAGCTTTTTAAGCCCCTTCTGCTAGGAACTATAGTTGAAACTACCTTAAAGTTTAGGTAGTAAAGTTCCAGGGTCTTCTTGGTGAATAAATGAACTAAAACCTGTGAAGTGTTTCACATTACACTTGTGAATGTAAGTGGTCAGTGATCAGTCCTTTAAATGTAACTCTCTGAGAGAGGGAATCTGCCTGGTTGTCATCACTGTATCCTCACACTTTGAAGAGTTAATGGACACGTTTGCTGTTGTTTAACCACTAAGTCGTGTCTGACTCTTGAGACCCCATGGACTGTAGCCCTCCAGGCTCCTCTGTCCATGGAGTTTCCCAGGCAAGAATACTGGAGTGGGTTGCCGTTTCCTGCTCCAAGGGTCTTCCCAACCCAGAGATCGATCTCGAATCTCCTGCGTCTCCTGCATTGACAGACGGATTTTTGACCACTGAGCCACCAGAATTAGCCAGACAGGTTGTCACATAGGAGACACCAAAATGTCTGTTTGTTGATTAAATAAATAAAGATTACCTAGACCATTAGCATAGAGATTCACAGTTTGTGCTCTAGAGTTAGATGAAGCTGTGTTTTTATAACTTGCTCGCTGCATGAACATGGATGAGTTAGCTAACTATTTTGAAGCTCAGTTTCTTCATCTGTCATATGGAGACAAGACTTTGCAGGGCTGTGAGGAATAAACAGAATGCATTTAAAATATCTAGTATACAATAAAAATACATTTTTATATATTGATGCTACTATCATTGTAATTATCACTACTATTAATATTGCCCTGATTTTCCTCTTACTGTGAATGTTTGGTGCTCAATTTTCAAACCTTATTTTAATTCCATCTAAGCAGATGTCTGTATACAGTTACACTGACTTACATATTCTGTTTAGTTTCTCTCAGACTCATTGGAATGTGAGTTCCTCAGTATTCTTAAGTGTAGTGTAGGGAGAAAAAAATTAAACCTACTATGCGTCCATCACTGTTTAAAGCATTTTATATATATTTTAAATTATTTATTTTTAATTGAAGGATAATTGCTTGACAGTATTGTGTTGGTTTCTGCCATACACTAACATGAGCCAGCATTTTATGTTAACACATCGATTCTTCACAAGAACACTGTGGCATAGGTGCTAATTCCTTCATTTACATGGAAGGAACTTAAGCTCTTCTGTTAAATAACTTGTTCAGTGCTATGCTCAAAATCAAGTACATTGTCTGCATTTTCTTTTAGCAATTCTGCTTCTTTGGTATCTTAATGGAACATTTTAACATTTTAACATTTTGGTGTCTTAATGGAACATTTCTGAATTACAAAGTATAAAATTAGTTCCTATTCTTACTTCCTTTCCAATGTCAGTTTTCTTTTTTTAAGAGCCTTTAGCATCTGAACTATTCAGTTCTATACACCTTGTCTTTTAGGTATTTTTTAAAATATTCAAGTATATTTATTTTGAAGGCTAAATCTTTCAAGACACTCTTACCATAAAGAAGCCTAAACCTCTTCTCTTTTCCTTTTCAAAAGGAATTTAATTTCTTTGGAAAAAAGACATAATAGTGACTCAGAGTTAATGTTCTTAATCTTATTTAACATGGACATGAAATATGATAAATATAAGTATTCTGTTTTTTAATATAAGTATTCTTAAAGATATATTACAAATGCACTTAATATTAATTTCCTAATTATTTTTATGTATCTTTCTTTTAGGATCCTTCCTGAGCGTTTCCAGGCAATTTTAAAACGAAAGATTGATATTAGGTTTGATGCAGTTATTGGATATAAAATGAAAGGAAAATAAGTGCTTACGTTTCTTAAAAACTGATTTACCAGGTTTAGGTTGATTTCATCTAATTTTAGTCAGAATGTTAATGTTTTTAAAAGTATCTGCTTTTCCTAATTAACTTTTTTTCCTTCAATATCACCTTTTGAGGCTCTGTCAGGTCCTAATTTCATATAATACAGAGAAATATATTAGGAACTGATTTTGTGGGGAAATGGAGAAAAAGAGAAACAGTTTTATAATAATTTCTAAGATTTTGTGACTCATTGAAGGCTTTGCAAGGTATGTAATGTGAATATTTAAGATATATTTTTATTTTCATTCAACTTTTATATAATTCACATTCCTTTTTCTATTCTACATAAGAAACAGAAATTTCAAGCTCGCTAAATGTAATGAAGGACTGTATCTAGTGGCATTTCATAGTGAATTTCATGTGATGTAAGAAATACTGCCCAAACATTTCATCCTACACCTTACTACTCTGTTTTCTGAGAAATACCTCATATTCCCATGTCAAACATTTCAGCACAGGGAAAATGGAGATAAATGTGTGTTGCAATTATAAAAGCATCATTTGGATTTGAGGCAAAGAATTGGGAAAATGTACCCATACGTGGCAGCAATAATAAATGAATTGAACTCAGCTTTTGGTGTTTCTGTCTTTTTATTTTGAGCAGAATATAGCCTAACCTTCAAATGAAAGGAAAATGGATTATGTAATCATTGTTATTTATTTTTTTTTCTCTTTTTAATATCTGGAAATTTGTTTAAGGAAAGTTGGAGTGGGTTGCCATTTCCTTCTCCATTAACACACACATAATATAGGTTCTATTACATATAAGGAAATTTCAACTGAGTTATCATTTCTACAACAAAACAGGCTCCTCTGTCCATGGGGTTCATCAGACAGGAGTACTGGAATGGGTTGCCATGCCCTCCTCCAGGGGATCTTCTCAACCCAGGAATCAAACCCACATCTCTTATGTCACCTGCATTGGCAGCTGGTTCTTTACCACTAGCACCAACTGGGAAGCCCATGTCACTCTTGGGCATGAATAAAGAGGAAATTTTTAAATAAAAATAAACTATAAATTCAAATGTGTTTGAAGTATTCCTAAATGTTCTTAATAGTCAGAGTTACTTTGCCATCCAAAAATCATCAGGTAACTTTCCAAACAACACGCCCACCCCCCGCCCCCATATCATTAAGATTATTGGTGAATTTCTTACAAGAATCTTTAAAAGAAACCAATAGTCGCGTTTGCTGTGTTGAATGTGGCTCTTCAGTGATGCAGAGCTGGTCTGCAATTGATATCTGCTCCCCAAATATGGCTAAAGAGTGCTTATTTGCCAACACTGCCTGCCTTTCTCCACAATCATTTGATTCCTGGGATCTGAAAGAAGCTTCTACAATTTTCTTCCAAGCTGCTGACACCCACTCTGTCAGTTGTGATGCTTGTATAAGCACAGACAATGACAAGTACACCACGATGCTACAGGACCAACAGCAATTACAAGACGACATCAGTGATAAGGCATGGCCCAATTGCCAGATACTAATGAATGAAAACATATGCCTCTTGATATTGATGAATTACAGCAGCTCTTGGGAGTTGTCCTTAGAATGAAAACATGACTTTTTTGAAAAGCTTCTAGCAGGGTCTCATACAGGGTGGGAGCTAACATCGTGTATCTTTCTTTTTTGCCAGTCTGGAGATGTTACCTCTGATAGTAAGTCTCCTGACTATGATAAGTGGTTGATGGAAAGGAGAGAAAATTTCAACACAGAGAATGAACATCTGATGGGAAATAGGGGAAAGATGAGAATATAGAGCACTGGGTTTCTAAACCTACATCCACAGTGACTATATAATTTGTCATCCAAACCAGGATACATTTGAGAGTTAAAAATGGTCACTCTCAAATCATTTGACTGAGGGGGACTTCCCTAGTAGTCCAATGGCTAAGACTCCACATTTCCGATGCAGGGGGCCCGGGTTGGTCAGGGAACTAGATCCCACATGCCACAGCTAAGACCTGGCACAGCCAAATAAATAAAAAAAAATATTAAAAAATAATTTGACTGGGTTTATAGTCAAAAACTGAGACTGACCCAGAAGATCCTGGGTATGTACGTGCGTGCTCAGTTCTGTCCAATTTTTTGTGATCCCCCCCATGGAATGTGCCGGCTAGGTTCCTCAGTCCATAGAATTTCCCAGGCAGAATACTATAGTGGGTTGTCATTTCTCACTCCAGGGGATCTTCCTGACCCAGGGATCAAACCCGCATCTACTACGTCTCAAATTGGCAAGCAGATTTGTTACCACTGAGCCACTTGGGAAGACCCCTCATATGAAGACCTCCTCATATCTGATTTTCCATCCAGAAAGTCAGGATGAAATCAGATGCAAAATTCACTCTGCTTATACTTGGAGTGCCTTTGTCCAAAATGAGAGAGGCCATGAGATAACTGAGGGGCATGCAGGTGCCTCTGGCTCCCATCCCAAGAAGGCTGAACAATAAATTCCAAAACTGGTTAACACCCGAAGCTGCTGTTTTGTGGGAGATGCCCCCCTTCCCAGCTGTTATTTATGGTGCAGAGAAAAAGGAGCCACACAGATGATGGATCTGCCTTTATCGGATAAAAATGGGAGGAACAGTGAAAGATCATGGTGAGATATTGTGCAGAACTTCAGGAGGACACTTTAAAAACGTGTATTAGAGAAAATGAATTTTTCACTGGCTAAAATGTATCCATTTACAGTCGGGGCATCCATATATTTATGAGTGTTTTAAGCTCTAAAAATAGTAACTCAGGACAGAATAACAAACAGTCTCTTAATAGCCCTAACTTATCAGACTCAGCAGTTTAAGAAAAATAAATAAAGAGAAATAGGAATGTGAGGAGAAAGCAGAAAGTAGGAATCTGAAATACTGCAAATGGTGCCACCCAAAAGCTTACTCCACGTCTGTCTTCTTAAGGAAATGAATCTTAGAGATTAGCTCAGAGAAAGTCAAGGGTGGCTTTAAAAGCAGCCAGGTTGGGCGCTGATAAGGGTGACGCAAGGTGTGGATTGAGGCAGGTGGCTTGGTCATGTCGCTCCTACTCTCTTTTACGAATGAAGACCTCTGCCTCCGTGCCTTTGAATGTATTTCTTGGAGGGCTCCAATTCTCAGGCTCCTAATTGTTTTCTTCATTCTCTTGTCTCTTTCCTCACTAGTCTTTCCTGTGGACTGCGACCAATTTGTTTATTGTCTGTTTGTTTATGGCCGCGCCGGGTCTCGCGGCTGCCCACAGACGTTCTCCAGTTGTGGCACGCGGGGTCTCCTCTTTGCTGAGGCGCGTGGGTTGCTCACTGTGGCGGCTTCTCTTGCTGTGGAGCACAGGCCCCAGCGCGTGGGGGCTTCAGGAGTTGTGACACGTGGGCTCAGTAGCTGTGGCGCACAGGCTGAGTTGCCCCCACGGCCTGTGGGATCTTCTCGGACCAGGGGTCAAACCCGTGTCCCTCTGCACTGTCTGGCAGATTCCCATCCACTGCCCCAGTAGGGAAGTCGTCCTGCAGTCCCCAGTAGGGACTGCAACCAGTTTATATCTGCAGCCTAACTTTGATGATCACCTCCCTTTGGGATGCCAGGGAAACACACAATGGGAAGTACACAGAAGCTAGAGACTGACAGACCTGGGTGCAAATTTCATTTCTGACGTTTTTTTTTGTGCTATGTGACCTGGGGCAAATTACCGGAACTCTCTGAGTCTTCGTTTACCTCTCCATGAAGTAAGACTAACACAAAACTGTAAATCCCTTCTTTACATAGTTTTCTTTCCTTACTAGAAAGGTCTTCTTCATCCTGAGCCAGGATCTGACCCCTATAAGTTCTCTCATCAATTAAAAACATGCCTCACAGTGTTTACCTCATTATGATTTCAACCTAAGGGAAACATCATTTGCAACGTAAATATTAGCCCCCTTAATATATAAAGATTCCTAAGATATTCATAAGAAAAGCATACCTGAAGCAAAATAATGGTAATCGTAAAAAGAATCATAGGAAAAGACACGAGCAGGAAATTAGCAAAAGAAGAAATAAAAATGACCAACCAAAAGTGAATATTTGAAAAGAGAAAATCATCTAAACTGGTAATTAAAGAAACAAAAATCAAAACAATGCCTATGAACTTTTAAAAGTTCAAAAAGAGTAATAGTAAGTGCAGAAAATTGTTGCTCATGGCACTACAAAATTGGTAAAACTTTTCTAAATGGCAATTTTGAACATCCACCCAAAGTCTTAAATATCTGGAAACACTCTGACTCCAAAATTTTATTCAAGAAATTTATCTCAAGGACAGTGGTTTTTCTTTTTAAGCTCCCCAAAATTTATGTATAATGATGTTTATCATGTTACTTATAGAAAATACGAAAACATTCTAAACACCAACAAAAGAAGGATAATGTAAAGTAAGATAAAATGAAATTCACTGCAGACATGTAAAAGTATGCTTTTGAGAAAATTTAATAATAGGCAAATGGGCATAAACAATTACTAGATGCAAATACACAGTAGTTATCTCAGGATGGTGGGATTATGAATGACTGTTCTCTTTGCATATTTCAGGATTTTGAAATTTTCATTCTAAATGGAGGAAGGAGGAAAGAATAGAAGTGGGAAGTTGGAAACACAGACACCAGCAAGAGACAGGTCTGTTTCAACCTGGATAGTAATGCAAATAATAGAACTAGTCAGGAAAGAGGCAGCGGCCGTGGGTGATGCACTTGCTCCTGACACACCACATGAGATTCTGCTCTTCCGTTTGGCTCGCTGCACTGCAGTTTTCCTCCTTGTCAGGTGAGGGCAAAAGCTCCCAGCCCAGTTCACTCACTGGGTTGCTGCGATGATATAAAAGGGGTGCCATGTGTGAAAGCACTCATAAAACAGCAAAGTGCTCTACAAGTCCTGCTAAGTGTAATTACCGCCTTCGTTAGTGTGATCATTCTCTCTTGCTCCATTATCCTTTGCTGGAGAGCTGCTTGTCAGGCTGTGAAGTGCACTCGCTATTTCCACATTTGCAGAGTGAAGTGCATGGGGCTGCCCAGACCTGTTTCAACAGATCTGCATGCAGGCACCAGAGAGAGGCCTCAGGAACAGCGGATGGGAGTACATGTGGACCTAAGAGAATGGGCATTGAGTGACCAGGGATGAAGCTGAACTTGTCAGTTGTAAACTGCGTGGACTCAGCTCATTCCATCTGCTGGAGTGCCATTCATTCATCCATGAAATGGCGGTGGTAACACCGGTTCTAATTCCATCACATGATCGTTTGGGAGGATGGATCCACAGCATGTATGTGATTCTCGATGACCACCAACCAATGTGGATGGACCCCACATGGAGAGTGCTGTGTAGTCTTGGCCACTGCATATGAAAGACAGGTCCTACAGGATGTGGTTCCACTGGGAGTGAGTTAAGAAGCAGTATGTGAAAGAGAGTCTGCGTGAGAACATTTTGCAGACTCACTGGATTTTAAATAGCAGGTCCTGATCCCTATGATCCTGAACCAAAGACTAGCATGTAGTTTCCTTAAAAGGAAATATTACTCATACACATTTAGGCATGTTAATGCTAACATGTCTCATCCACTCACCCATCACTTCCCTATTAATTATTTGCTTTTTTAAGATTAATCCATCTATCTACCCATCCATCATTCTGTTCATCCATATGCTTATTCCTGTTTAACAGATTGAAAGACCAAGGATGAAAGAGATGAAGTAATTTGCTTCAGGATAAGTAGAGCTTAGATTCAAGCCTAGATGTATCTGATTCCAGGGTCTGCTGTCTTTTCTTTGTATCACAGCCTTCCACCTCCCAACCACCACTGCCAGGCCCCGGACTCCAGAGAGTCAGGAAGGCAAATATTAATACAGAAGTAGGAGAGAAGCAGGAAGTCACATCCAGACTGAAGCCAGGAGCAGCTGTAGGCCTTGGAGTGGTAGGGATCCAGCGAGGGGAGGGGAGGCTGAGGCCCCCCCCATCCTTTGGGTGTGGGCTGGGCCTGAGAAACAGGCTCATCATGGTAGACTGGGGCTCCCACTGGGCTCAGTTCTCATTGAGCTGTGGTGATAATACCTGCTTGTCAGGAGGCTCTGAGAACTGGGAGAGCTCGTGTGTATGGAGGCCCTGGTGAAGCTCTTGTCTGAACTTGTGACTGGTACAATGCCCCCTTTCATCCCGAGCCTGTATGGTTTGCTCACACACCAGTTTCCACTGGTGGGGTCACCATTTACTGGATGCCCACCATAGTCAAGGGCATTTTATGGACACAAACCAGGTTCCTTCCCTAAAAGAGACCACAGTTTATTGGACCTCATTTACGTCTCTGCTTTCCTTGGCAGGGAGGACTTGAGGCATCAAGAAACTTCTTTACAAACTCTGTAAAATCAGTTGAAACATCCAAGGCTTGCCTGTATCTGATGAAGAGATGGTCAGAGAGCGTTCATGAACTCTGAGAATACGAAGTTCAAAGAAATTATACCACTACTATTATTAATAATAGTAATAACAGCAGAAGCAGCGACCTTGACCGAAGTCACATTATATGATGTTTCCTAATGTTATCTTTCCACATATCTGATTTTTGTTAACTGATACCAAGTAAGTAGCCTTTCTGATCCCCGAAAGACCCTTTATTTTCCTTTTCTCCTTTTGTTCATTAAAAGCAAAAGAAGAAGAAAGTATTTCTTGTTAAAGGCGGTCCCGTGCTGCAAAGGGCACTGGATATAAGGCATGTGTTTTAGTCGAGGACACAGGGAGCAGAAAAGCTTGACTAATTATGTTCCTAATTACTTGAAGCATCTTCCATTTGACAATATAATTATGCCAGAGTGAGATGTCTCAATTACTGAGGGAAAGGAAAGAAACCCCCTCCCCACCACCTTTCCCCTTGCAGTTATTTGAAAGTGAAAGTTGCTCAGTGTCCAACTCTTTGCGACCCCATGGCCTATACAGTCCATGGAATTCTCCAGGCCAGAATACTGGAGTGGGTAGCCTTTCCCTTCTCCAGGGGATCTTCCCAACCCAGGGATAGAACCCAGTTATTTATTTAGGCTGGATTAAAAAAAATTTTTTTTTCTCAACTCAGAGGTTATTTACCAAAACATGAAGCCCTACCCCCTCTCTTAAGCCATGACAGTCTATGTTAGTTTCCCTCCAGCAGCAGGCATTTCCAAAATAAATGAGGTCTGCTCAGAGGAAATAGACCTTTCAGGGACCATCCATCCACTCTGTCGTCCTTAGTTAAGGTTCAGTTCTTCACAGGGTATGACCTCCCACAGTATCTTTAAGAATGTTCCAGAAAGATCAAAAATGTGAAGGCATATAATAGTTCTTACTTGGAGTCAGGTTCTCAATACACCAGATTTGAGGTGGACATCAATTCTGAGATGCCTCTGATTGAAAAGTTTTGGTAGTTGTAGGCCAAATACCCGGCCAAAGAGATCAGCCAAACAGAGGGAGGAGCAGATGGTAATGAAATCCTTGTGTCCAGGGATTGACAAAGTGTATGGCGGAACGGACCTGATTCCTCCCTCATCCTCTGGGAACCACAGTTTCCTAATGGTGAACTGGCTGGCTTGGGTGGGTTTGTGTGGTCCACAGACCAGCTGTGTCAGCATCACCCGGGGGCTTGTTAGAACTGCAGATTCTGAGGCCTCTCTCCTGCACTGCAGAAACATCTCCCAGGTACTCCATGTCCACACTGAGGTTTCAAAGGCTCTAGAATAGCCTAAAATTGTGACATACTTCCTTTCACCCTTTCTCAAAAGACAGTCTCAAATTAACACATTCCCCCAGGCCCTACTTTTCATGTATCTCTAAAAAGGCTGACAGACCCGAGTCACCAGCAGGTGCAGAAAACACTTTTAATATCTGATTGGCACCACCTACCAGGGGTGCTATTTGGATAAAGGATAATTAGTCAGCATCAAAACCCAGCGGGGGAAAGAACTCTGTGATCAATTAGTGATGTCTGCCATAGGCACACGCTGGGGATGACAGATATGCTCAATTAGATCTTAAAGGGTTTACTTTTTTAGGGGGGCTTTTTAAAAAAATTAACTTATTTATTTTAATTGGAGGCTAATTACTTCACAACATTGTGATGGTTTTTGCCATGCATCAACATCAATCAGCTGTGGGTGTAGGGTGGTCCCCTACACACCCTGCACCAACGGGTTCAGGTGTGCCCCCCATCCTGAACCCCCTCCCACCTCCCTCCCCAACCCAGTTACTTCTTTTTTTTTCTTCAGGTTCTAAAAGAAAACCTGAGAACAGATATTACACATGTGCCATAGAAATTTTTTTTTTTCGCTATCATTACTATTACCTTTATTTATTTTTTTTTGTATTTATTTATTTTTTTACACGAACTCCCAAACATGAACACCCATGGACTGTAGCCCTCCAGGCTCCTCTGTCCATGGAGTTTCCCAGGCAAGAATACTGGAGTGGGTTGCCGTTTCCTGCTCCAAGGGTCTTCCCAACCCAGAGATCGATCTCGAATCTCCTGCGTCTCCTGCATTGACAGACGGATTTTTGACCACTGAGCCACCAGAATTAGCCAGACAGGTTGTCACATAGGAGACACCAAAATGTCTGTTTGTTGATTAAATAAATAAAGATTACCTAGACCATTAGCATAGAGATTCACAGTTTGTGCTCTAGAGTTAGATGAAGCTGTGTTTTTATAACTTGCTCGCTGCATGAACATGGATGAGTTAGCTAACTATTTTGAAGCTCGGTTTCTTCATCTGTCATATGGAGACAAGACTTTGCAGGGCTGTGAGGAATAAACAGAATGCATTTAAAATATCTAGTATACAATAAAAATACATTTTTATATATTGATGCTACTATCATTGTAATTATCACTACTATTAATATTGCCCTGATTTTCCTCTTACTGTGAATGTTTGGTGCTCAATTTTCAAACCTTATTTTAATTCCATCTAAGCAGATGTCTGTATACAGTTACACTGACTTACATGTTCTGTTTAGTTTCTCTCAGACTCATTGGAATGTGAGTTCCTCAGTATTCTTAAGTGTAGTGTAGGGAGAAAAAAATTAAACCTACTATGCGTCCATCACTGTTTAAAGCATTTTATATATATTTTAAATTATTTATTTTTAATTGAAGGATAATTGCTTGACAGTATTGTGTTGGTTTCTGCCATACACTAACATGAGCCAGCATTTTATGTTAACACATCGATTCTTCACAAGAACACTGTGGCATAGGTGCTAATTCCTTCATTTACATGGAAGGAACTTAAGCTCTTCTGTTAAATAACTTGTTCAGTGCTATGCTCAAAATCAAGTACATTGTCTGCATTTTCTTTTAGCAATTCTGCTTCTTTGGTATCTTAATGGAACATTTTAACATTTTAACATTTTGGTGTCTTAATGGAACATTTCTGAATTACAAAGTATAAAATTAGTTCCTATTCTTACTTCCTTTCCAATGTCAGTTTTCTTTTTTTAAGAGCCTTTAGCATCTGAACTATTCAGTTCTATACACCTTGTTTTTTAGGTATTTTTTAAAATATTCAAGTATATTTATTTTGAAGGCTAAATCTTTCAAGACACTCTTACCGTAAAGAAGCCTAAACCTCTTCTCTTTTCCTTTTCAAAAGGAATTTAATTTCTTTGGAAAAAAGACATAATAGTGACTCAGAGTTAATGTTCTTAATCTTATTTAACATGGACATGAAATATGATAAATATAAGTATTCTGTTTTTTAATATAAGTATTCTTAAAGATATATTACAAATGCACTTAATATTAATTTCCTAATTATTTTTATGTATCTTTCTTTTAGGATCCTTCCTGAGCGTTTCCAGGCAATTTTAAAACGAAAGATTGATATTAGGTTTGATGCAGTTATTGGATATAAAATGAAAGGAAAATAAGTGCTTACGTTTCTTAAAAACTGATTTACCAGGTTTAGGTTGATTTCATCTAATTTTAGTCAGAATGTTAATGTTTTTAAAAGTATCTGCTTTTCCTAATTAACTTTTTTTCCTTCAATATCACCTTTTGAGGCTCTGTCAGGTCCTAATTTCATATAATACAGAGAAATATATTAGGAACTGATTTTGTGGGGAAATGGAGAAAAAGAGAAACAGTTTTATAATAATTTCTAAGATTTTGTGACTCATTGAAGGCTTTGCAAGGTATGTAATGTGAATATTTAAGATATATTTTTATTTTCATTCAACTTTTATATAATTCACATTCCTTTTTCTATTCTACATAAGAAACAGAAATTTCAAGCTCGCTAAATGTAATGAAGGACTGTATCTAGTGGCATTTCATAGTGAATTTCATGTGATGTAAGAAATACTGCCCAAACATTTCATCCTACACCTTACTACTCTGTTTTCTGAGAAATACCTCATATTCCCATGTCAAACATTTCAGCACAGGGAAAATGGAGATAAATGTGTGTTGCAATTATAAAAGCATCATTTGGATTTGAGGCAAAGAATTGGGAAAATGTACCCATACGTGGCAGCAATAATAAATGAATTGAACTCAGCTTTTGGTGTTTCTGTCTTTTTATTTTGAGCAGAATATAGCCTAACCTTCAAATGAAAGGAAAATGGATTATGTAATCATTGTTATTTATTTTTTTTTCTCTTTTTAATATCTGGAAATTTGTTTAAGGAAAGTTGGAGTGGGTTGCCATTTCCTTCTCCATTAACACACACATAATATAGGTTCTATTACATATAAGGAAATTTCAACTGAGTTATCATTTCTACAACAAACTTTCTCCCTCTCTCTCATCAACTAATTTCTTCGATACAAAGAATCAAAACACAATTACTGTTAAACTATATTCTGTGTTTAACTGATATAAATACATACCTGAATAAAAAATGCCTGCTTTCCAAAAACATCATTATATTTGAATATTGTAACTTAGGGTCCTCTCCATACTTCAGCTATACTACAGTATCTATCAATCAGCAGAGCTTATATATTTAATGAGATCCCATCATGTTAACAGAGAAAGACACTAGAAAGTGGAGCGTCTTCTAACTCATTTTGAAATAGATTGTTTATTCTTTTGATTACTTGTTCCAGGTTGCCAAGCAGCAATTTTCAGCAGACCAGGAGAAAGCCTTTACTGAAGTTTCAGTAAAAGAACTGAGGCTCAAAATGTACTAAGTTTCCGCTTTCATAATAAACGTGCTTTGGCTTTTAACACAATTGTCTGAAATTAACCCTTGGATGAACTTTGGCATTGACCATTATGAGAAATAAGTACTACTTGTCTCTTTTGTGGGGTACTTCTTGGATATTATGCTGACAGAATGGTAATCAGTCCCTTTTATTGAATGCTAGCTACATCCTAGGCACACTTTGCCATTTAATCCCCCAACAATCCTGTGTCATAGGCAGTAGTGAGGAGGTTCCCAGGAGAATCTCAGAGGCTGGAAGGTGAAGGAATGCGGCAGGTGTTTGAATGTTGTTCCCTGCGCATTTTTATTTGAAAAGCTTGCTTCGGTTCACCAACATCAGGTAATTACTGCTGTGACTCTAAGTCTGAAGACTTCTCTCTGTTATTTGAATGAAGTTAGTCCTAACTCTGATGGCCTCCCTGGTGGCTTAGTGGTAAAGAACCCGCCTGCCAATGCAGGAGACGTAAGAGATGCAGGTTCAGTCCCTGGGTCGGGAAGATCCCCTGGAGAAGGAAAGTTGGAGTGGGTTGCCATTTCCTTCTTCACTAACTAATAGTAACCCACTCCAGTATTCTTGCCTGAGAAATCCCATAGACAGAGGAGTCTGATGGGCAGCAGTCATGGGATCGCAGAGTCGGATATGACTGAAGCTACTAAAAAGCAGCAGTCCTAACTCTGAACCTACTCAGCCAGGGTCTAGCCCCTGCAGGATCCAGGGGAACATGAAGGAGAAATGGCATAGGCGAATGATTTAGAGAGAGAGAAGGAAATAATGTTGTAGATAAGAAAATAGAGGAGAGAAAGAGGCTGATATTCCTTGGTTTACACAGAAAGCTAATAAAGTCTTAGAAGCTCAGGCAGGAAAGTGAATGCAGAGAGCCCCTGTATTCCAAGGGATCAGCCTGAAGAAGAGAGGGAGGGAGAGGGAAAGAGAAAAAAAAAGAAAGAAAGAAAAACACGGGGTGACCAAGCTTCTTCAGTGAGTGAGGCCCGTTATTTTATTTTCAAAAGGGACTTTTATACCCTAACTTGTACAGAGAGGGAAATGAAAGATGCAAGTCATACAGAGTCAGCCCAAACATTACATCTGTTTTGTCTTTATCAAAACCAGGATTTTTTCTGCATACCTTTTAACTTTTTAAAAGGCTCTATGTTTTAAGCTTCCTGTGCCTCTCACAGTTGGGAAGCTGTGAACAATCATATGCATAGCTGCAAAAGTCTGGATAAACCTGCCAAGCAAGCTAGAATGCTAACAGAAGGGGGTTTGAATTGAAATATTCCTCTCATGTCCAGGAGACTTATTAGCTAGAGTCCTAAGTTGATTTTCTCCAGAGAAAGGTGGTCGGGGATAGCCCCCTGTATGTCAGAAGAGTTGGTGAAAGGCACAAAATAGTAAGACAGATTCTGGTTTGGGGGTAGATGCTCAAGCTGGTCTAGGGAGCACCTTGAGTCCTGAAGCCTTGCTTAACAGTTCTCTTCCACATGACCTTGTCATGGGTGGGATGGCCCATGCTAGCTCCTGGCACTACTCCTCAACAGTTTAATGGGAAAATCCATTTCAGCCATCAACCAGGCTATTTGTAAGGGTCATACCAAAATCCAAAAGGCTCACTTTGTCTTGAGATGAAAGGGGAAAGACTCCTAATTGTCGACTGTCATGGTACCCTGTGATTGTAACTAGGACCTTGATGACTGACAGCTCTCTTCTTTGCAGGGTGCAAAAATCCTGACTGTGCCATGGAACTCCCCTCCATGGACACCTTTCTCTGAGCTCTTTCTGTCATGCTGGACCCTGCCATGGGACAACTGGCACTCACCAGCCTCTCTCCTATTCCCTTTGAGAATATTCCCATGCTTACTTCTCTTTTTCACTTCCCCCCAAAGCCTTGCCCCCACCCCATACTACCATTCTCACTTGCCAGAAATCTACACTTCTTAATGAAAATGAGGATTAGAAATAGTAGGGAATCAGGCCAAAGAAAAGAGTTGAGATTGACCTTCAGGACCTCCTCAACATCAATTTGGCTGATGAGTAAATGGCTAATAAGTATCTTACTCAGGGAAAGGGAGCAATTAAGAGCTTCCTCTGCCAGACTGGGTGATAGATTTGCATGGGCATGCATGCTGAGTCATGTCTGACATTGTGCAACCCCATGAACTGTAGCCTTCCAGGTTCCTCTGTCTGTGGAATTTTCTAGGCAAGAATACTGGAGTGGGTTGCCATGCCCTCATCCAGGGGATCTTCCCAACCCAGGGATCAAATCCACATCTCTTCTGTGTTCTGCATTGGCAGGCAGATTCTTTACCACTAGCGCTGCCTGGAAAGCCCAGTCTTAATCTACATTGGAATCAAATCCTTCTCCCAAATAGGAATTTCTACGTGATCTGAGAGCCAATCTGACCAATTTACTTTTCCTTTTCTTTCTTTCTTTCTTTCTTTTTTTTTGTCTAGGGATGACTAGGTCAACTTCAGAATTGGAGAGATGTACCTTTTATAGGTGTCCCTATCATTACAGACACCCTAGTATTGCAAAAAGAGCACTTGGTCATTCTAATTCAATCTAGCTAATTCTGGAACCTTGGTTTCTTCATCTATTAAAAGGATCAACTTAGATAACATAGTTTCCTAGATTATCTCCGGTTCCAGTTAAACAGATCTTTAAAATTCATCACATGCAAAACCTAGCCTCCTCTCAACACTGTGTTCCCTAACAAAGAATGACACTTTTAACAAGTGTTCAAGCCCCAGACCTGGTGCTGTGTCTGCCTCCTTCCTTTCCCTCACCTTTATCTCTCTAAAATCCCCATTCCCAGCACTCACATTCAGTATCAATCACCATTCCCACATATATATTCCCAGCCTGAATCTTCCCTCTGAACACCAAACAGACATCCAAATACCTTCTTGGTATCTCTGCCTGTATGGCCAATAAGCATTTCAAGGTAGCATTACCGACAGCGAGCTTTTCACATGATCCCAAACCTGCTCCAACCTTATTACTCATTAGTCCAGTTACTCAGGCCAAAAAGATTTGCATCATCCTTGACATCCATTAAAAAAGAACTATTATTTGCTCTACCTTGAAAACGCATCCAGAGTTCTGTCATCTCTTAGCATCACCACTGCTAATTTGCATATGTGCTCAGTCATGTCTGACTCTTTGATATCTTATGGGATTTCCCAGGCAAGAATACTGACATGGGTTGCCATTTCCTCTTCCAGGAGACCTTCCTGACCCAGGGAGTCAAACCCATGTCTCCTGCATTGCAGGCGGACTCTTTACCACTGAGTCACCGGGGAAGCACCACCCCCCACCACTGCTGTCCCCAACCCAAGTCACCGTCGCCTCTTGTTCCCCTTTCTGCTTGTCCCAACACAGTAGCCAGATTGATTCTTTAAAATATGAGATCCTGTCATGAGTCAGCTGTTAGTCTCTCATTAGCTTCTAATCTGAAACGTAAAGCTAAAGCCCTTTCTATGACCAACAAGGCCATCTGTGGTCCAGTCTTCTTACCTGCCCCCTTACTGCCTGATTCGTTAGGGTTCTCCAGAGAAGCATAACCAGTAGGGAAGGAAATGGCAACCCACTCCAGTGTTCTTGCCTGAAGAACCCCAGGGACAGGGAAGCCTGGTGGGCTGCCATCAATGGGGTCGCACAGAGTCGGACACGACTGAAGTGACTTAGCAGCATATACACACACAAACTGGCAGAGAGAGGGTGGGAAGAGAGAGAATGGATTTCAAGGAATTCAGGAATCGGCTCACATAACCATGGTAGCTATAAAACCTGAAATTTGTAGGGGAAGCTGGCAGGCTGGAAACTTCTTGAGAAGTTTTTTGTTTTGTTTTGTTCAGTTTTTATTAATTGATTTTATTTTTGGCTGCACTAAGTCTTAGTTTCTGCCCAGGGGCTTTCTCTAGTTGCGGCGAGCAGGGACCACTCTCGAGCTGTGATGTTCACGCTTCTCATCAAGTGGCTTCTCTTGTCCTGGAGTATGGGCTTTAAAGGGCACGCAGGCTTCAGTAGATGTGCTCCCCAGGCTTACTTGTTCTGCGTCATGTGAGATCCTCCCAGACCAGGGATCAAACCCATGGCATCTGCACTGGCAGGTGGATTCTTAACCACTGGACCACCAGGGAAGTTCTCTTGGGCAGATGTTGATGTTACAGTCTTGAGGCAGCATTTATTCTTACTCAGGATGTGTTAGTTCAATCTGCTATAACAGACTGCCACACGCTGAGAGTGAGAGTTGCTCAGTCATGTCCAACTCTTAGTGACCCCATGGACTATATGGTCCATGGAACTCTCCAGGCCAGAAGACTGGAGTGGGTAGCCTTTCCCTTCTCCAGGGGATCTTCCCAATCCAGGGGTTGAACCCAGGTCTCCCACACCGCAGGCAGATTCTTTTTCAGCTGAGCCACCAGGAAAGGCCAGGAACACTGGAGTGGGTAGCCTATTTCTTCTCCAGCGGATCTTCCTGACCCAGGAATCGAACTGGGGTCTCCTGAATTGCAGGCATATTCTTCACTAACTGAGCTATCAGGGAAGCCCACCACAGACTGGGTGGCTTATAAATAATAGAAAATTATTGTCTTCCAATAGTAAAAAAAAAAAAAAAAA
>SJYX01004739.1:863972-892481 GCA_006410675.1 Oreotragus oreotragus
TCTTGTTTCCTGAGGTATGCCTGTATTGCTATGAACTTTCCTCTTAGCACTGCTTTTATAGTGTCCCACAGGTTTTGGGTTGTTGTGTTTTCATTTTCATTCATTTCTATGCACATTTTGATTTCTTTTTTGATTTCTTCTGTGATTTGTTGGTTATTCAGAAGCGTATTGTTCAGCCTCCAAATGTTGGAATTTTTAATAGTTTTTCTCCTGTAATTGAGATCTAATCTTAATGCATTATGGTCAGAAAAGATGCTTGGAATGATTTCGATTTTTTTGAATTTATCAAGGTTAGATTTATGTCCCAGGATGTGATCTATCCTGGAGAAGGTTCCGTGAGCACTTGAGAAAAAGGTGAAATTCATTGTTTTGGGGTGAAATGTCCTATAGATATCAATTAGGTCTAACTGGTCTATTGTATCATTTAAAGTTTGCGTTTCTTTGTTAATTTTCTGGTTAGTTGATCTGTCCATAGGTGTGAGTGGGGTATTAAAGTCTCCCACTATTATTGTGTTATTGTCAATTTCCCCTTTCATACTTGTTAGCATTTGTCTTACATATTGCGGTGCTCCTATGTTGGATGCATATATATTTATAATTGTTATATCTTCTTCTTGGATTGATCCTTTGATCATTATGTAGTGGCCTTCTTTGTCTGTTTTCACAGCCTTTGTTTTAAAGTCTATTTTATCAGATATGAGTATTGCCACTCCTGCTTTCTTTTGGTCTCTATTTGCATGATATATCGTTTTCCAGCCTTTCATTTTCAGTCTGTTTGTGTCCCTTGTTTTGAGGTGGGTTTCTTGTAGACAGCATATACAGGGGTCTTTTAAAAAAAATTAACTTATTTATTTTAATTGGAGGCTAATTACTTCACAACATTGTGATGGTTTTTGCCATGCATCAACATCAATCAGCTGTGGGTGTAGGGTGGTCCCCTACACACCCTACACCAACGGGTTCAGGTGTGCCCCCCATCCTGAACCCCCTCCCACCTCCCTCCCCACCCCAGTTACTTCTTAAAAGAGGGGTTTGAGGCATTGGTGGGTTACAGGCAAAGACCCTGGGAATTAAACGACCTGGATTTCTGGACTGCATGCGTGGTTTCTGACCTCAGATGAAGGTGTTGAACTCAGATCACAAAAGGACCTTTCTACCCTGAGGTGCTTTAACCCCATGATCTCTGATCACATGCAGATACAGTCATCACATCTGCTCATGCTCTCATGAAGGTAGATTTTGTTCACAACAACCCCAGCTTCCCTTAAGCCAGAGCCCTTGCCTTAAACAATAGTCTGGCGCTGCTTGCGGGGGTGGGAAGGAGGAGGGGGAGTTTGAGGGAGGTGGAGAGGGGAAGCCGCCAAGCATGCTAACCTAAAGTAGAGCCCCGCCCTCCACCTCTGCTGCTGCTGCTAGACATCTGTTTTCAATGAAGCTAAGGAAATTCCTGACCCCACTCCTGCATTCTCTCCCCTTCCTGCCCTGCTCCCCGCCTCCATGTTGGCCTCTCCCTTCCATGGGCTCTGAGCTCGGCCAAAACGCTCAGGGACCAGGGAGTAGAACAAGACCTGTGCCCTGACTTCCCTGGCGGTGGCGAGCTGCCAGCTCTGATTCCCACAGGCTGCCTAAAGGTGCCTCGGAGGAAAATCCACCTCTGTGAGGTGTCTAGTGGCGCTAGTGGTAAAGAATCTGCCTGCCAGGGCAGGAGATATAAGAGACACAGGTTTGAGCCCTGGGTCAGGAAGATCCCCTGGAGGAGCAAATGGTAACCCACTCCAGTATTCTTGCCTGGAGAAGTCCACGGATAGAGGAGCCTAGCAGGCTATAGTCCATGGGGATGCAAAGAGCTGGACACAACTAAAGCAACCTAGCACACACACAAGGTGTCTAAATTCTTCTGGAGTGGATCTAGACCTCTCGACATGGCTGTGTACTAGAAGAGCTCTAAACTGAACCTTCAGTTTCTATGTGTATCCAGAAACTATCTGCTAGTACCCAAGGATGCAAAAGAGAAGCCGAAAGTACACCCAGCAAGTCCTAAGTGAAAAGTGGTGCTTCTCAACCAGAGGAGAGTTTACCCCACTGGGGGCATTTAACAGTGTCAGGAGACATCTGCAGTGGTGTTAAATGGAGGGGACAGAGTTACTGGCTAGGAATGCTGCTAAACATGTGATCATGCACAGGAAGCCCCACATAACAGAGAATTCTCCAGACCAACATATCAATCATTGACCTATTTCCTGGGTTTCTAAATGGGAAGGCTGCAGGCCACACAGGAATTCAGGCCTGCTCCAGACAGCCGGTTAAGCCAGGTGCTCTGACCCCCTATTTCCCCAGCTGCACAGTCAGGAAAGGTGGAGGAAGAAAACTGGTCTTGAGGATGGCCCTCCACCCAAGCTTGTAGCAAGAAGCTGAAAAAAAGGAGTGGAACATGGGGATGAGGAGTTTTAAGATACGGTCGCCATGCTCAACAGCATGACATGACTCAGTGGCTCTCCTGGATCACTCAGGTTAACAACACCTTCCTCCTTACTGCTAATTACAAAGGGGAGTAGAAAGAGAGGAAACGTATGAAGGGAGGGAGCTGAGGAGATTTCATCCTCCGTGTACATACTAGAAACCACAAAGAAACCCAAACAGAAGGTGATTTGTTTTTTTAAATTCCTTACAGGGGAACTAATCTTCTTGTTTTTTCTTCCTTCTTTAGAATGTAGCTCCTAGGACACAGTTTAGAGATGTGTCCAGTATATCACTGGCTGGTCTCAGGGAATAAATACCATCATCATTCAGTTTAGTTCAGTCACTCAGTCGTGTCTGACTCTTTGCGACCCAATGACTCGCAGCACGCCAGGCCTCCCTGTCCATCAGCAACTCCCAGAGTTCACTCAAACTCACGTCCACAGAGTCAGTGATGCCATCCAGCCATCTCATCCTCTGTCGTCCCCTTCTCCTCCTGCCTCCAATCCCTCCCAGCATCAGGGTTTTTTCCAGTGAGTCAACTCTTCACATCAGGTGGCCAAAATATTGGAGTTTCAGCTTCAGCATCAGTCCTTCCAAAGAACACCCAGGACTGATCTCCTTTAGGATGGACTGGTTGGGTCTCCTTGCAGTCCAAGGGACTCTCAAGAGTCTTCTCCAACACCACGGTTCAAAAGCATTAATTCTTTGGGGCTCAGCCTTCTTTACAGTCCAACTCTCACATCCATACATGACCACAGGAAAAACCATAGCCTTGACTAGACATTGTTATTCTGCCAGCATACCCAGAAGCCAGTCCCATTTTTTAAAAATCAACATATTTTCTGATCTTAAAAGCAATCCACATACATTGTAGAATACATATACAAAAGAAAGTAAATGTCACCTGAAATAACCCCAGCAAGAAATGACCACTTCTAAGTAGGAGTGCATCTCCTTCCAGATTTTTTCCAGTAAGTATGTTTACCTGCATCTATACCTATCTTTATATGGCATAGACAGATACACATAAATATTTGAATTTAGTCTCCTTGCCTAAAAAAGTTTATCATCTTCTTTCATCAAACTGTATATCATGTTTCTTTCCCTGCCATTAAGTACTTGTCAATATCATCACTGCATAGCATTCCACCATCTCTATCTACCCTAATTCAGTGAACTGATACTCTATAATTATAATTTATACCTTAATGTAAATAACACTGTAATGAACATGCTTACAATAACTTTGAGTGTATCTGTAGCAGTACTCTTGCCTGGAAAATTCCATGGACAGAGGAGCCTGGTAGGCTGCAGTCCATGAGGTCGCTAAGAGTCAGACACGACAGAGCAACTTCACTTTCACTTTTCACTTTCATGCATTGGAGGAGGAAATGGCAACCCACTCCAGTGTTCTTGCCTGGAGAATCCCAGGGATCGGGGAGCCTAGTGGGCTGCCGTCTATGGGGTCGCACAGAGTCAGACACGACTGAAGCGACTTAGCAGCAGCAACAGCATAGCTTCCTAGGGTAAATTCCTTACAGAGAAACTACTGGTCCATATACCATTTTTTATGACTTCTGAGGTATACCTTCAAATTGACAGATCAAATTTTTGAAAATAATAGGAATCTCTTTCAAACATGCAGGTGTATAAATCCCCATATTGGAAAAATTAGCGGTGTGACTCTTCTGGCCAATTTTTGGGAAATTAAGATCTAATTCTAGTCCTAAAATCCTTACAGTTCACTCCTCATTGGTTCTAAACCTGCAATTCAGTAATTGACCATGAGTGGACACTGTTTGACTTTGAAGGATGAAGGCAAGACTTAAGAAGTCAGGTATTTCAGTACTGTACACTCACCAATAATACAGTGAATACCATTCACAACTCTCTTTCTTCCATCAGAAACAGAGATCCCCAAGGGAAGGGACCACATATCTTTAACCTCAGAAAAGCTAAAGATAAGCAAATTGTCTGCTACAGACTATACATTTATTTAGTGGGTTATAAGTTGCCTTCAAAATCCTCAATAAAATAAACAAAAGCCACAATAAAGTTTATATAGTAAGGGCACCAATAAGGTCCCAGTGAATTTTACTTAACAAATAAGGCGATGACATCTCCAGTGTGAACCTTAGTGCCAGTTCAGGAATAAGTGATTTTTTTCCCATTCTTACAGAGAAATGAATATGTAATATGTTTAAATGAAGATATTTCTTAGAAGAGGATGCTAATTTTAAATATGGAAAAAATAAGAAAATAAAAAATAAGGTGGTTTCTGGGATTTTAGGGTAACCAGCCAAAGGATGACATTTCTTTCCTGGTTTTCGGTGCATATTCCTGGGAATAGATTAGGCTACAAACGGAAATAAGAGTGTGCATCATCCCAGGTCCTAAAAAACAGACGGTGAGAGGCAAGTTGGTTCATTTCAAAAACAGAGTCTGACTTTGAACTGCTTGATGGTGGATGAACCAAACTTCCCTGCAATATCTGGCTAAGGCTTCTGTCTACGCTGGCAGTGCCAAGGACATTTAAACGTGTGATATTTGATTTGCTGGGTGCAAAGCTCAGATGGGGCCTAGGAAATCCATCTGTACTCTTATAGCTTTTCAAAGGGAAACAAGGTTATTAACATTTCTGTATGCTTAATATCATGGATCAGGCACTACTAGTGTAAGAACTCATCCAGTCAACAGGATGGATCCCGTGATAAGCTCTCAGAATAGTAGAAAGGATGGTGAGTTTTAGGATCATACTTGTTAAGATGGAGAAAGCAAGCCCCACAGAAGGAAACTGACTCATCCAAGATCACGTAGCTAGTTAGAACCCTAGCTTAAGCCAACAAAAATTCCTGTTCTATTAACTTGCAGACCAATCGTTTTGGTATTTTTGACTCCCTAAAATCTGGTGATGAATTGAAGCGTCCATGCCTGACTAAGCATCTTTCTCCCAGGCTTAGTGACATGACAAGGGGCCTGGAAAGACACTGATGCTTGAGAGCTGGTGGCCAGCCACAATGGCAAAGGATACTGTTTGGGTCAAGGACACAAGGAATTGCAACTCTAGATAGGATTCTGACTAAAGATATCTCCAGACCTCCTCTCCTCCAGCCCTGGGGCAACACCCTTCTGTCTGTCTGTCTGCTCAGTCGTGTTTGGTTCTTTGTGACCCCATGGACTGTAGCCCACCAGGCTCCTCTGTCCATGGAATTTCCGAGGCAAGAATACTGGAGTGGATCGCCATTTCCTCCTCCAAAGGATCTTCTCAACACAGGGATTGAACACATGTCTCTTGCATCTCCTGCATTGACAGGTGGATTCTTTACCTCTGAGCCACCTGGGAAGCCCATACCCTTACTTAGACCTTCACATATTTCACATGTATGACTCCAATAGACAGCCATCTCAGTCAAATAGAAAAACAGAAAACACCCTAAGTACTTAAATGAAAGGACGTGAATACAGGAATTTGGTTACACCAATGTTGAAAGAGCTGAGAACTCAAATATGTGAGGTTAAAGCACTGCATTCAAGAAGCTGCTGCCTTCTTAGATTTCAGGAGTAGGGCAGGTGAGGGGACATTACTGGAATCCAGGGTCTGGGCTCATGTGGAGAAAGCTGAAACCATGGCAGATCTAGGGACAGGGTGAGGGAGGAAGTAAGAGGGAGAAATAAAGAAAAGAAGAAAGAATATCCTGGCTTCTTTCTAAAGCTGGAAACCAGAGACAAGGAGAAAGGTAAGGGATGAAGGCAAAGTGCCAACAGCTCCACACCTAAATTTTGATCCAACTCCTACATTATCTCATTGCCTTCCACCTCTCCCTTGTAGAATCTGTCCTGAGTGATCTAACACACAAATATGATACTGTCACCCCCTTGTTTCACATACTTCTTTGGCTCCCACTGCATTTGGAGAAATGACCCTTACCTCCAATATAACATACAAGGTTCCTCTCCATCTGGATGATTGGGAGGCAGACCAAAGCTAATGAAGTTTTTTTTGTTTGTTTTTTTTGTTTGTTTTTTGTTTTTTTACTCTAAAAGGCTAGTCTGTCAAGCTTCAGGAAGGAGGTGGCCTGTGTGAGCTATATCAGGCCGGCAAGTGAGGACAAGGGATGTGAACAGAGGCCCTTCCAGGTGGTGAGGGGTGATCCTGGGTGGAGAGGCAGCACAAAGGTGGGGCTCTGGGAAGACTAGTGCTGGGCTTCAAACCACTGTCCCCCTGCTTCCAAAGCCCATCCATGAGAAAAGGGATGAGCTGGGTCTTTGTAAGAGAACATTCTCTCTTCCCCCCAGGTGAAACTCCTATGTGAATGGATCAAGAATGTGGGAGACATCCCAGACATGTGACAGATAATAGTTTGAAGATAAAGATGAAAGTACAACTTAGGTTCAAGAACTAGGCTTCAAATGCCATCCCAAGGAGCACAGACTTCACTCAGCAGGACAGGTTATGTAAGCCCAGCTGTGGGCTGGAAAGCCCACCCTCACCCCACTGTGTGGCACAGCCTGGAGGAGAGGAGGCTGGAAGGGGGAGCCTGCTGTGATGTTGGATGCTGCCCCCTGCCTAGTGGATGGAGGGGGCAGGACTTTGCAGCCTTGACTCCAGCCCACACCCCCTACACCAAGAGCTGTATCTTGCGTTCCTCTCAGGCAGAGAAGTCAATAAATTCATTTTCTCACCGAAAGAGTGTGTCTTCAGGAAGGCCCTGGGGAATTTGTCTACAGAGTTTAATTTCTGTTGAAGGATCATTGTTGTCTTTAGTTGCTCAGACATGTCCAGCTCTTTGCAACCCCATGGACTGTAGCCCACCAGGTTCCTCTGTTCATGGGGATTCTCCAAGCAAGAATACTGGAGTGAGTTGCCAGGCCCTCCTTCAGGGGATCTTCCCAACCCAGGGATCAAACCCAGGTCTCCCACACTGCAGGAGGATTCTTTACTATCTGAGCCACCAGGGAAGCCCTCCATCCTGAGTGGGCAAACACGGGGAAGGGTGGTGGTGGGTAGGGGTGATCATGAGGAGGACTCAAAGGAGCTGACATCTGTTTGCTGAGAACTTGACTTCACCAGGACTTCTAGGTGCCTGATCTCATCCAATGTTGCCCACAGCCTTGTGACTGGAGAGATGTGAGGGCAGGTATAGAACCTGGAAGGGGTCACGGAAATCCTCTGATCTCTAACACAACAGAATTCTCAAGTGACTGGATGCTGGGCATCCATCCAGGTGCTGGGGACCAAGCAATGGATGTGACATCATCTGTTTCCCCAAAGACCTTTCAGTCTTGTGTTGGAATGAAACACATTGATAGGTCCTTAGAGCCCTTTTCAGATGCATTAACCCCCTTTCACGTTTCTGCCTGATCACCTCTGGGAAGCAAGAACGTTCATCTCTCAAGAAATTTACCAAACATCCTGAAGTATGTGACAGATATTTCTTTTCCATTTGCATCAGCTTTCAAAAACCTGGATGCATCTTAAAATGTATACAGAAATTTAATGAAGTTGATATTTTCCTTAAAATAGATATATGTACATATAGATGTATGCATACAGTGTTACTGAATCAACAGTGTGGATCAATAAGAGTCTTAAATCTGAGTAAGTGCGGAAAATGTTTATAATCAACACATTATTACCTCCCATTTGGGAGGCTCAATGTGGAGTGTTTGGGGCTGGAGGCGGGGCAGGTAATGGGGGATAAAATTTACATCCCTTCTCTCTGGTGATGCGTTGATGCATGACCATCTCATAAACATGATCTTAACCACTGCCCCATGTGAGTCAATTAATGTCACCGGGAAAAATAAGCAAAAAAAAAAAAAAATGGAAATCTGTTCCCCAACGTTATTTCATATGGAAATGCATCTCTCGGAGGAGGAAGGTGTGGATTAGTGCACACTCCCGTCTCTGACCAATGGCTCAGCCAAGATGGGAAACTTGGAGGCACATGAGGAAGTGTGTCGATGGCAATCCCATCAAAGGTACATGGACCATCACAAAACACCCCATCTTTCCGTTTGTTAAGCCACAATCATGCCTGAAAACATTTCAGCTTCTTCGCCTGTTGAGGTGAGGTGAGGTGAGGTGAATTCGCTCAGTCGTGTCCGACTCTTTGCGACCCCGTGGACTGTAACCTACTAGGCTTCTCCGTCCATGGGATTCTTNCACAAAACACCCCATCTTTCCGTTTGTTAAGCCACAATCATGCCTGAAAACATTTCAGCTTCTTCGCCTGTTGAGGTGAGGTGAGGTGAGGTGAATTCGCTCAGTCGTGTCCGACTCTTTGCGACCCCGTGGACTGTAACCTACTAGGCTTCTCCGTCCATGGGATTCTTCAGGCAAGAATACTGGAGTGGATTGCCATTTCCTTCTCCAGGGGATCTTCCCGACCCAGCGATCAAACCCGGGTCTCCAGCATTGGAGGCAGTCGCTTTAACCTCTGAGCCACCCCCAAACTCAATTCCCTGTGACTTACAAATTCCCCAAACTTTCCAGAGTCTGAAGACTGACAGTAATATATAGGTTTAAAAAGGATGCAGAATGCATTTCAGATCCCCTCTGGAGTGGTTCTAAATTCAGAGCAGCAGAAGAGAATGTAGGTGAGATATCTTCGGTGCATTTGCAAGAGGTAACACACAGGGATGGATGTGTGTTTGGAAATGAGATGGCTTCAGAAACACATTGGGTCCCATCAGAAAGTGGGGTCACCCCAGGCCAGGGGAGCAGGAGACACCTGAGCTGAGCAGGATCCTGACAGGCCCCCTTCTGGCCTCTTCTAAATGGGATAAGAGATAATGTAATTAAAAAATAAATCTCCTCAGCTCTGGGGATCTCCAGGGAACATTTGTTTTGATGAGATTTCAGGCCTGATTTTCAAGAATAAGGAGGTGCCAACTATTTGTACAAGCTCCTCAAACAGCATGATCTCTGGCCCTTAGGAGATTTATCTTTTATTTATACAGAGTGTTTTTAAAAGCCTGTTACTGTAACAAAGAAGCAAGTGAGAGGATTCATGTAAAAGGCAACATGAGCATGTTTTTAGAGGCTGCATTTATAGAAAATATGTGCATAATATTACAAAACAGCTAAGTCAAAGGATTGGCAGAAGATTTTGGTTATGCACGTAAACACACATTTAATTTGGCACTGGGAGGCACAGGAGAGGTGAATCTGAACATGAGACATTGTCACTGAGGAATGAACGGTCTAGAGAAGGAAACTGATCTGTAAAAATACAAATTTCAGCTCTGCGTGACACAAGGTAGGATAAAGAAGCCACAATACAAAGAAAAAGAAGGAAAAAAAAAAGCCACAACTACTTCCCTAATAGAATGAAGTAAGGCTTTCCTGAGGAGGCGGCTAGAGTTTAATCTTAAAAAAAAGTACATCCTGGGACTTCCCTGATGGTTCAGTGGCTAAGACTATGTACTCCCACAGCAGGGGACCCAGGTTCCATTCATGGTCATGGAACTAGATTCCACATTCTGTGACTAAGACCTGGCACAGCCCAATAAATACATAAATAATTTAAAATACATAAATAAAAGTTACAAAGTACACCCAGGCTTCCTTGTTGACTCAGTGGTAAAGAATTCTCTTGTCAACACAGACCTGGGTTTGATCCCTGGTCCAGGAAGATGCCGTGTGCTGAGGAGAAACTAACCCCATGTGCCACACTATTGAGCTTGTGTTGTAGAGCCTGGGAACCACAACGGCTGAGCCCACGCGCCACAGCTCCTGAAGCCTGCCTGCCCTGGAGGCTGTGCTCTGCAACAAGAAAAGCCACTACAACAAGGAGCCTGCACACCGCAACCAGAGAGGAGCCCCGCTCACCGCAACCAGAGAAAATCCTGCACACCAACAGAGACCCAGCGCAGCCAAAAGAAAACAAACCAGCAAAATAAGATTTTTAAGTATATCCTCTTAACCTAGCATCTGTGCTAATGTATTAGTTACCTATGGCTACATTACAAATGACTGCAAAATTTTGTGACATAAAATAAAAATAAACATTTATTATCCCACATAGCTTCTGTGCGGCAGGGATTTGGGTACTGTTTTGCGGACTGATTCTGTTTCAGGAACTCTGATGACGTTATATTTAAGACTGGGTCAGAGCTACAGTTCTGTGAAGGCGGACTAAGATGGAGGATTTGCTTCCCGCATGGCTCACTCGCCTGGCTGGCTAGTTGGTGCTGGTGGGAGCCTCCGTTCCCTATGGTGTGGACCTCTCCACAAGGCTGCTTGGGTGTCCTCACGACACGGCGGCTGGCTTCCTCAGAGCTAGTGAGCCCAGGAAGTCTTTAAGGACTGAGCCTCCTCAAAAGGCATTCACTATAGCCTGTCCCTAATATCCACTGACCACACAAATCAGCTCCACTCAGTGTGGAAGGGAATTACGTGAGGCATGACAGCGAAGGGCCTCACTGACTCAGTGAGCATGAGTTTGAGCGAACTCTGGGAGAGCGTGAAGGACAGGAGCTCCTGGCATGGTGCAGTCCATGGGGTTGCAAAGAGTCGGACACAACTGAGCGGTAAACAACAACAAGGGTGGCAAAGAGGTAAGCAGCACCAGGAGCCACCTTGGAGGGTGGCTTCAAGACCTAATGATGCCACCTGAGGCTGGCGACAGTGTGTTATTGTATCTGGTCTGTGGTGACTGGGCTGAGAGTAATGGGGGAAATCTCCTCAATGCATAGCAACATCAGACTTTGAATCACATAAATCTTGGTTCAAATCTTGATCCAATCATTTATTGACCATCTGGCTTCTCTGCTGGTGAGGAGATGATAAAAGCTGAAAAACCCACATCAGAGGCAGGATAGGAGCCATATGTTGAAATGAGCCAGCCACACCCAGTCAGCCTGGATCACCTTCCTCCAGACTATTATGGGAGGAAAAAGCAAACTTCTACTGTATTTAAGCCATTGGGTTTTAGGGTCTCTTTGTTATAAGAGCTTCATCTGCACCCTCATAGATTTAATTGGTACAAAAAGTTTAGCCTCTGCATCTAATGTTCCTCATCTGTAGAGTAGGGACAGAAAAACAAATCTCACATTTTTCTTGTGAAGAAAAATGAAACGAGGCATGAAAGTATTTGTCCAGTGTCTGGCCCAGAGTTCACACACTCATCTTTGTCACTCTGGTCCTGTTTGAATTTATGATCAGTGTCAACATCCTGGAGGCAACAGAAGTATTCAGTGGATTCAGCAAATGTGTGTATGCATCCACCAACAGTGTCACTCCCAGGGAATTTAGAGCAATTTGCTTTGGGAACTTGTGGGCTTTAAATAAACAAGGCAGTGGTTTCACAGAAAGATCTTTCAGCGACTACTTTAGGGCCAAGATCTGCCATAAATATCTTGTCCTTGCACATCCTCAGTTCCCGACTCTGTAAAATGAAAGGGAGAAAAGAAGAAAGAGAAGGAAGGGATGAAGGGAGGAAAAGAAGGAAGAGGGGAAAGGGGGAAAGAGAGAAAGGGGCAAGATCGATGTTTCTCAAGTCCTCAAAGCAACCACAGCACATAGTTCTGCTGTTTCCTGAGTTACATCTTCGGCTCTGAATAGCATTTTGCTGAGGAAAGTGTTTTACTCTATAAACAAGTTCACAAACCACAAGATGTACAAGATGATCGACAAGGCACCGTCTGGTTCTGTGAATCTTTCCTAAGACAGCTTCAGACACTTCCTTTCCAGTGATAACTCCTGCTTAAAATCAAAGAAGCCCCCTACTTCTTCCACTCATAGGGGTGTGCCATTTGTCCCCAAGGAATGCAACAAAAGACAGCTGATATTTGACACAGGTCCACAGAGAACTTCCTTAGCCAGACTGAATCTTGGCAACTCAGCCAGTCTGAGCCATGCCATCTAGTGAACAAACCAGGCAGTGGAGAATCCTTTAAAGACAGGCCAAGAATTCCCCTTCCAGATGCAATGGCTATCTAAGAACAGAATTAAAATGAGAAAATGAAGGATCACGCTGAAAATCTCAGCTCTAGCCAGTGCCCTGGGCCTGAAATGATCGAAACCATCCTTTTATTTTCTCCTCTCTCAAAATGACTACTTTTAATTTCCCTACCGAAGTTTCTCTGGCCAACTCATCCAATTTTCCATCAGAATTACCCAAAGAATTAATCTGCACATGCTGGCATAAAAGAATGGGCTGACAGGACAGGCCACATCCAAGTAAAAACTTAAAAAAATAAAAAATAGAAACATAGAAACAAAAGATGTCCCCCAACCACCACAAGAATAGATGGAACAGTGGGGTAACTGGTGGGACGTCCAGAAAGGACTGTCTATGTTGGCTGAATCCTTGCCTTTCCTCCTAGGGGTTAGTGTCTCACACCCACAGCTGCAAACAACTCTTAGTTCTCCTTGCAGAAGCTATTCCTGACAAGACCCAAGTCTGATGCCAACAGTTCCATGTCCCCTGGACCCTCCTCTGCAGGTAGAACCTGATTTACCTTGGCGACTCTGGATGGACCGAAGTCCCAGAGGGCATGACGACAAAAAGAAAGGCAGGCATAAAAAACAGAGTCCGGCTGGATGATGCCATATAAGTAATGACAATAAATGTATGCTCACACATCTGTTAGGTGTTAGTAAATATATTTACTTAAAATATTGGGCACTCTGCTGGAGGTGGGGGAGAGAGGGAGGAAGGCAAGATGGTGGGCCATCTTGAGAGAGAGGAAGACAAGGGCCCATTGGAGGAGATTTCAAGCCAGAGGCCTGGGTGTTTCCTAGTGGTTTCTAGATATACAGTGAGCAGATGAATGACCTTGGCCAATGACAACATCTTTAAGCCTCCATTTCATCTCTGAAACAGAACTTCCAACGCTCTCCTCAGTGTGGCTATAAGGATACATTACCATCAATCTCTTTTGAAATGGAACAGTGTGAAGTATTAAAAAACAAGGTAACTGAGGCCAGGGGCTGGGGTTGCATTGTAAGTGACAGTCTCCTTGTCTCTGGGGCTGAGTTGCTCACCTGGGAAATCTTTCTCTGATACTCAGGGCTCACTCAGGAGTTAGAACCATCAGGGAGAAAGGAGGAACAAGTGAGTCCTGGTTGTGACAGTTTCGGTAGCCCTGCTACAGCGACACAAGGCATCCACCCATGCTGGCCTCTGGTACCCAAAGGTGCCCTACAAAGTCTGGGCACACTGACATTCAAATGCTCGTGGAGTTCAACAGAAATTACTGTTATTTCCAAACTTGATTTTTTTTGTTCAGAGTTTGGCATCTACTTAAGAGTGCTCCCATTCAGTCAGAAACCAATTATAATGCATGTACTCTGGCAGGCACTGGGCCAGGAGTGTGCGAAAGAGAGAAGCAGCAGTCAGGTGCATCAAGCCCTCCAAAAGCCCGCAGCCTGTTGAAGAAGATGTGACCAGAGAACTGAAGGCCTCTTACAATGGCTGAGGCCTCGATTACAAGTGGGGACCGAGCTAAGGTGGGGCTACTTCTACGTGCAAAGAAGGCTTTCCAGGTAATGAGCCCTCTGATGAGCTGGCAGGGGGTGAGGAGGCTGGGGAGGGCCCATGGGAGCTCCTCCCAGCCAGAGGGCACAGGGTCTGCAAAGAAGGGGAAGGCTTGCCCAGCCCACCTGGGGAAGCGCCATAAAGCTGGAAGAGTGTGTGCAGTGAACAGAGTGAAGAAGCCGGTGAGTCAGGGCGTGAATGAAGGCCTCTGGGAGCCAGGATCAGTAGGAGGATCCCGGTGAGCTGGTACCTTTGGAGAAGGCAATGTGTTCTGCTTGGAGGTTTGGTTTGAACAACGCTGCACATACACTCACCAAATGATCGCATGGCCAGGTGCATAGCAGACATGCAGTAAATGTCTTGGGAGGTCAGATGAAGAGTCCACGGAACCACAGGAAATTTTTGTCAACTAACTTGCACAAACTTACAAGAAGATGTTTATGCGCTTTAGCTGAGCACATGCTACGAGACACGCAAAACAAAAATGGGGGTTCCTGGACATTTTCTCATGATGTAAAAAGAAAATTCCTTGAAGGCTTATTTTCAGAGAAACCAAATATGGGACCCGGGGTCTGCATTTCTGGGTCTTAGAGAATCACAGAGACTTGAGGATTTGTAGCCCCCTCCCTGACTCCTGTGGGCCACCGGTGCCTGGACCCCAGGCCCGGTGATGGATGGAGGGTCGATCTTGACAGCCAGATAAGACATCCGTCCCAGGGAACAGGCCAAGCTGCGTCCTGGATGCTGTCTGCTTTCTACCATGTTAGGAAATTCATCTTGAGAAAGCACATTCCTTTTGAGTTCACCCCATAATTAACATTTTGTACCAAAAAAAAAAAAAAAAAAACCCTCAGAGCTGAAATTTCTTCTGCCTCCGCCCAACTCAAGTCCAGTTGGTTTTCATTTATTCCAATGTGTACTTTGGAATTGGAGCTCTATGTTTTCCTACTTAGCTCCCGCCACCTGGGGGATGTTATTTGATGGGGGGTGGGGGTGGTGGTAAGGGGGCAGGGACTCTGGCTAGTCCCCTGCTCCCACCTCTTTCTCCATGAGGCAGCCTTCCTCTGTAGAGAGGGAGCAGGAGGGTCCTGGCCAGTCCTGCATTCGGGGCGGTGACTGCCTTCAGCCAGGAATAGCAAACCCGGAGCCAGCAGGGGCATGGTTCCCTGAAGCAACTCCCCTCTGTTTGGATCACATTTGCAGGCGGGGGGAGGCTAATCAAGATGGGATGTATTACTTCAAAACAGCTGGGAAGCATTACAGGTCAAGAGTTGAAATCCACTGAAGAGCCATCGGAATGCACAACTCCTGTTCTTTCCAACCTCTGTCTCCCGCTCTGGTCTGTACAGCACTCCCTGTGGATGAAATGTCTCAGGCAGGGCTGGTGTTGACAAAGGGGCCCAAAAAGAACATTCGTGAAGGTGGGGCTGTAGAGGCTAAGGAGTAGCTTATTTCTTGGTAAAATAAAGAAGGGGCCAACCCCAGGAGAAAACACAAACTAGGGACATGATAGAGTCAGAATATGAAAGTTGAAAAGATCATTACAAATCAGTCAAACCGCTTTACTGCAAGCGTGAAAATAGGCACAGAGATGTTAGTGTCTGCCTCAAAGTCACACAGCTTAGTGCCTAACATCCTGGAAGGGTGAATATATTTTAGATCATGCCACATGCCTGCCCAAAACCCAGTGGCTTATGCTTGCCATTAAGATGAAATGAAAGTTCTCTGGCTTGTGAGCCTTGGGTGACCGGTCCTTCCTGCCATGGCTCTCTCTTCACTGGGCCACACCCCAACCTTTCTACCTCCTCCTGGCATCTGCTGCTCTGCAGATTCAGGGAGTCTTTTCCCCCTTCTGAGTTTTGGGGACCTGCTATTTCTCCTTTTCTAGATTTATTTTCCCCTCTGCTCCTCTCTCCGCCTGTAGGTAAAACACTGCATCCTCAGCACTGCCTCTGGTGAAGCAGGCTGGACTCCTTCCTCAGGAGCCCTGTCTCTCGTAAACTCGCTCAGGCCCCTCCCCACACTCAGTCCATCATCTTCTCTGTTCCTGGGTTACAACTGCCTCTCTCACTCATGTAATAGAAGCATCCGAGGGTGGAAACTGTCTGTATTCTGCTCTGCTGTATATATCCTAGTGTCCCTCACATGACAATTGTTCTGCATGTATTTGGTTAACAGGTTAATCAATCAACCAATTAGAAAATGAATGAATTCAAACATAGCCTCTTATCTCAGGGAGTAAGCACTGGGATGTGTGGAGATTAAAGATGACCAAAAATTACTTGGGGAGGAGTCCTATGTCCCTCCCTGGGAGTCTAGGGGGAGTTCTGCAACACTTTGGTTAATAGAAAAATATCAGA
Source organism: Oreotragus oreotragus (assembly GCA_006410675.1). Taxonomy (NCBI): domain Eukaryota; kingdom Metazoa; phylum Chordata; class Mammalia; order Artiodactyla; family Bovidae; genus Oreotragus; species Oreotragus oreotragus. The sequence goes on from SJYX01004739.1 coordinate 880,279, forward strand.
AGTGGCCAATGCCACTTTCTAAGCTCTAAGAGACTGGTAGCTTCCACCTGCAACTGTTTCTGGAAGCCCCAAGGGGCCATGTAAGTGGCCAAGCTACCCCAAGATGACCACCAACCTGGAGTGATCACATGAAGTTGCTTCAGTCACTACCCCCAGCCAATACCCCACCCAGCCATCCCTGACAAGGAATCAAGTAAGTAGAAGAAATCACCTTGGGCTCTACACCCTAAACTCAGCCATCAGTTGAAACTCACCAAGTGACCTCAGCCAATGTCAAATGGAGCTGAAGTAACACCCTGCAGAGCCCTGCCAGAATTCCATGATTGTAATTAATGAAGGTTGATTTCAGCCACTATGTTTCAACCTGGCTTATTATTTAACAAGATAGAGAATGACCACAAGACTCTATAGCTAGATGCTGCTGCTGCTAAGTCACTTCAGTCGTGTCCGACTCTGTGAGACCCCAGAGATGGCAGCCCACCAGGCTCCCCCATCCCTGGGATTCTCCAGGCAAGAACACTGGAGTGTGTTGCCATTTCCTTCTCCAAGGCATGAAAATGAAAAGTGAAAGTGAAGTCGCTCAGTCGTGTCCGACTCTTGGTGACCCCATGGACTGCCACCTACCAGGCTCCTCCGTCCACGGGATTTTCCAGGCAAGAGTACTGGAGTGGGGCGCCATTGCCTTCTCCATATAGCTAGATGGTTTGGGTTCAAATCCTAGTCCCACCATTTGTTTGGTATCTGGGTGACATGTTGATTCTCTTAACGCATCAATTGCTGGATCATCTGCAAAAGGAGCATGTGGAATTCACCACCTGAAGAGTTGTCAGAGGCTTACATGAAATCTATGTCAAGTGCTTAGCATGGTGCCTGCCTAGTGATGCTATATGATCAGTAGACTTTTAGCTAACATCATCCATCTGCCCTTTGATATACCCATCCAGCTAAGTGGACCTCCTCCTTCACACACAAGTTAGGAGAGAAGAGATTCCAGACACTCAAATCACACCACTCACTTGCCATTAACTTATCCACATGTCTCCTCACCAAAGGGAAATGTCCATTATTCATTATGATTTGCAAAGCTCTCGCCCTGCCTCTGCTGAAAACAGCATCTTTAGCATTCCCTCCTCTCGAATCCTGTCCTCAGCTCTACCTGCCCACCCACATGCACACACTCTCAACAGCAACAGGAAGGAAATGGATAAATATTTCCACAGTGAATTCTTCTGAGTAGAAAGATTATAAGTTTATTTGCTTCCTTCCTTGGGATTCAGTTTTGCATTTTCTGAATCTTCTACGGCAGACACTTTATTTTCATAACACGTGGTAGAGATCACAAACAATAGGAAGTGACAATTTCTTTCACTTGAAGACAAAGACACTCTTTTACTTATATTTTCCTCACAGGATCCACCTGAATGTCTTGTACCACTGCAGGAATGAATGAGCTGAAAGGCGTGCACGGTTCATTGTGTACACATGGGCAGAGCAGCCTCAGTTTATACACTATATTTGTAAAAATATAAACTTTAAAAGTGCTTTTTAAAAAATTATTGGTTTTTTGTTGTTTTATTTGAAAGGTACTCTCAGTGAACCTTTTTTTTAAATTTGTTTTTAATGAAGAAATCCTTTGGTGAAGTAACTCATCATTCTGTAATTTTTTTTTTTTTTTTTTGAAATCAGAAAGCCAGAGGGTTCTTAAAATGAGTTTCTCCTTCTGCATCTATGTTTATAAACTAATGACAGGCTCTTAAACATTCATTTAGCAATGAGGAAGTTCCAAGACAGTGTGCTATATTCTGCTTAGGAGGATGCAATCTAACTAAATATATATAAACAGTGTGCACACTGAAGAGAGATGAGGTCTACAGGAACAGTAAACTCCAGCATATAGATCTGTAGACACAAACATGTCCTCTCGAGGGGCGGCCATAGAGCTGACCAGATGGGACACAGCCTCGGGGGCCCAGCCCAGACACAGCGGATAAGCTTCCACAAGTCCTTTTCGTCCTCTGTGTTTCTGTGGTCTACCCTGCTGAATTTAAAAGCCTCGCATCTCCAATTCTTTCACAAATTTTCTAAATAGGTTACTAGTTCATGTGCTGGAGTGCTGTGCTCTTGTCAATGCACCAGCTCAGTGTAACCAAATCAGTCCAGCCTGTGTGAGATGAATTCAATGAACGTGGAAACTGCCTCCAAGCCCTTCATGCCTCCAAAGCAGATACAGCCTCTCCCCAAGAGCTCCTGTTTTGGATTCCTTCTGCGTTAGCGGTGGAGCCAGCCCTCTCTGAACTGAAGGAACATGCTACACCCCCGCCTTCCCCCGCTTCTTGCCTGTATCATCTCAGGAGATTTTTGACTCTTTGAGTCAGCCCAACAGTCTTCTTTTTTTGGTCATTTCTCATCACTTAGATCTATAAATATTAATTACAAGCCTCATATTTTAAAACCCCTTTGAGCATATTAACTATTTAGCCACATAAATCAATCCAAAACTAATCTTAGCGGTTCATCATACTTGCACAAGTTCCAGAACTTTCTATTTTAGCTCCTGCTCGTCACTGTTTTTGCCACCAAACTTATTTAATACCTTTTGAATCTACTAGGTCCTTCTTTAGATAAAAGAAACTGAAAGGGAAGGGTGGAGAAAGGGGGGAAGAAAGAAAGAAGCAGGGAGAAGAAAAGGAGTGAAGATGGGGAGAAGGAGGTTACGAGAAAGGAAGAAGCCACAGGTGAGACTGACAAACTGGGTGGGGACCCAAAGATCAGGGACCTACTTCTGATTCTCTAACTGGCCCTGGCGGTGCTGAGTTAAGTCACTTAAGCCTCTCTGGGGTTGGCTTGGTTTAGAAGTTGTCTCCAGCATCTTCTTATTGGCAAATTATCCTCCTATAGCAAGACTTTTCTCCCTTTGTCACCAGATCACACGTCTAGAAGGACCCCAAGGTAGCAAAGAGGTTGTTTATCCTTCTTTTCTAAATAGTCATCTGAGCAGGTCAAGGAATCTGCGATTATTGACCAAGAGGGGTCCCCAGTTCTTGCTTCAATATTCACTGGAGGATACAGGCTCTGTGGGTGTTTCTGTGCAGCCTGTATTCAGGTCAATTAGCTTTCAGCATGCAAAGTGAAACCTAGCCACATGAAAACCACTTAGCCACCATGGGAATACCTGCTGTTGTTGCTTAGTTGCTAAGTTGTGTCTGACTCTTTGCAACCCCGTGGACTGTAGCCTGCCAGGCTCCTCTGTACATGAGATTTCCCAGGCAAGAATATTGGTTGCCATTTCCTTCTCCAGCGAATCTTCCCAACCCAGAGACTGAACCTGCATCTCCTACGTCTTCTGCACGGCAGGCCAATTCTTTACTGCTGAGCCAGCAGAAAAGTGCTAGGATTACCTGGAGAAATCCTAACAGCATCAGTTGCTTTGCAGCAGCTATCTTAAGAAAGATTGGAGTGAGGGGTTGGGCAAGTGGGGAGGTGGAGTAATAGGGGGGCTAGGAGAGCAGAGTCATATTGGCCGGGGCTCAAGTAGTGGCCCCTGCAATGTGTTCAACATTAAACCAGGCACCTCACCTCCCTGAGATTCATCTCCCTCGCCTGTAGAGAGGCTTTTCCTCGCTTCATCTGGTTGCTACCCAGAACAAAAGGGACACTGCTCCAATGCACACCACTCAGCACCTGACTCATAGTTAGCGTTCAATAAATGTGAGCTTTTATTATTACCATATTTCCTCTATTCTGAGACACTATCGATTGGAAGTCAAAGCATCAATTTAATAACTTCTCGGGGGAAAAAAAACAATATATTAAACACACATTCCCATTTTAAGACATCACAATTTCAACAATATTAAAAGGTGAGAAGAAATGTGTCTTAAAAAATCAATGAACTATGGTCTTATTACTGTCATATTTTGGAACTGTTTTAAGTCATTTGCTTGTTTATTTGCATTTTTCCTGTTTTATCTGGCTTCCCCCAAGAGGACACATAAGTTCCATGAGAATGAAGAGATAGTGGTTCACCACCGTGCTTACAGTGCCTAGAGTGAGTGAGGGAGGGAAAGTCGCTTAGTTGTGTCCAACTCTCTGCGACCCCATGGACTGTAGCCCACCAGGCTCTCCTCCATCCATGGGATTCTCCAGGCAAGAATACTGGAGTGGGTTGCCATTCCCTTCTCCACACAGTGCCTAGGATAGTGGCAAATAAATATCTGTTTGATAAGATAACTCTCTATCACCTTAACATGAGGGGATTTCTGATTAAAACCGCACTAATGCTGCCATTGGTCCTTATGGTGAAATCTTCTCAATCCATTCAAGTTAGCTCGTTATCAGCCTCGGGAGACAGGTTTGTTGCTTGAATGTGTATATGTTGACAACTGATATTTCCCTTGAACTATACACATAAGAAATAAGGATGAAAGCAGGTAACAAATGCAGAGCCTCCACCATAACCCTTGACACAGAGGCAGCAGTCATAAATCACACTTGAAATTGAACACAAAGCAGGGGTGGAGTACGGGCCCTAGTCAGCTTACAATATGCTGCCAATTTGCATGTCCTTAGGACCTGTAGATATGCATCAGATATGAATGAATATCTATTTATGAAATCAACTAACATTTCTCCTGTCAACTTTCAAACCAAAAAAATAAACATAAATGTAGTCCCCCAATGGAAATTACTTTTACTTGCCCATTTATGGAGAAGGAAATGGCAACCCACTCCAGTACTCTTGCCTGGAAAATCCCATGGATAGAGGAGCCTGGTAGGCTACAGTCCATGGGGTCACAAAGAGATGGACATGACTGAGCTACTTCACTTATAAAGCAAACATTCATTCTTACAATCAGCAGGTATTCATTGAGGACCTACTATGTGCAAGGTATGTGCCAGGTGCTAGGGGTAAGAAGTAGGCTAGGACAGCAGGAGGACAGAACAGATGAATGAGGGACACTTGTATGTGCACAGATCAAGGCTCCAAGTCAGGCAGAGAGAGGCACTGGCCCATGGCTGTAGGGCTCCAAGGCAGGGAGCAGGAATGAGTTTAAAGAGGAGAATGACTGGTGGGCGGAATCTCTGATTTAGCATCATTCTAGCCCTTTCAAGTTTCCTGTAGCATTAACCATATCCCAGGTAAAGGGATCTGTAACACTCCAAGTGATGGCCTAGGGTCTTGTTAAAAATGAAATGGCTTCTTATGAGAGGGATGCAAATCTTACTTATTTACTTACTTTGGGACGGGGAAGATAGTTACACAAGTAAAAGTGACTTTTAACTTATCATGAAATAGTAATTCTCAAATATTTAGCATAAATAAGAAATTGGGTCCACTTCCCAAATCATGAGGAATGTGTTGACAAGAGCCTGTGCAGGGTGCCCTCTTCCTTAATGAGGATGGGGAAGAGTTGTTACAGAAATAAGGAAGCAGGCTCCTTAGCTCAACAAGGACTCGAGAGGAACTGAGCAACAGAGAAAGCTGTGAGCCCGGCTCTCGGACCTGGCACTCACTCAATAAGTCAGAGTTGGACTAACCTGATGGACAAAATGAGAAGTCCCAAGATGCCAGACTTGGCTTCACAAGGACAGGGGCAGAAACTGCTGTTGGAACAGGATGACCTTGGGCTGGTCTTCAACCATAAGAAGAAATTCAACATTGGCAGGAAGGGAGGGTCACAACAGGATGAGAAAGAGTTGGAGCATCCAAGGGGCCAATCCAATATGGCACCAGTATACAGACAGGAAGTTGGTGATGAAGACAGAAGTGTGGGCAGGAGCTCATTCAAGATGGACCCCCATTATGCCAGAAGCTCAGAGTAGTATCGTTTCATTTTGTTTCAACTGGCATTGAGGATAAAATTTTGGGCAGGAAAGTGATGCAACCAGATATGTGTTTCAAGACAATTCTGGTTGTGCTGAAGTTTGGCTGGGAGAGATGAGAAATACAGGAATGGAAAACAGTTACTGCACCAGTTCAGTCAGCAAACAGAAGTGTCAGAGCTCATAAACTGAGGAGAAGGCTGGATGAGCCTTGGAGATCAATTAGCTGAACAGGAAGAGGGTGAGGGAAAACACCCTACCCACTACATCATTAGAATGAAGATGGTTAACCTCTTATACTCTTCTAAAGGAATGTACTGGAGCACTTTACAGCAGCACTCTCCCTAACGGCCACATGGAAGTTAAGCAGTGTCTACACGGCTACAAGAGAAAAGCTCTCCAACAGAATGATCATCACGGGTAAGATGCACAAACCAGACCCTCCACACACCCACAAACACAGCCGACCAACCAAATGAATAAAAAAAACAGAGTGTGTACTGTATGACCCCATTTATGATAAGCTCAAGACCAGGAAAAATGAGGAAAAATGAATTTATGGTGTCAGAAGTTATGAGTTACAATTTGATGGCAGTTCATACAGGGAACACGGGCAACCCTAGGGTGAGTTCTGGGGTTCCAGTTCCAAGTTCTGGTTACTTAGGTATGTTTCATTGTGTAAAGGAGAAGGCGACGGCACCCCACTCCAGTACTCTTGCCTGCAAAATCCCATGGCCGGAGGAGCCTGGTGGGCTGCAGTCCATGGGGTCGCAAAGAGTCAGACACTACTGAGCCATTTCACTTTCACTTTTCACTTTCATGCCTTGGAGAAGGAAATGGCAACCCACTCCAGTGTTCTTGCCTGGATAATCCCAGGGACAGGGGAGCCTGGTGGGCTGCCATCTACGGAGTTGCACAGAGTCTGACACGACTGAAGTGACTTAGCAGCAGCAGCAGCATTGTGTGAAAAATCTATCTAGTTGTGTGTGTGTGTGTATGATCTGTGTGCATTTTCATGCAAGTATATTATACTTAAAAATCACAAAAAAATTAAAATATACTTATTTCCAGTGCCTGCTGCACAACATTAAAGCAATGTCAATAATCACAACAACATTACTTTCCACTCTGAGCAGCCTAATCCCATGTGCTAGAAACTGGTAGGTGCTGACAGCCCTTTGTGAGATCCATTTTAACCCCCATTTTACAAATAAGAACATGGTGGCACCGAGATTTTGAAAAACACCTAAAGCCACCCCGTCCTTAGAGAGAGAGGGCTTACCAAGAAGCCTTACAACGGGTTGCCTTATGATTCAGCATCACTGACTCAATGGACAGGAATTTGTGCCAACTCTGGGAGATAGTGGAAGACAGAGGAGCCTGGCCTGCTGCAGTCTATGGGCTCACCAACAGTCAGACATGAATGAGCCACTGAACAACATGATTCCACAAGAGTGTTTCAAGAAACTTGGCTGTGATTTTTGCACGTTAGGCACTGAATCCACTATGTCTATATGACCCTGTTTTTCCATTTGAAGCTGGCTCTGTCCCCCACGAATGTCCAAACATTTGGGTTATGATGTACTATTTTAGTGCTCCACGGGGCACTTATTCCAAAGCCCAGACGCCTCCCACACTCATCTTCCTTGTGAGATTTTCAATCAAACAAATGAATTCAACCCAGAAAAGCAAACACATTTTGGATAGAACAGTCGTCTTTTTTAAATCGGTTTTTCTGTTTCCTACATAAACCAGAAGCCCAGAGGTACTATTTATGAAAGCATCTTGTAATGGAAGATGTTACCTGAGTGCTATTTAGTATTATCATTATTATCCTTGTTATTAATAATAATGATTTACAGAAGAGTGTGAGGAGACACCGCTCTTTAGAGAGTAGGACACCAAGCCTGATTTGATACTGAAATCAGCAAAAGTAATGGAAAGAGGATAGGTGAGGGGAAAAGTCAAAACAGACGGCTCTGTCTCGGGTCGACATCGTCTTCAGGGATCAAGAAGCAAGTGATGTGAAGAAAAGGTTTAGCAGAAATGGAATTCAAGGACAGAATTCCACGAGGCCACAGTGAGAGATCTGGTCTGCTGAAACTCACAGAGTCTCGCCAAAGGCTGAGACTCCTTGACGAATTAACTTCTGACACTTAGATACCCCAGGAGAGTTTTCTGAGCAGTTCTACAAACAAGATGGCATGTGACCTTTGCAGGACTGCTGAGGGCAAGGCAGGGGTGGCCAGGTCTCCCACCTCCACCCATCATGCTGGGGAGGCACATGTCACGACATCACAAAACACCACCCTGACCACTCTACCCTGTTAAAGGGGGAGAGCCGGCAAGGGATCTCAGGGGCTCTCTTGTCAGAGTTCCCAGATATCACTGACTAATAAAGTCACTTGGGAATCTTGTTTAGGAGCCAAATTACTAAGCACCAATCTAGACCTGGGGGAAAACCAGGTACTTCTTTTTAACAATGAAATTTTCCCAGAAAATAATCATAGAACTAAAAGAACTCAGGTCTTCTGAATTATAGATTCATGGGCAGTGCTGCAGAGGATGAATAAACAGAAATCTCTTCCCTAACATTCTGGTGAGCATCCAGACTAGCAGAGAAGAAGAGGAAATACTGAAAGCTTAAGGAGAAGGAAGGTATTACCTTCAATGGGACGGTAATCAGATTCACATCCGTGCTCGCCTTTTGAGGGAAAATGTGTTTCAATTATGCACTCAGACAACATCCATACAAGGCCACTAATATTTCTGCAAAGAATAGTTTCTCCAAAACAGCAATAAAATTGAGAATACACTTCAGCCAAATGAGAAAGAAATCCAAGGAAAATAGAGAAGGGGTCCAGGAAATCCAGGGAAAAATGGAAACTAAACCCAGAGACGAATAACATGAAATCGCAGGATGACAAGTGTGCAGTAAAAAGCGATCAGTCCAAACGGGGAGAGGAAGTCGACAGGTGCCAGAAACAACACCTTCAGGAGAGGAGTCGACTCTGTCATCTCATTTGTGTGATGAAGAAGCGGCAAACTCTTAATGGAAAATAAAAGCAGAGATTTTTCTCCGTTGTGAAAAACTAAAAGAACCCCCTGGGAGAAGCAAGCATATATATGAAAAGCATGGGCTGACAAAGAAAAACTAAAATGCAGCCTATTTTCGAGGAATTCATTGGATGTAAGTAAAGAAAGAAAGTTGTTATATTTTCCCTGAATTCCTTCAAGTGATATGAATTTAGGGCACAGCCTTACATTCCCTTCTCTGAGTCCAGATGACCACGTGACTATGGTCAGTGACATGGACCATGAGAGGTCACAGAATATACTGGCTCTGAGCAAGGGCTCTGAGGTCATGGATGAGGCTCAAACTCGGCACCTACCGCTTGCTCTGTGTCCTTGGAAAAGATACTCAGCTTCTCTGGGCCTCGGTTCTCTCCTTTGTAATATGTCACCAACCTCAAAAGGCTGCTTTAGAGATTAAATGCATTAATATATAATGTATTTAGAATGCTGGTTAACTTATAAGCATGTAAATAGTAGACATTATCACATATATTTTATAATAATATTAAAATGCATTTCATATATGTTCTATATATGTTCTATAATTTATAATTATACATTCTATATTTCAATATTATTACAATGTTAAATTAAAGTAAGAATGTTGGCTTTTGATGTAAAGGCTATTATTGAAATTTAGCCTCTTAATGAAACATAGAAGACTACACCATAAATATCATAAACTAAATATAAAAATCAAGAAGGGAAAATAAAGATGGAGCTGACAGAAAGAGTAAGTCAGAAAGAGAAAGAGAAATATCATAGTCTAACGCATGTATACAAAATCTAGAAAAATGGTACTGAAGAATTTATTTACAGGGCAGCAATGGAGAAACAGACAAAGTAAAAAAAAAGAAAAAAAAAAGATAGAGGTAGGGAGGTAGGAAAGAGACATTCGTTGCAGGAGAAGGAAGGGGATTGACAGGTCCTTCATCTAAGATAGAAGTCACTAGAGGCTGTACTAAACAGACAGATTAAGCAATAAAGAGCTTTGAGTATAAACATATAACTTAAAATACTTAAATAACACATCAATTTTCATTGAAAAACAATATTTAATTTTTCACTTATAATCATGAGTATACTTTATCTATATATTGTATATAACATTTATACATAAATATATAAACATATAGAGAAATAATATTGAATTTATTTACATATTATATATAATGATAATAAATAACTAACCCATTCATTTAAGTGTAATTTTTTGTTGTTGTTTAGTTTGGAGCAGAGGAATGTTTATTTCAAGTCCATGTAAGGAGATAGGTGGTTCGTGCCCTAAAAAGATTCAAACTCCTAAGTGTAACTTGAAATAAGAAAACAAACCATAAACATGCTATTTCTAAATATCAAAAAAGCAAGGGAGGGAAGGAGAAGTGGCAGGTAACTGCTGACCTTGTCACAGGACTTATTACGCGCCAGGCATTGTTCTAAGAGCTCTGCATATGTTATCTCATTTAATCCTCTAACAACCCTAAAAGTGAAATACTATTATGCTGCTGTCTGACCATTTTACAGAGGAGGGATCTGAGGCACCTGAGTATCTCCCCAGGCCACTCGACTAGTATAAGACCAGTGACTCCCTGCCACGGCCCTCTCCTGCCTAACACGGCTCATCTTTCACAGTGGGGAGGTGGCTGTAATGACTCACAGGGAGGGTGAGCGTTTGGGCAGCAAATGCCAAAGGAAGAACTAACCACTTGTTAATGAACCGTGTCCCACAAAAATGTCAAGCCTACTTAGAACCACAGACTGTGACCTTATTTAGAAACAGGGTCTCTGCAGATGCCATTGGTTAAGATGGGGTCATACTCAATTAAAGCCAAGGGCCAGTGTCCTCCTGAGAAGAGGAGAAAACTTGGACCAGGAAGATGCCCTGGTGACGACCAAGGTGGAGACTGAAGTGATACAGCTACAAATCAAGGGGCAGGGATTGCTGGGGGCCACCAGAAGCAAGGAAAGGGGCAAAGGAGAACTCTGCGCTAGAGCCTCAGAGGGAACGTGGCCCTGCCCACACCTTGATTTCATACTCCCAGACACCTGAACCATGAAAGAACACATTTCTGCTGTTCCATGCCAGCTGGTGTGTGATCATTTGTGTTGGCACCCTTAGGAGATTAATGTAATAACTCACCAAAACCTTACAAGAGAAACGGTTAACATGAGTGGAGGAAAGGAGGCTTTGACCTTATACTTCACAGCTTTCGAGCTTCCCTGGTGGCTCAGATGGAAAAGACTCTGCCTGCAATGCAGAAGACCCAGGTTCAGTCCCTCAGTTGGGAAGATCCCCTAGAGAAGGGAATGGCAACTCACTCCAGTATTCACGCCTGGAGAATCCCATGGACAGAGGAGCTTGGTGGGCTACAGTCCATGGGGTCGCAAAGAGTCGAACATGACTGAGCAACTAATGTACTTTCACAGCTTTCTGTACCTTTTGCTTAAAGAAAAAAAAAAAAAAAAAAACCCTATCAGGTATTACTCTTCACGGTAGGCATGCTCTCTGGTGGACCCCCTAATTCTACCTCCTGGTGTTCACACCATTGTGTAAGCCCTGCTTTCCTTTCCTTGAATGTGAGTGGCACCTGTGATGTGTTTCTAACCAACAGAAAACAGCACATCCAGGTGACAGGATGCCTTCTCCACGGTTACATTACAGAAGACTGCAATCCGGTGTTGTTAGACTCTCTACCTTGTTGGCTTTGATGAAGCAGATGGTCACGTTGGGGAAGCCCAAATGGCAAGGAACAGAGACAACTCTATGGCCAGCAACTATCTGGGACCTGAGGGTAGCCTCAAACCCACATGCTCAGTTGCTAAGTCATGTCCAACTCTTTGTGACCCCATGGAGTGTATCCTACCAGGCTCCTCAGTCCATAGGATTTTCCAAGCAAGAATAATGGAGTGTGCAGCCATTCCCTTCTCCAGGACAAAACTGGGGCTCCTGGTCCAATCAGCTAAAAGGAACTGAATTCTGCTGACCACCTGAGCTTGGAAACACAACACCTTCCCACATCCAACCTCAGATGAAACCACTGCCCCATCCAACACCTTGATCATTGCCTTGTGAGACCCTGAAGCAAAGCACTCAGTCAAGTTGTTCACAACCCCTGATCTAAAGAAACTGGTGGAATAAATGTAATAAAGATGTGGCATTTTTAGCCACTAGATTTGTGATAATATTTTTATGTATTCAGTTCAGTTCAGTCGCTCAGTCGTGTCCGACTCTTTGCGACCCCATGAATCGCAGCACGCCAGGCCTCCCTGTCCATCACCATCTCCCGGAGTTCACTCAGACTCAC
>SJYX01004739.1:905556-925044 GCA_006410675.1 Oreotragus oreotragus
TTCAACATATGAATTTTATGGGGGCACAAAATTCATGACATCAAACAGTTTATAATAAACAAGTCTTGTTCCTTTGACTAGCATGCCTATCTCCTTAGCAAAAGTATACTCTTTTAATGACTATAGTTTTTTATTCTAATATTTGATGGGGTAAGTATTTTGGTAACTTATTCTTCTGAAGAATTTTTCTACACAGTCTATGCTTATTTTACCACAGAGTATCAGAACAAATTAGTCAGGTTTCCAAAACATTATGCCACTGGGATTTTTATTTTAAAATTCAAGAACTTACTGGTTAATTTAGGGTACAGTTGCATTCTGATAATGTTAATTCTTCTTATACAGAAAATGGTGTTTCTATTTATTCAAATTATTATTAACGATCCTCAGTTGCATTACAGTTTTCCTCACATAATCTCTGTACATGTTTTAAGTTTATTTCTATGTATTTGCTGTTATCATTGTAAAAAGGGTATTCTTCATTTTGTTTTCTAGGTGGTTATTGCTGATATATAAGAAAAGCATTGGGTTTGTTGGATATTGACATTGTTATCAGCCTTATATGGAATGCTCTTATGGACTTCCTTTGATTTTCCAGATATACAACCAACCACCTACATTAACAAGTATTTCTGGGTTTTACTTTTCTCCTTACACTTTCTAGGAAGCCTTTCTAGGTCTTAAGTTTTTTGTGTGATTTTTGTTGTTATTAATGTGTTTACTTTTGTGCAGCAGATTATCCTGAGTAATCCTTTTAGAATTAGTTTGTGGATGGTAAAATTTACAAATCCTTGGACATCTCAGAGTATTTTTATTCTTCATACACACTTGAATGTTAGTTTGTCTAGGATTAGAATTCTAGCTTTACCACTATCTAGCATTGTCAATCAGAGAAGGCAATGGCACCCCACTCTAGTACTCTTGCTTCGAAAATCCCATGGGTGGAAGAGCCTGGTAGGCTGCAGTCCATGGGGTTGCTAAGAGTTGGACACGACTGAGCGACTTCACTTTCACTTTTCACTTTCATGCATTGGAGAAGGAAATGGCAACCCACTCCAGTGTTCTAGCCTGGAGAATCCCAGGGATGGTGGGGTCTCACAGAGTCGGACACGACTGAAGCGACTTAGCAGCAGCAGCAGCATTGTCCATATGATGTCTGATGTCAATCTGATTTTCTTTGGGAACTTTTAGAATTGTCTCCTTGACCTTATAATTTTGAACTGTGGTCAAAATACATATAGATGTATAGGCCAATTTAGCCCATTCTGTTTACATTTGGTGTGTTGTTGTTGTTGTTGTTTTCAAAATAAAGATAAGTGACTTTTTTTCAGCAATAGAGTTTTATTCTGTTTATTCATTGACTATATCTTATGTGTATGCTGAATACATATATTTTAAGAAATGTAATGTTGAATGTATAATTGGGAATGTATATATGTGCACATATAACTGTGAAGGCATATATATGAATGTTGAGTATATAATTTTGTCATATGGAAGTTTACTATTGGTTAAGTACATATATATTAAGTATATGCTCCCCTGGTGGCTCAGATGGTAAACCATCTGCCTAAAATGTGGCAGACCCAGGTTCGATCCCTGAGTTGGGAAGATCCTCTGCAGAAGGAAATGGCAACCCGCCCCAGTACTCTGGCCTGGAAAATCCCATGGATGGAGCATGGTAAGCTACAGTCCATGGGGTCACAAAGAGTCAAGACACAACTGAGCTTTTGATAAGTGTGGAAAAGTACGTCCTAGCAAGATATATAGTTCTGCTATGAACTAAATTGTGTTCCCTGAAAATTCATATGAAAGTGAAAGCTGCTCAGTCGTGTCCGATTCTTTGCAACTCCATGGATCATACAGTCGATGGAATTCTCCAGGCCAGAATACTGGAGTGAGTAGCTGTTCCTTTTTCCAGGAGATCTTCCCAACCCAGGGATCAGACCCAGGTCTCATGCACTGCAGTCAGATTCTTTACCAGCTGAGCCACCAGGGAAGCCCTGGTATACTGAAGCTCTAATCCTGAATGTAATGGCATTTGGAGATGGGTAAGAAGGTAATTAGATTTAGATGAAGCCAAATTAGAGATACCAAGGAAACATTTCATGCAAAGATGGGCTCGATAAAGGATAGAAATGGTATGGACCTAACAGAAGCAGAAGATATTAAGAAGAGGTGGCAAGAATACACAGAAGAACTGTACAAAAAAGATCTTCACAACCAAGATAATCACAATGGTATGATCACTCACCTAGAGCCAGACATCCTGGAATGTGAAGTCAAGTGGGCTTTAGAAAGCATCACTACAAACAAAGCTAGTGGAGGTGATGGAATTCCAGTTCAGTTCAGTTCAGTTCAGTCGCTCAGTCGTGTCCGACTCTTTGCGACCCCATGAATTGCAGCACGCCAGGCCTCCCTGTCCATCACCAATTCCCGGAGTTCACTCAGACTCATGTCCATCGAGTCCGTGATGCCATCCAGCCATCTCATCCTCTGTCGTCCCCTTCTCCTCCTGCCCTCAATCCCTCCCAGCATCAAAGTCTTTTCCAATGAGTCAACTCTTCANAAACAAAGCTAGTGGAGGTGATGGAATTCCAGTTGAGCTGTTTCAAATCCTGGAAGATGATGCTGTGAAAGTGCTGCACTCAATATGCCAGCAAGTTTGGAAAATTCAGCAGTGGCCACAAGACTGGAAAAGGTCAGTTTTCATTCCAATCCCAAAGAAAGGCAATGCCAAAGAATGCTCAAACTACCACACAGTTCTCTCATCTCACATGCTAGTAAAGTAATGCTCAAACTTCTCCAAGCCAGGCTTCAACAGTACATGAACCATGAACTCCATGATGCTCAAGCTGGTTTTAGAAAGGGCAGAGGAACCAGAGATCAAATTGCCAACATCCGCTGGATCATGGAAAAAGCAAGAGAGTTCCAGAAAAACATAAATTTCTGCTTTATTGACTATGCCAAAGCCTTTGAAGGTGTTTAGTTACTATTAAACTGCCTTCAATTATCTGTGGCCCAGAGATAGTAAGTGATGTGGGCAGAACCACAGTCTCCTGCTCCAGAACATTGCAGCAAACACTTGCACGCTCACCCCCAAGAGCAGCCCAGCGCCCGACTCGCAACACACCAGAGCCGTGTCCTTGCGCTGGCCTGACAGGTGTCCAGAGTGAAGCTTCGGCACAGGGTCTGCTGGCTACGAGACGAGCTGCTGCTGCTGCTGAGTCACTTCAGTCGTGTCCCCCTCTGTGCGACCCCAGGGACTGTAGCCCACCGGGCTCCCCCGTCCCTGGGATTCTCCAGGCAAGAACACTGGAGTGGGTTGCCATTTCCTTCTCCAACAAGATGAACTAGCCAGCACAGTTCAGCTCAGTCGCTGTCATGTCCGACTCTTTGCTACCCCATGAACCCCAGCACACCAGGCCTCCCTGTCCATCATCAACTCCCGGAGTCCACCCAAACCCACGTCCATCGAGTCGGTGATGCCGTCCAACCATCTCATCCTCTGTCGTCCCCTTCTCCTCCTGCCCTCAGTCTTTCCCAGCTTCAGGGTCTTTTCCACCGAGTCAACTCTTCACATCAGGTGGCCAAAGTATTGGAGTTTCAGCTTCAGCATCAGTCCTTCCAATGAACACCCAGGACGGATCTCCTTTAGAATGGACTGGTTGGATCTCCTTGCAGTCCAAGGGACTCTCAAGAGTCTTCTCCAACACCACAGTTCAAAAGCATCAATTCTTCAGCACTCAGCTTTCTTCACAGTCCAACTCTCACATCCATACATGACTACTGGAAAAACCATAGACTTGACTAAACGGACCTTTGTTGGCAAAGTTATGTCTCTACTTTTTCATATGCCATCTAGGTTGGTCATAACTTTCCTTCCAAGGAGTAAGCGTCTTTTAATTTCATGGCTGCAATCACCATCTTCAATGATTTTGGAGCCCCTCCAAAATAAAGTCAGCCACTGTTTCAACTGTTTCCTCATCTATTTGCCATGAAGTATTGGGACTGGATGCCATGACCTTCGTTTTCTGAATGTTGGGCTTTAAGCCAACTTTTTCACTCTCCTCTTTCACTTTCATCAAGAGGCTCTTTAGTTCTTTGCTTTCTGCCATAAGCGTGGTGTCATCTGCATATCTGAGATTATTGATATTTCTCCTGGCAATCTTGATTCCAGCTTGTGCTTTCTCTAGCCCAGCCTTTCTCATGATGTACTCTGCGTAGAAGTTAAATAAGCAGGGAGACAATATGCAGCCTTGACGTCCTCCTTTTTCTAGGCAGCACGAATGACGGGAAAGCACCGAGAAAATGCCGCGTGCAATAAGGGTAAAGTTTGACTCTGGAGAGGCACTTCCTGCAGTATTAATAGTCATCTGGACGAAGAAAATAGACTCTGCAATTGAAGACACGAGCATAATTAGGACTGAGTCTATAAAGCCCTGTCTTTCCCAAAGGACAACATTCTCTGACTCTCTATATGTGATTCTGCATTTTCACCCAAGGCTGGTGCAACAAAATTTTACCACATGTGCTGACAGCAACTGCTGTACTATGCGCATTATACACTATCTTTTCAAGATGATTGCATACCAGAAGACCACTTTAGGGAACACAGCGTCAAAGCAGGGTGTGGTGACATCCAGCTTGAGCTGAGGCACACAGAGGTTCAGGGAGGAGAGACGTTCCCCAGGGACCCCGGATGATGGGCATCAGGTAGATTCTGTCTTGGAGAGTGTGTCAACAGGGCTGAGCCCATTTTTATGACAGTGTTCTGTTTGAGATATTTCAGTTCCAGCTGTTGCCTAAAGACAAATGTCCCCCTAATTAAATACTGGAGAAGGCAATGGCACCCCACTCCAGTACTCTTGCCTGGAAAATCCCATGGACGGAGGGGCCTGGTGGGCTACAGTCCATGGGGTCACTAAGAGTTGGACACGACTGAGTGACATCACTTTCACTTTTCACTCTCATGCTTTGGAGAAGGAAATGGCAACCCACTCCAGTGTTCTTGCCTGGAGAATCCCAGGGACGGGGGAGCCTGGTGGGCTGCCGTCTATGGGGTTGCACAGAGTCAGACACGACTGAAGTGACTTAGCAGTAGCAGTAGCAATTAAATACTCTGCAATAATTCCAGTCTGTGCAACAGTGGCACATGTATAGAATGAGTGTGTCTGTTGCAGAATGAAGCTGGTCCTTAATTAAAGAAGATGCGATAGAAAAAGAAAGAAGGGAAATCCATTGCCGGTGTCAGCGTGCTTCAGGTGAGCTGCAGGGCCACTGGCCTCAGGGGAGCCTCTCTCTCCCTGCTCCTAAGGGAGCTCTGCTGACACGCAGTCACCAGCCCTCACGCCCTCTGATCATTTCTTTGCTGGAAGCTCACGAGTTTGTATTTGCTCATAGGGTCCTGAGGTCTGGCCGTGGGGCACCCTGAGGCCGCGGGGCTTCCAGAGCAGGTGTGAGGTGCAGCGCCTCCGTCCAGGTGCTCTGGGGAAATGTCTACTGATCAGCTTACTGCCGTTTTGATGAGATGCTCACAATTCTGTCAGCCCTGTTCCCACAGAAAACATCTTTAAACACATGGGGAAAGCTTCAAGAGAACCAGGGAAGGGAGAATTGCATATTTGCCAGACACCTGAGTATGCGGAGCATTAAACCCTGCGAGGACCAAGGATCCTCTGGGATTTCCCACTTTTGATGGGATCCTCACTTGGATTTCTCACTTCCTTCACTTCCTCAGTAAGGAAGCTGGGAGGACGGATTTGAGGGCGCCCACTGCATGGAGTGCGGGGGGGCCAGGCGCCCGCAACACAGGCCAAGGTGCCCTGCAGCTACCTTGAGGGGCAAGGGTGCAGACCATGCGTGGGATCAGCGCAGTGCTCAGTGGTGTGATGGCGTGGCCTGCCACAGCGGCCTGTCCTCTCGGCGCTGAGACATCATCTGGAAGCACTAAACGGGCACAGACGTGCAAGCAGTCTGTCCTCAACCCCAGCCCCCGACCTGGAGGCGTGCACACCAGTCACTCGCTACGTGTGATAAGAGACCCACCGTCTGGTACTTATTAAAGGGAAGGAGCACAGGGGGAAATTGAATTGCTTTGTTCTGTGAAAAGAGCAATATATTTTACTGACTTTTAAGATATATTTTTATTATCTTCTATTTTGAAATACTAAATAACCCCAAAGCAATAATACTTAATAAAATAAAATTGCTTTAAATTGTATAACTTAAAGCTAACACCCAGACTCTGATACACAACAGTAAGGTAGAAATTTAGTACCTCAGTTTCCCTTCACTTAAGAATAGATGAAGGCCTGCTCGTAAGGAAGTCTGACAGGAGTGAGGAGAGAGGGCCTGGAGCTTCAGAGAGGACACACCATGGTCCTTCTCCTCCTTGTTCAAACCGTGCGACAGTTCAAAGTGCAAGATCTTAGAGCAGCCGAGGTCATCTCTAAGGCATGATGTAATGCTAACGCCCTCTATACCCTCAGCTCCCTTCAGTCAGCCAGGGGGCTTTTCTAGCTCCTTCGAAGTGTCTCCTGCTTGGAGACAGGGCTACTTCTACTACTAATAATTAATGACAACAGTAAAATAACAAAGAGTGCTTAGTGGGTGCTGGCTTTGGGTAGGGCTCAGCGGATAAAGAACCCGCCTACACTGCAGCAGACACAGGAGACGCGGGTTCGATCCCTGGGTCAGGAAGATCCCCTGGAGGAAGAGACGGCACCCACACCAGTGGGAGAATCCCATGGAGCTCGGCGGGCCACGGTCCACAGGGGTCACGGTCTAAACGCACACACCGCCAGCTTTGGTGGACAATGGGCTATGCCACATACTTGCATAATTATCTTCAGTTCAGCCATACTGAGGAGAATAATTTTTGATTCCCAGGTTATGGATCAGAACCTTGAAGTTCAGTAAAGTGAACTCTCTGCCCCAGACACTGAGGTGGAGATGCTGAGGAAGACAGTCTGGGCTTGAATCAGCCGCTCTGGCGATGATCATGCCTCTCCTTCCATCACGGACCCGGGGGCTCTCCGGGCCTCAGGCTCATCCCCGGGAGGGCGGTCTCCTGTTGAGGGGCAGGGAGCACCGCGGAGGGAGCACCCTTGCATCAGAACCGCTGCCCCGAGGCCAAGCCAGACACTCCTGAGGACCCGGAAAGACTGTCTTCTGTGTCGGCGGTGAGAGCAGTCACATCCACGAAACCCCAGGAAGCTCCACCTAGCACTGACTTTGTGTCCACGTCTACCATCAAATAAAGCAACAGGGCTCTGCTCTCAAAGTGGAACACAAGCCTCAGGTCTTTGGGGAATTTAGTTTTGAAGGTCAGTTAGGGTTCAAGAGAGTTACTCTCGTACAGTTACCAAAAGGAGGACATCTTTTTCAAAAGTAAGTCCCATTTGCTTTTCTTGCAAAATCTTCCATTTTGGATTATCTTGAAAGCAAAAAGTGCTTATGAAGTTAAAATAAAAACACTTCTTCATATGCTTGCCTGAGACTTACGTGTATCATACGGATTTTATTTCATGGGGAAGGAAGCCGGAATGCTCATCACGATGTGGAGGAAAAGAAGAAAATGGAACCCACCGCTCATGCGCCAGCGGGGATCACAGATCGCACTGTTGAGGGTTACTCAGCATTCTGCCGGGCCGTTACCGATATGGGCAGTTAGTTAAGATGTCATCACACTCGGCACAATAACCACCAGCTTTATCTGCTGCACCCTGGACCCACCGACCTCAATCACTGCTGAGAGGCCTATCAGCTAAAAGCCACACACACAAATCTCGTGTCTGTACAGCATTTTCCTGTGTTTCCTGCTTTTGGTTTTAACAACAGGACTATGAAGAAAGAACTCCATTTCTATTTATTACTGAGGATGGCGTTATAGGTGTGTTTGTGTTCGGTGGGAAAAGTACCAAAATTTACCCCCAAATATGGAACCAGTTTATGGTTCCAGGGAAAATGCCGGAGAGCTCCAGCTTCCCTTAATCTAAGCCAACGTCTTATCGCTGTGTGTGCGTTTCCAATGTTTGTTTGTTTATTGGTAAAAATGCTAGCTTTTAGTTTCACCATCTCTCACCGCCAGTAGGAGGGAACACTTTCTCACGTGAATCGGTCTCAGCTTCAGCTTCTGCTGCTTCCTTCCCCAAGAAGGAGCCCTCTGCCCCATCCTTTCACTTCTCTCCGTTTCATTTTCTTGCTCCCAGAGGGCAGAGATCACGCGCTCCTGGTAAACCCGGCGCATCCCTCTCGAGCGAGAAACGTAAGCCGAGTCCATGGTGCGGGGGTCCTAACGTCCACTCGTCCCACACAGCAGTACGAACAGCTCAGGCTGTTACATGTTGAGACCCTCAGACACTCCCTGCCTTGTTTGCACATGATTCACTAACTACAATTTCCTGAACACTGTGAGATACTCTTAAGAGCTCATGATCTCAACCCGCGCACCTTTCATTGGCTGGCTCCAGGGCACGCATCATTTTAACAGAAAGGCTTTAAACTCCTGCAGCCCCTTCAGACCTTCAAATCCTCAGCAAGGAGCAGTTGATGTCTCTTCCACACGGCAAGAGGAAATTCAACGTTTGGTCAAAGGGTGTTTCGGATCAGCATTTTTAGGTCGAGAAAATTTCCTCACGTTAACTCACCTGAAGTGCAGAATCTGCTCTCCAGCGCCTCCACGGTAAGGTGTGCAGACAATGGGTGGAGATGGGCAGGCTGTGGATGGAGACCCGCGCTTGCTTTGCGCCATCTCCCCAAAGCCATCCCCGCTGAAGGGAAGTGTCTGTGCCTCCCCGCCACGCACGGCCCGCCAGTCATCGAGAAAACACAGAAGCACACACTTTGGTTTCCATGCGAATAGAGCAGCTCTTCTCAAACTGGTTGATTTCTATTCAAAACTGCTGTGCCATCATATAGTAACAGCGTGACCGTGCGCTACTCACGCCTAACAAACCCAGTGTCTCCAGATGCTAAAGTCGCCTGCAGAAATCAAAGGCGCCCTTTCCACTGCAGCTCCTGGGATTCTCAGCGGAAACACCTGGGCTGGGGCACCACCCAGCCCCCACCCACACTGAGCTCACCTTCCCACCACTCCCAACCAAGAGCTGTCTGTCCCATCAGACTCCAGCACAAACGCTCTTCAGTCTGGTGGCTCGATGGAACGCCAGTAACTAATGTCATCAAAGTAGCTTCAGGCTTTCAACTTGTGGCTTCCAGAAAGTGGGTGAAAGTCAGTGCCTACTAAGCTGACCAGAGTAGATTCTTGGAGACACAGCCTGGCCCCCAGTGGCGCCCACTGGTCTCCTATGAACATCCCAGAGTGCAATGAGGGTGTGGTGCACATATACAGTGGAATGCTACTCAGCCATAAAAAGGAATGAAATAACACCATTTTTGAAGACATGAACGGACCTAGAGATTACCACGCTAAGTGAAGTAAGCCGGACAGAGAGAGCCAAATATCAAATGATATCACTTACACACGGAAGCTACTAAAAACCAAACTTCTTACAAACCAGAAATGGACTCGCAGATTCCAAAAGCAAACTTAAGGTTGCCAAAGGGGAAATACAGGGGGAGTGATAAATTAGGAGATACACACCCTAGGATACGTAAAACAGACCCACACCAAGGACTCGCTCTACAGCTCAAGAGACTGCACGCAACACCTTGTAAGAACCTACAAGGGGAAATCTGGAAAACCATGCACACACACACGTGCACACACACACACACGTGCACACACACGCACACACACGCACACACACACGCACGCCTCAGCACTTTGCTGCGCGCCTGAGATGATCACAGCACTGTGAACACATGCCTGAGTGTAAATCAGCTAGACTTCGGCTGTTCTCTTTGCTGTTTTGCCCCCTAAGTAAACAAGGATCTTCCTGGGGGTGGAGGCTTCCTCCATAGGCGTCGTTGACACGTTGACTGCACACTCCACATGATGCCCCAGATCCGTACTGACCACGGTTCGTGAACACCACAAGCTTGGGGGTGAGAGAAACACAAACTGTCCACACACCCTGGGGACCAGCCCATCCTCTCCCCGGAAGGCCGGGGAGACACTCAAAGGCCAGTGCACTTGCCATCACAGGATCCCATGCACACATTTGGGGACGTTTTCACCAGCTTTGGCATTAAGATTTCTGGAATAAGGAGCCATACGCCATGAGTCTCATCTGGGCTTAATTTTTAAACAGCCTCCGTGCTTGTAAAGATGAGAATGTTCAATAATGTTTTACTTTAAATAGTAATCAGGGCTTTCTTATAAAATAATTTTTAAAACTGCTTGAAGGAATTTTGAAGCCTGCTTAACTTTAGGCTGTCTCAGAAACAGACGATTTCCATAATTTTGTTTTGTAGAGTACAGAGCTGTCATTCTTCCAGGCACCTTGAGAAAGCAATTTTCTTCAAAAGGTTACAGAACCTTTCTTCCTTCTATCACGTTCCTCTTCAAAAAGTATCCAGTTTCAAAGAACAGATAAATACTTTATGTGTGCTTTTAAAATTCTGTTTTTAATACTAAGAACTGAGACATTTTGGTTTCCTTGTAGATAGCATCTGCTGACTATATACACACTGAGAGGATGTATGAATGTGTACATTTAATAGATGTATGTATATATGTGTGTGCATTTGATAGGTGGAAGCATGTACGTGTGTGCATTTGATAGGTGGATGTATGTACGTGTGTGCATTTGATAGGTGGATGGATAGAAAGACGTTTGGTTTAAAAAGTCCCCTTTGGAGCTGATTCAAATGGCAACTGCAGTTGCCCCAGAAACCCACCGTGTGTCTAAAAGAACAGAAGGCAACTCATTTTAATCCCCTTTTATGTTCTCTCAGGACCCCACCAACAAGGTGAGTTAGATGGGCCTTTTAGGCAACTGAGCAAGAAGGGCAGAGAAAACTAAATTAAGAGACAGAAGATAAACCCACAAGACTGCCGGGATCTAAGTTAATTATGCACATGGTTTATCATTAACCTCCAACTCTAGTGTATGCAAAACACCGCCACTTTGGGGGAAAATCAGAGGAAGCTCTGTACCTGAGTAGCCAAGCTGCCTTTGCGGAAGCCGTGACAGCCGCCAGAATGCTTCCTTCTGTGCCTCCTGCAAGCCTCACTGCCTCCAGGAAGGGGAGCTGCAGACTCCGCCCTGAAGCCTAACAGCACAGCAGGCAGGACCCAGGTGAGCGGTCCTGCGCTCACTCCTGCCCCGCTGCTGGCCCAGACGTGGGCCCCCCACTCCTGCGCTCACTCCTGCCCCCCAGACGTGGGCCCCCAACTCCTGCGCTCATTCCTGCCCCTGCTGCTGGCCCAGACGTGGGACCCCCACTCCTGCGCTCACTCCTGCCCCCCAGACGTGGACCCCCCACCCCCAGCGGCACCCACACGTCCCACCAGTCTCGGCGGTGGCTCCAGTCCCGTGAGACTGCCTGAGGGAAGGACTGCTTGAGTTGTCATTCCCCATATGTCATGGCTGATACAATTGTACAACACAGCAAAACGAAATGGCCGAAAATCTGAAATTAAAAATGACAGCCTTACAAAGTCTGAACTCAGATATCTGCTGCATCTTAATACACATATAACAAACAGAACATAGAGACATTTTGTTAAAATGTATATTTTATTAGATTCAAGTTTTCACAGAAGTGATTAACATAGAGAACTGTTTTTCCCAATCCCAAATTTCTGCTTTCACCTTCTGAACTAAAACAGTACTGAAGTAGAATTCTCCACTGTGGCCCCTTATAAGCTCACTTTGAAGGCAACACAGGTATATCAATGTTTGAAGGGCTAGATGACAAGTGAGGGTCTTCTTGCCGATTAATTGATCTCTTCGGGACTGACTGTCAGTCCCGCAGCCAGGGTGGCACGTTTCTGTAGGACTCCGCGCCTCCTTCTGTCGTCTCTCGTGCGGAAGCTGGTCATCGGTTATCCAGGCAGAAAGAGAGCAGATATCTGTTTCTTCAAAGTCAGGCAACCTGCTCCTAATCTTTATCAAAATGAATCAGGGGTGACCGCATTTCCAGATTTCCTTTTCAATCTTTTTAAGTGGCCAGTTCCAGCAAATCCTTTTGTAACATTTTAATTAATCGTCAATGAAAGACACTGACGGTACTTTGTACACGTTTGGGTCAAAGTTGACAAGCTCACCTTAAAATATCGCATATTGTCCCTGGTCTTCCAGGCCCAACCACTGGCGGGTCACCTCTGGAAGTGGGAGGATGTGGGTCTGCCCCCGGGTGGAGCTGAAAACCTCCTCCGGCATCTCTCCTCTGCCCCAGGAGGAAGGAGCGCAGGGCCGCTTCTAGTGAGCGTGGAGGACAGGCCTCCTGTCACAGAAACTCGACTGTTCACAGGGAGAACACGGGGCTCCAGATGAGTGTATGACAACCTTGGTCACGGCGGTCTCACTTCTGCACAAGCGAGTGTAAAGACCTTCCCAGGTGGCCGGGACAGGGGTGGGGTGCTGCACTGATGGAACATGGAAGGAGGGAGGGAGAGAGGGCGGTCTACTCTCCGTGTGAAACTCGACCTGAGACCCACGTCCTCAAAACTTAAGGTTCACCCTCCTTTTCGGTCTGAGCCCCTGCTGGGGGCAGGTGGCCCAGGCTGCGGGGTGACCCGAGGATGAAGCAGAGGCTTAGGGGTGGCCTCCAGGAGAGAAGGCCCCAAAGGAACAGGGAGAGAAGACCCCAAATAAATGGGGAGAGAAGGCCCCAAAGGAATGGGGAGAGGAGACTCCAAATAAATGGGGAGAGGAGACCCCAAAGAAATGGAGAGAGGAGACTCCCCAAAGAAACAGGGAGAGGAGACCCCAAATAAACGGGGAGAGAAGGCCCCAAAGAAACGGAGAGAGGAGACCCCAAAGAAACGGGGAGAGAAGGCCCCAAAGAAACGGGGAGAGGAGACCCCCAAAAATCAGTGACAGAAGGCCCCAAAGAGATAGGGGAGAGAAGGCCCCAAAGAAACAGGGAGAGAAGACCCCCAAAAATGGGGACAGAAGACCCCAAAGAAACGGAGAGAGGAGACCCCAAAGAAACGGGGAGAGGAGACCCCCAAAAATCAGGGACAGAAGGCCCCAAAGAGATAGGGGAGAGAAGGCCCCAAAGAAACAGGGAGAGAAGACCCCCAAAAATGGGGACAGAAGACCCCAAAGAAACGGAGAGAGGAGACCCCAAAGAAACGGGGAGAGGAGACCCCCAAAAATCAGGGACAGAAGGCCCCAAAGAGATAGGGGAGAGAAGGCCCCAAAGAAACAGGGAGAGAAGACCCCCAAAAATGGGGACAGAAGACCCCAAAGAAACGGAGAGAGGAGACCCCAAAGAAACGGGGAGAGGAGACCCCTCATTCCTGCCCCTGCTGCTGGCCCAGACGTGGGACCCCCACTCCTGCGCTCACTCCTGCCCCCCAGACGTGGACCCCCCACCCCCAGCGGCACCCACACGTCCCACCAGTCTCGGCGGTGGCTCCAGTCCCGTGAGACTGCCTGAGGGAAGGACTGCTTGAGTTGTCATTCCCCATATGTCATGGCTGATACAATTGTACAACACAGCAAAACGAAATGGCCGAAAATCTGAAATTAAAAATGACAGCCTTACAAAGTCTGAACTCAGATATCTGCTGCATCTTAATACACATATAACAAACAGAACATAGAGACATTTTGTTAAAATGTATATTTTATTAGATTCAAGTTTTCACAGAAGTGATTAACATAGAGAACTGTTTTTCCCAATCCCAAATTTCTGCTTTCACCTTCTGAACTAAAACAGTACTGAAGTAGAATTCTCCACTGTGGCCCCTTATAAGCTCACTTTGAAGGCAACACAGGTATATCAATGTTTGAAGGGCTAGATGACAAGTGAGGGTCTTCTTGCCGATTAATTGATCTCTTCGGGACTGACTGTCAGTCCCGCAGCCAGGGTGGCACGTTTCTGTAGGACTCCGCGCCTCCTTCTGTCGTCTCTCGTGCGGAAGCTGGTCATCGGTTATCCAGGCAGAAAGAGAGCAGATATCTGTTTCTTCAAAGTCAGGCAACCTGCTCCTAATCTTTATCAAAATGAATCAGGGGTGACCGCATTTCCAGATTTCCTTTTCAATCTTTTTAAGTGGCCAGTTCCAGCAAATCCTTTTGTAACATTTTAATTAATCGTCAATGAAAGACACTGACGGTACTTTGTACACGTTTGGGTCAAAGTTGACAAGCTCACCTTAAAATATCGCATATTGTCCCTGGTCTTCCAGGCCCAACCACTGGCGGGTCACCTCTGGAAGTGGGAGGATGTGGGTCTGCCCCCGGGTGGAGCTGAAAACCTCCGGCATCTCTCCTCTGCCCCAGGAGGAAGGAGCGCAGGGCCGCTTCCAGTGAGCGTGGAGGACAGGCCTCCTGTCACAGAAACTCGACTGTTCACAGGGAGAACACGGGGCTCCAGATGAGTGTATGACAACCTTGGTCACGGCGGTCTCACTTCTGCACAAGCGAGTGTAAAGACCTTCCCAGGTGGCCGGGACAGGGGTGGGGTGCTGCACTGATGGAACATGGAAGGAGGGAGGGAGAGAGGGCGGTCTACTCTCCGTGTGAAACTCGACCTGAGACCCACGTCCTCAAAACTTAAGGTTCACCCTCCTTTTCGGTCTGAGCCCCTGCTGGGGGCAGGTGGCCCAGGCTGCGGGGTGACCCGAGGATGAAGCAGAGGCTTAGGGGTGGCCTCCAGGAGAGAAGGCCCCAAAGGAACAGGGAGAGAAGACCCCAAATAAATGGGGAGAGAAGGCCCCAAAGGAATGGGGAGAGGAGACTCCAAATAAATGGGGAGAGGAGACCCCAAAGAAATGGAGAGAGGAGACTCCCCAAAGAAACAGGGAGAGGAGACCCCAAATAAACGGGGAGAGAAGGCCCCAAAGAAACGGAGAGAGGAGACCCCAAAGAAACGGGGAGAGAAGGCCCCAAAGAAACGGGGAGAGGAGACCCCCAAAAATCAGTGACAGAAGGCCCCAAAGAGATAGGGGAGAGAAGGCCCCAAAGAAACAGGGAGAGAAGACCCCCAAAAATGGGGACAGAAGACCCCAAAGAAACGGAGAGAGGAGACCCCAAAGAAACGGGGAGAGGAGACCCCCAAAAATCAGGGACAGAAGGCCCCAAAGAGATAGGGGAGAGAAGGCCCCAAAGAAACAGGGAGAGAAGACCCCCAAATAAATGGGGAGAGAAGGCCCCAAAGGAATGGGGAGAGAAGACCCCAAAGAAATGGGGAGAGGAGACCCCAAAGGAATGGGGAGAGGAGACCCCAAAGAAACGGGGAGAGGAGACCCCAAAGAAATGGGGGGAGAGGAGACCCCAAAGGAACAGGGGGGAGAGGAGACCCCAAAGAAACGGGGAGAGGAGACCCCAAAAAAACAGGGACAGAAGACCCCAAAGGAATGGGGAGAGGACACCCCAAAGAAACGGGGAGAGGAGACCCCAAAGAAATGGGGAGAGGAGATCCCAAAGGAACAGGGGGGAGAAGGCCCCAAAGAAATGGGGGGAGAAGACCCCAAATAAACGGGGAGAGGAGACCCCAAAGAAACAGGGACAGAAGACCCCAAAGGAATGGGGAGAGAAGGCCCCAAAGGAATGGGGAGAAAAGGCCCCAAAGAAATGGGGAGAGGAGACCCCAAAGGAACAGGGGGGAGAGGAGACCCCAAAGGAATGGGGAGAGGAGACCCCAAAGAAATGGGGAGAGGAGACCCCAAAGAAATGGGGAGAGGAGACCCCAAAAAACAGGGACAGAAGACCCCAAAGGAATGGGGAGAGGAGACCCCAAAAAAATAGGGGAGAGAAGGCCCCAAAGAAACAGGGAGCTGCTGCCCCAGCCTGATCGCCCAGCCTAAGGGCGACACCATTGGGTCCAGAAGCCTGACTGTGTGTCTTGGGGTCTTGGGGGTCAGCACCCACTCTGGACACTCACTGTGTGTGGAGGACTCAGTGGTGAGCCTCCTTCTAAGCGGCTGACGGCCGCTTACTTACCAAAGTCGGTTTCTGAGCTGATGAACCACGTCGAGTGTGGGAACCTTAATTTTCTTCTCAGCACCAGAGAAATGAGAGTTACTGAGAAGGATGAAGACACTCCTGCCCTCCCCGAGTCAGCCCGCTCTGACCCTGATCTCCGTGGTGTTCTGAATCACTGATTCAGAGAATCCTTCCTGTTACCTGACTCCGCTCATTTGTGCCAATTCTATCCCCAAGTCTCCTGTCTGAAAGTTTCCATCTCTCTCTGACACTAGGCTCCTTGTAATTCTGCTTCCTTATGATTACCTACAATGTGAGGCAACTATTTCTCAAAAAAGTAAACACAAATTTTAAAAAATAGCTTTGCTCTTAGAAACTCCCTCATTATCTCATTTCCAGAAAGATGAGTAATCTCCTGAATAACTGACTATCTCAGACCTAAGATCATGTAGTTTGGCTGATTTTTAAAAATATGAATTTGGTGATACAGAGATTTTAGTTATAGTATTCTGAAAGTGTGATAACCGTTAGTGTTTAACAAACTATCTGAAAAAGAACAGTTGATTTAAAAAATGCATACAGATGAGTTTTCCTATAATAAACTCATTATATTCAATAGGATAGAGTTTGGGTTTAGGTTTTAATTAATTTCCTGATTCCTGTAGGTAGTAGCAGCTTGAATAAGAATCTCTTCACACACTTTCCTGACCTGTGGAAATAAAATACTCCTAACAGGTGGCTTTGTTACCCCCTTGTGGGAAATAGTTACTAAGTTTGGGTACAGATTTTATTTTGCTGCCTCTCAATCATTAAGCATAATTATTGAGGTGGGAACATGGAAGGGGCTTCAGGCCCCAGTTTCCTCCCAACATGCTGCCATTTGAGCATCAGACATGGGGCCTTCAGGCTCCGGGGTGTCCTGCTCGGGCGCTGAAGCTGAGGGGAGGGCTAGGGACCTACCTGACCCCAGGAGACGCGGAGACCCTCACCCACCACACCTGCCGTCAGCCCCCTTCACCTGATCTCAGGAGACGCAGAGACCCTCACCCACCACACCTGCCGTCAGCCCCCTTCACCTGATCTCAGGAGACGCAGAGACCCTCACCCACCACACCTGCCGTCAGCCCCCTTCACCTGATCTCAGGAGACGCGGAGACCCTCACCCACCACACCTGCCGTCAGCCCCCTTCACCTGATCTCAGGAGATGCAGAGACCCTCACCCAGCACACCTGCAGTCAGCCCCCTTCACCTGGTCTCTTCCTAGTACTAATTATAACTTAACTCCTGCACAGCATTTACTACTTACACTTGCTTCAGACATGCCATCTCCTATAATCTTTCAGGAAAATCTTGATTTGGTTATTAACATAGGAAAGGGAAAGCTGTGAAGCCCAAATACAGTCTGGAGACTTATCTAAAGGCAGCAACCTTGGGTGAACCCAGAACTCGTGACTTTCGGCTTCAAGCAAGCCTCCTCAGGGCACAGCTGTGCTCCCCAGGGGGTCTGCCTCGTGGGGGGGCGGGGGGCGCCCACGCGCCGCCCCGCCCCGCGCCGTCAGGCCTGTGCCTCCCGTGGCTTCCGTTCTGCCAGGGAAGTCGACTCCCCGTGGGAGCCCCAGGCTTAGTCGGCTGGACTGTGGCGGCCCCTCCAGAGGAAGAGGGGTCCCCGGAATCGAGTCCAAACCAGAGGAGGTCAGGGGGTGGGAGAGGAAGGACTGGGAGCGCGGAATTAGCAGAGCGAGCCGTTTCGCGCAGGATGGACAGGCAACACGGCCCTGCAGAGCGGCTCGGGGCCCTGTGTTCCGGGCGCCGTGAGAGACTAACCGGAAGGGAATGTGGGAGAGAGCGCGTGCACGGACGCACGCGGGGCCTGCCTTGCAGCGCGGTCGGTAAAGCATCTGCCTGCAGCGCAGGAGGCTCGGGACTGATTCCGGGGCCGGGACGGTCCCCTGGAGGAGGAAATGGCAGCCCCCTCCAGGTCTTGCCTGGAGACTCCCGTGGACAGAGGAGCGTGGCAGGCTACAGCCCATGGGACTGCAAGAGTCGGACGCGACTTGGTGACTCAACCACCAGCACCGTATATATATTATATACATGAATCACTTTCCCATGCAGCAGAGAGTAACACAATATTGCAAATCAACTACTGAAAAATCTATGTGTTATAGCCAGTAACAGGCTGTATATCTAAAACAATGATCCCCAAACTATCAGTGAAAAATTCAGCTGAAAAGACAACAAAAACCAGAGGAGTCTGATGCATCAGAGCTCAAGGCCAAGGCCAGTCCCGCGGAAGACGCGGCTCCTGGTCTCAAGCAGCCACCGACGCTGCGAGAGAGGGGGCGCTCCCCCTGGGCGAGTGGGTCTCGGGTGAACCTGCAGAGGCCCAGGGACAGGGAGGCGGCCCGTCGGGGGACAGTGGAGCCTGGCGCGGGCGGCCTGGGGCTGTTCAGGCAGTCGTCCTTCCCCACCAGGGGCTGCCTCGTCACAGACCTTCACCTTCCTGACTGCGGTGGTTCACAGGCAGAAGGCAGGTATGGAGGTCAACCTCAGCCCTGCCCAAAGAAGGGGAGACGTGGGTGCAGGCCGGGCCCCGGGGGCGACGTCCACTCTGGGCCCCGCTCCTAACCCAGCAAAGGGGCAGGTCACCGCCGATTCCAACCTGATGACCGGCTCAGTGACCGCGTTCCTCCCCGCGCCCAGGCCTCGTGGCCACCTGGGGCCCAGTCCACGCTCAGGAGGACAGGAAAGAGTGATGGGAGACTGAAGCGGGGGCTGAGCGGCCTGCCGCCCCGGCTCTCGGTGTCCCGAGGGCAGGAACCGCGTCTCGGTCGGCGCCCACCTGCGGCCTCCGCACAGCCTGAAGCAGGACGCGGCGCCGAGCCCCGGGAAGCCGGAGCCGGCACGCCGCGCCCGGCGGCCACGGCGGGCGGGCTGCTCCTTTCCTGCGAGCGGGACTCACCTTGTTTCGGAGGAGCTGCTTTTGTTCTCCTCACCGGGCGCAAAAGGAACGTTCTGGGACCCTGGCAGCAAGAGGCACCACGTTCGGATGCTCTGAACTAATGTAAGAAGCGATCATAGAAGCACTTTGTTTTCAAAACTATTCCCCGGTACTTGCCTGCAGTCGCTGCAGCGTGCTCAAGGTCTCCCCCTGGGGACGGGACAGTCTGTGAGCGGGCAGGGCCGTTTTCTGCTCCTGCTCACCCGGCCCGCGGAGACTCGCAGCCTGCCGGCTTCGACGGGGAGTCCGCGGGGCCCCGGGCCGCCTCGCTCGGCTCCCGGGCAGGCGCGAAGGTCTGGGGCCCGGCCGCTTCCAGGCCGCAGGCTCTGCGGCCGGCCGGCTCCTGCTCGGCTCCCGGGCCGGCGCCGCGCCTGCTCCCAAGGCCCTTGTCCCGCCCGGGGCTGGGAGCCCGGCGCCTCCGAGCCCCGGGCCCCTCGGGTCCTGGCCCCTCCCCACGGGGGCGGCCCCCAGGGTTT
>SJYX01004739.1:935541-973564 GCA_006410675.1 Oreotragus oreotragus
AGGGAGGCCTGGCGTGCTGCGATTCATGGGGTCGCAAAGAGTCGGACATGACTGAGCGACTGAACTGAACTGACTGATGTCAGAGTAAACCATAAAAAGATAAAGACAAAAATGGTGATTTTGAGGGAAACCACTGAAAGATAAATGATAGAGACAAAAGTCAACAGAGGAACAGATTGGATCATGAAAATTCACCCGTTCAAGCCAAAACAGAATATAGCAAAAGAAGAAAAAGGGACCCAAAGAGGGTAAATTGAGAAAGACTCCTGAGATGGTGCACTGAAACCCAACCCAGAGGGCGCTCCCAGAAAGAGGTCAGACGTCCAGGCTGTGACCCAGCTGGGCCCAGGGCTGGGCTTGTCTCCATCGCCAGGCGGTGGGCACGTCTCACCGCTTGGAGACTTCAGCCTGGTTCCAGCCTCTCTGTAAGCAGCAACACTGCCGCGAAAGCTTCGTGTTTCTTTCTGCGGTCGTGCTGCTATTCCTAAGGTACATTTCTGAGCACACCTCTGTATCCACACGTATAGACACGTGACACTGAAACGTTCTCCTCACCTAATGGATAAGCCATCAGCTCCCAGTTAGTTCTCGTCTGTGGCTGAACCCTGGAAACAGTCTTGGAAGAAATTAACAATACATTTTGAAACTTGAAATAACACTGTTAACTTTTTCTCCCTCTTAGAATCTGTGTGTTGAAGACACTGAGCAATGCGTTGGTCTTCCAGAAGCCCCAGCAGCTAGTGCTGACGACTGCACCCCTGACGTGTGACTCTGAAAGTATTTCCGTCAGTTCCCAGTATTTTCTATAAATTGGTCCTTAGATCAAGATGCTTCACCAACTTCATGGTGCTGATCCACGTTTTTGGTGAGGCTGTTCCCCTGGTAACACTGTGCCCCATGACCAAGACGTATCGAGGGTCTGGTCACTGCTTTCTCTCTCTCTCCCTCACTAACTGGCGTTAACCGTCACCACCCAGGCTCATTAATGTATTAAGGGTAGCAAAGTCATGATATTTTAACATTACCATTCTTTTCTTACTTATTAGCTGAAATATTTCTACAGAGAGAAACCTCCCTTTATCAACTATTTGGTTACTCTGAGGTACAGTTTTTATATGAAAGGCCAGATCAATGCTTTATTCTTTTTCTTTCCATTTTCAAAATTACGAGTTGTATGTCTAGTATTTCCCAAAAGTGATCGCTGATTCCTTTGACTTTACTTGTTGAGAACCATCAATAATTCATGGAATTTTATGTAATAATAGGTGTTTCCATCACTAACAGTTATCATTTCTGATGCTAAAACTGTCCCATCCTTTTCCAGGAGAAGCCTTTTTCCTTTTCCAGGAGAAGCCTTTTGTGTTGTATGCTGAGTGTTTTCAAGAAAGTTTCAGTAAGTGAGAGCATTATACAGAAAGGTGTATGTTCCCAGGCTCAGAGAATGTTTACAAACTGTACAGGCACCTGGACCAGCCTGGGAGAGTGGCTCTAGCATCCCAGAATCCACCTCCCACCCCACCCCCTGGAATTCCAACCAGCTGAATAATTTATAAGAATTAGTAAACAGCAAAATAAGGTGCTTTCCTTTCACCAGGCTTCTCTTCACAGATCAGCTCTTTGGACACATTAATAACATCAGCAGTGACTTTAAATGGGTATACACCAGGACTTAGATGTCAATTTTAAAAGCAAAAAGGATGCATTTTCATTAAGCATCAGAGAACTCCAGCGCTCTGGGGCTGTACACCTGCCCCGTGGAGCAGGCACAGGAGCTTCCTTCCTGGTTGAACTTTTCTGGTGTAACTCAGGCCTGTAGACACTCTTGGCAAATCCTACCTGTTTCCAAGGAGCCAAGGGACCTGCAAAGCACATCCCCCATCTCCAAGCAGCGTTACAAGTCACGTGCTGGGAGCCAGTGTGAGGAACTCCACCCATGGCAAAGGTCATGAGGAAGGAGGCTTGACATACGCAAGGCGTGATCAAGCCTCAGGAAACCCCCTGTTCCTGAGCATCTACCCCCAAAACCAGAGTCTGTTTTTTGCTCCTGCCTACACCTCTGACTTTATGGGGGGGCTCTCCCCCATAACCATTTCTCTCGGAGAAGGAGTTAACTTGCAGCTCCAAGTTAATAAAAATTCCTGGGCATGACAAGAGTGTTTCAACTTACAAACTCCTCTGAAGGTCCTCTAGCCTGCCTTTATAGGTTCATCCAGCCACATGTGATTGTTTACAGCACCCCAACTGTGAGAGGCCCGAGATGTTTTGGACTTACTAAGGGTAAATTCTTTGGGGAAGTTAGAAATTATTAGTATAGTGGGTTGGTTAGGAATTATATTGGTGAAGGGTTTTTCATTCATTGTGCCAGTAACTGCTGCTAATTCCCTGCCCTGGGTGGGACAAGGGTGTCTCAGGTCAAACCTCTCTGCTGGCAAACTAGCTTGTGTGACAGAATTATCCATACTCTCTCAACCATAAACAGCATAGAGAGTTTTGGAGTATTTTGAGAGTCTTAATTAGCATAGGGCTTTTCTCATTGTTGAGTCAATGACTGCCAGCCAGGCCTCCATATCCTTAGGCACCTGAGAATATATTAATCAATGTATTTGGAATATAGAAAAGGAAATATAGTAGTTTTTGATGTTAGCAATACTACTTTTTGAGTTAACAATTTTTCTCTTTTGTAATAGATCACTGTATTTGTTATAAATCACTGTGTCCTTGCTATGTAAAAATGTAACTTTATCACTATCTTAAGACTAAATAGATCTTAAGGGGAACATTGGTGAAAGGATTTTCATTTGTTGGGCTGATGTTTGCTGCTAAATCTCCATATTTCCTGCCCTTATAATGAATATAACTAGCATATAGGAGAAATAAGTAGAAACCTTTAAGATTAATCATGTTAACCTTGGGTTAAATAAATTCCTTTCTTGATTGTAACTCACTACACCCTCACCCTATAGGAATGCAACTTTATTTGGAGGGTGGTGCCTGGTTTAAGAAAAAACACCCTTGGAAAAAATAAGTTTTTTGGTTATCAGAAAGAAAGGGTCNTCTAAGATCCACAAGAGGCGGAGCCCAAGGTGGGGCACTCCCTGCTATTCAAGAGGACACCGGTGGCCTAACGTAGATGGTGCAAGCTCCTTGTCTGGAACTTTATTGGCTTTTCACGTAAACCAAGTTATTCAGCCTCTTTTCTCCACTTAATTTTCCTACTACACTCTTTCTTCCTAATCTAATCTTATATTAATAAATAAATAAGTTTTCCTCGCCTATGCTGTCCACGCTTCAAATCACCCTAGATCCACTGGGGCTGGACCCCGGCAGACATGAGTTTGAGCAAACTCCAGGAGACAGTGAAGGAGAGGGAAGCCTGGCGTGCTGTCACCCATGGGGTTGCAGAGAATCGGATATGACTTAGCATCTGAACAACAACAGTATGGAAAATGTGCCCTCCTCCTGGCTTGAGTGACGTGGATGCCCTGCCCAAGCTCCTGCTTCTACCTCTCTGTTTTGCACCCAGAATGGAGCTCATATTCAACTTCCACCAGGACTGCATGCTTGCTTTTTAAGGAACTTGACACTGCCCATGTACTGCCTGAGTCTTGTTTTTATTTCCTGATATCTGATTTGTGACAGTGAGTCTACTGAAAATTCCTTTCTACTCAGATGTCCTCCTCATGCAATATTATCCTGGGGAAAAAAATCACATTTTGCATTATTGAGAAAGCATCTCACCTGCTTGATTGTCCCCAGCACTGGAAAGAAATGTAACCACTGAGTGATAAGACAGTTTGGAAGAAGATGGTGACAAACTCTAAATGAGATTTCGGCTGTTAACCAGATTTTCTTTGCTGCCATATTAATCTGAACAGGAGTTAAAATGCTGCAACAGTGAGGCAAGTGAGGAAGGGAACTTTGTTTATAGACACTGGCAACACACCATGTACCGAAAGGGGTACTTTCCACACGTGTTCCCACGTTCAATTGTCACAGCCGCCCTGGGAGGTAGCAATTCTTAATCCCCAGCTTACCAATCCCAAACAAGGCTCTGAGAATCTAATTGTTGTGCCAAAGGACCAGAGCAGGCCAGTCTGCGGACCTGCAATTCAGATGGTTTCTCTTCTGACCTGAGCTCCTTGCACTTTCAGTATTACAACCTGATGACTTATGCCTGCTTGAAGGCAAAACTCATTAAACATCTATTGAGTGTGAAATCTGCAGATGTTCAAAGAAGTCTGAGCCTAGGGACTTCCCAATAGAGTGAACAAGCCACTCTACAAAGCACAGAAAGAGCTTCATCTTACAACTTTCTCCCATTTTATGATAAGAAAAATGAGAATATGGACTTTCCTGGTGGTCCAGTGACTAAGACTTCATGCTTCCAACGCAGGGGACCCGGGTTCAATCCTTGGTCAGGGAACTAGATCCCACATGTTTCAGTGAAGATGCCACAACTAAGACCTGGCCTAGCCAAAATAATTTTTAAAAAAGGGGGATGAAAGAAAGAAAAATGTGAACCAAATCCCAAATTGATGAAGACTCTTTTAGAAGCCACTCACCTCAAAGGCTCCACCTTCTGGGACACATTCACTGACTTACCAAGAGGAGCTCATGACTACATCTCTATTTTTGTATCAACTTTGCATACTAATTTAGAAAAAATAAAATGTTTAAGTAAACTTTTTATCCTTGAATAAATTTAGATTTACTGAAAGATTGCAGTGGTAATAGGGTGAGTTTTAATACGCTCTTCATCCAGCCTGTTCTAATGTTGATATCTTCCATAATTCTCCCAACTGTCAACACTAAGACATTAACATTAGTAGAATACTATTAACTAAACTCTCATTTGGATATCAACTGTTTTTTCTAAAGTCCTTCTATTCCAGGATCCAATCCAGGATCTCAGATGCTAATTTAATTATTTATAAATCTCTCAGCCTTGAAAACATGTCCAATGTTGGCCCACTCATGAGGGCATGAGAGTTCTCAGAAGTTAAGAACCCCTGGAAAATAGCTTCTTATGTTCACCCACAGGATACATTTTTTACTAAATAAATGTTAAGCAATATAGACTTAGCAGAGATATGTTAGATTGCTATTATTAATGCATAGACCTCAAAAATGGCATCAGAACCAAAATGCCCATTACTCAACTCCCCATATTTCCATTAAAATTATGAATGTCAAGAATACTACTATACAGATAGAGATCTGAGTGTGGGTAAAACACACACACATATGTATATAAAAATACATGCATATAGAAACATTCTCCGTGACAAAGGAACATTTCAAATCTGTTGAGAAATGTTGGACAGTTCAATAGATAGTGTGAAAACAAGTGGCTATTCATATGACATAAGGAATTATGTAGATTCCTACCTAGCTCCTTACCTGATACAGTCACAAAAATAGGTTCTAGACTTATTAGAGCATCACACATTAAACAAGTAAAAATGTCAAATAATTAGAAAAAGCTCAGAGAAATATATTTCTAATATTAAGGTTAAGTCAGGCTTTCTAAGCACAAATGCTGTAAAGAGACCCAACAAAACACTGGGTTACAAAGTTGAATGAGAAATATTTTCCAAATCTATAATAGAAAAAATATTGGTCTTGAGAAAAAGGATTAAAGACGAGGACATATTAAAATGTCTACAAATCAACAGGTAACAGAGTAAGTAAACAAGCTGACAGAAAATGACCTAAGGATTTGAACCAGCAATTCCCAAAAACAGAAGCATAAACTGACAACACACATCAGAGTATTTGCCATCACTGGTAATCAGGGAAAAAAATGCAAGCAACATGAGACACCGCCTTCACCCAAAGGGTTACCAGAGCTAAGCAAATGGGTATTAGTCTGGAGTCTGGGTGATGGTAAGGGAAACCAAGGCCTCGCTTGAGCCCACCTGTTGGAAGGAGTATCAGTGAGAGCAGCCTTGCCCAAGGGTTTTGTCAGCAGCTAGCAAATGCAGGTCCCACATCTATGGATAACAACTGCTGTATCTGCAGCTCTAGCCTGGCCCTAGATGGCACAGGTTAGGAGGCACACACCTAAGAGCTGGGTGTGACCCAGAACTGCAGTCTCAAGCCACGGATCTAGGGCACAGAGTAGAGGCAGGAACTTGACCTTGCTCTGGGGCAGCAAGGTCAGTCCAGAAGGAACATAAAAATCATGATTCCTGGTGAGTGCTCTGTCTTCATGTCCAGGTGCTGTGTCCCAGTGTCTCCCACGATCATTCCCACCCCAAAATCAGAACCCCTGAGTCTGCTCATGAAAATGCAAGGCAGAGGGACCAGACACCTGCAGTTGCAAGAATGGCTGAGCATGCCCCTGACAATTTACAACCAGGCCTTACAGCCTTGAGCCCTGCCCTCCTCCGGGCTGGTTGCCAGGTTCCACCCTCTCAGGAGGTGACTCGGGAGATTCTTTCTGGAGGAATCGCCTGCAGTTCCTCCCCCAGCCAGTCCCACACTGGTCACGAGAAAGCTTTATTTAAAGCCTTAATACCAAGAGGCCCTGCCACGGCGCCCACCGTGAGTAATATGTTGTATCTTCCCTGTGAATCATTGCTGCTGCTCCCAGAGAAAGGCCAACGATTGCAGTCTCCTTGTGGGGGTGGGTGGGCATTTGCATGACTTATGCGGTTTACTTAGGGCCCAGGAGTGCTTTCCTTGGGGAGGAGTCAGCTGGGTCTCCTCCTGGTCAGAGGCCCTGATCAGTAATACGCCTGAAGATTTGCTGCTAAGAAGCTGTGGGGCAGTGCCCACTCTTTAGGGTAGTTTGTAGGGAGTCTAAAGATTGAAAAGGGGGTATATATAGGGATACCGAGGCACTCAAAAATGTTCTTGAGGAAGACACTCAAAAGCCCTCCAATCCAGACTTAGTAGTCCCCTCAATGACACTGGCTAACTTAGCCAGTAAGGCTGGTGGCTAAAGGATCAAACTGAAAAATTAAGGCCCATCAGTGGTGGGAGAAATCTACCTGCCAAGAAGTTGTATTTCATTCCTGATGTTGTTTAGAATTTTTGGTATGAGGTGATAACAGAAGTTGACTGATTTTTATTGAATTATCTGCCAACAAAGTACTCTCTCATTATCTACTCCTAGGACAGACCTTCCCCACTGTCCAGCCCTTGGTACGCTACTGTTTGAGACCAGGCCTAAAAAATGACTAATGAATGATTTAATGTATGGGAAAAGACTTCCAAAGTCTAGCTATCAGACTGTGATTAGTTATGCATTCACCAGCTCATACTCACGTGAAATTGAGATGACGGTCTGTGTTCTGCAATTACACTGATCAGAGACACAGAAGTTGACTTGGTCCCTCCCTCTGCAGCCCCCAACCTGAGCAGACCCTCCTTGACTTTCACCTCTCAGGTGCCTCCACCACCTCCATGACAGTCTCGGAGCCACTCCACTGACCAGGCATCCCCTGGCTCAGGGCACTGTCTACTTGCTGGTTCTCATGCATCCCCTGGGGGCCTTCCAGTCTGCCCCTAGCCCTGAGGACCGAGCTCTTTTCTGAATGTGCTTCTATTCACACCATTCCCCAGATGTGGCCTTTGACCACTGCCTACCACTGAGGCAGGTTCACTCCCTTCCCTCCCAACCCCACCCCGTTCCTGGGTACAGCTGGGCTCCAGATGTGCCATTCCACATCTCCACCCTTTTAGCTAAGCTTTCCCCTGAAAAGAAAGCCACTTGCCTTCTTCCTGTTAAGCATGCTTCCCTGGTGGCTCAGGTGGTAACAAATCTCCCTGCAATGCAGGAGACCGGGGTTCCATCCCTGAGTTGGGAGGACCCCCTGGAGAAGAGAATGACTACCCACTTCAGTATTCTGGCCTAGAAAATTCCATGGACAGAGGAGCCCAGCAGGCTACATTTCATGGGGTCGCAGAGAGTCAGACACGTCTGAGAGACTAACACTTTCATCTTTCAAAGCCCATCTCGCTGTTCCTTCAGCACAAGGCCTTCCTCCACTTTCCTGCACCCAGAAGACAGCTTTATCAGCACCACTGCCTCTCGGAGATCTTTACACAACAGCCCCCAACTAGGTGTCTCATTACCATTGAATTCACTATCTAGATGGTTCCTGGCTTCTAGTTCATGCTCAGGAAAAGATGAAAAAGTAAGCCAATGAATGTAAGCTGCAGGATCTCTAATCCCCACAGGCCACTTGGGAGTGTTGGGATTTCAAAGCTATTGATCAGTGATGGTTTCATGGAAGGTGGGGCGTGGTTTCTGGGGCCTGGGCTCTTGGCCAGGGAAATGTAAGCTGGTCCTCTCTGGCATGTGAACGAGGTGGGGCTGCTCCCCTTCACCCACGGGATCTCTGGGCAGATTGAGTGGAAGAGCCGGATAAGACACTGGGCACAGAGTGTGGCCCCCAGGAGGCTCCAGGACAAGTTCAGCCGGGTCCCAAATTTATGTGCCATGGAAAGGAGTGGGGGCTGCTAGGAAAACTGAGCAGAAGCAGCACCTCACAGAAATAGCCTCTCGCTGTTGTTCAGTTGCTAAGTTATGTCTGACTCTTTGCAATTCCATGGACTGCAGCTCACCGGGCCTCCCTGCCCCTCACTATCTCCTGGACTTTGCCCAAGTTCATGTCCATTGAATTGGCGATGCTATCCAACTGTCTCATCCTCTATCACACCCTTCTCCTCTTGCCCTCAATCTTTCCCAACATCAGGATCTCTTCCAATGAGTCGGCTCTTTGCATCAGGTGGCCAAAATATTGGAGCTCCAGCATCAGTCCTTCCAATGAATATTCAAGGTTGATGTCTTTTCAGATTGACTGGTTTGATCTCTTTGCTGTCTGAGGGATTCTCAAGATTCTTCTCCAGAACCACTGACCCCCACTATGTTGCAAAAGCAAAACACTAGCCAGGCACCATGGTGTATTTCTGGTGCTAAAACTTAGCGTTCATGATCAGGTTCTGGTGGAGACATTCACCACAGCACAGCCAGAGAAGCTAGGCTCCACTTCGCATAAGCACTTGGCCTGAACCTCAGGCCTCTGCAAGGAGTCATGTCTGATAGGAGCCCAGGTCCTGCTCTTGAGGCTATGGTTCAAATCCCAATTCTGCCACTGACTTCCTCTGTCACCCTGGGTGAAGCACACTGCACTCTCATTTCGCCTTTGCAATTTCCTCATCTGTTCAAACGGAGAAGGCAATGGCACCCCACTCCAGTATTCCTGCCTGGAAAACCCCATGGATGGAGGAGCCTGGAAGGCTGCAGTCCATGGGGTCGCTGAGGGTTGGACACGGCTGAAAGACTTCACTTTCACTTTTCACTTTCATGCACTGGAGAAGGAAATGGCAAACCCACTCCAGTGTTCTTGCCTGGAGAATCCCAGGGATGGGGGAGCCTGGTGGGCTGCTGTCTATGGGGTCACACAGAGTCGGACACAACTGAAGTGACTTAGCAGCAGCAGTGTCTGTTCAAAAAAAAAAAGGATTGGCCAGTAAGATTCCCACTGTTTCTCCCAGAAGTGACTTTTGGAGATGACTGCTCTCTTGCCTCCATTGAGGTGTCCCACTTGCCCACACAGACTCGAGACATGAGTGGAAGGGGAAGGTTGGACACAGAGAGGCAGGAGGGAGCATGCATTTCCCAAAATGGGCAGAATGAAGTTTCATGGGAGTTTTACAAGACCTCTCAGAGCCTTTAATAAGCAAATATACATCATAAGCACACTTTCTGTGAATTATCAATTGTTAAGACATGGGAGCCACCATATCTCACTCTCATCTGAGCATGGAGCCTATTATTCCCTTTAGAGAAAAGTCTCCTAGGACCAAAGGTTATGCAGAGAACATGTTCAGAAACCTCAGGAGGGCGGAAAACACTGCCAAATCGGAGCCAAATCTTGGCTCATCTCTACATGAACTTGGGTCTGTGGAGACTTAGTTTAGTTGAATGAAAATGGAAATGTTAATCACATCTTACAGGTGTCATATTTTTCTTGCCTTATTGTCTATATTTTCTAATTTTTCTATAATAAGTATTTTAATAACTACACATTAAATTTACAAATAACATGTTTAGAATGTTTAGTAAAAATTCAAAGCCTTTCCCAACCCTCTAGGTTCAAGTTCTCAAAAGGAATTGAACACTTACTTTGTATCACCTTCCAGGACTTCCATGTGAACATTTTCAAATGGAAAGCAAAACATGAGGCTTTGTTTTCAGACCAGAGCATCATGACCTCCAGCTCTGGAACTTGCTATAAAGGATATGAAGGCAGCTATGTGTGTGGATGAGCCCATCACAGATGTTGGCACATGATGGGCTCCCTGTAAACACCAGTTCAAAGCAAGCTCCTGCTTTGGGGTTGGACTGCCTGCACAGCGGCCCTGCACTGGTTGCTTTCACAGTTGATGACTTCCAGAAGTTGCTGCCCTGTGCAGATTCAGGAAGAAATGGATACTTTCCCAGCTCCAGCTGGTGGAGCCTCTGAAAGCAAACAACTGCAGCAGAGACATGTGCTTGTCCTCTCCGAGAGGCCACAGTGCTCCAGAGCAGAGCCTCTGCCTGCCTGGTGCCAAGAGGAATCTCTGTCCAGGAAAGCAGGGATCAGAGCAGGAACGAGAAGAAGGGGTGTTCACACCATCAGGGGCCAAAAGCTCCCCCAACTCCTCTCCATCGGGTTCTCTCCCAACCATCCACTGGCCAAATTCAGGAAAAACTCCTCATGGATATTTACCACGGTCAAATTACTCATTTACAAAAGGTTGCTGCTACAGATGGGCAAGTCCCCACGAAATCATGCCAGGGACTCTTTAGGGCAGATCCTGCTGCTTGGCATAACAACCCCTTATTACCGTAGCACTGAGGGGTGTCTGCTTGCCAGAGGCCCGCTTTTAATGAACTTTGCCATCCAAAACTGGCTGAGAGAACACAAGTCAGATTTTGCCAATCAATGGGAATTGATTACTTCTCGAAAGCCAGGCCCCAGCTTGCAGGAAATACACACGAACGCACCCAATGTTGGGGGGTTAGTTTGATTTCTTGGAGAAAAAGGAGTTCTTGGCAGCCTGAGATAATGATGGATCAGCCTTTAAAAAATCCCCAGGACACTGGAAAGAAATGGGGTTTCTGGAGGGAGCCTGGGCGGATGGAGAAAGCTTTGGCAGCCTTGGAGTTTGGATCATGCCTGGAACACTTTTTTTTTCTTTCTTTCTTTTTTAAATTCATCTACCCGTATGTCCATTCATATATCAGAACTCCACAACACTGACTGAGAGTGGACTATTCTCAGATGTGGTACCAGGCTCTGGGATGTCAAAGATGGCCCCTGTCCACTGGG
Organism: Oreotragus oreotragus; assembly: GCA_006410675.1. NCBI lineage: Eukaryota > Metazoa > Chordata > Mammalia > Artiodactyla > Bovidae > Oreotragus > Oreotragus oreotragus. Next base: position 946,869 of record SJYX01004739.1, read on the forward strand.
ACCAGGTTGTCAGGGAGTAAGTGACACAAGGCTCTCCTGGAGGAATCAGGAGGGTCTACAGGAAATCAGAGGAGGGAGGGTCTAGGTGGGCTGAATCTTGAAGTATGAAGTTATGTTCTTCTGGGGAACAAGCAAGGGGAGGAAAGTTCTCCTTGACCTCCAAGGCTTCACACAATCCCTGCCACACAAATCTACACTTTTACCAGGAAAATCTCATCCAGTCTTCAGTCCTAGGTCCTGAGAGTGTTCAGAGCAGGCTTCCCTAAACCTTTCTGACCTGGTTGGGTGCCCTACCCCACCCACAGGGTGTTTCAATTCCCCTAAGACAGGCCTCATCACCCAGGCTCTCATTTGCTCTCTGATATTGCCCGTGGTGTATGAGCCCTGTGATGGAGAGGGGCCACATGCCTAGATTGTTCCTGACTGTACTGTAGGTGTTAGGGCAGCACCTAGCACAAGACTGTGTATACAGTAGGTGCTCAATGGATGCTGATTGATTGTGGAGTGTGTGAGTGGTCTTAGAGCAGAGGGGTAAAGGGCTGCCCCTGGAATAAAACAAGAAGATGGCTGGCAACATGGGGTGGCATCCACTGAAGACCCACTATGCAGATCGCCCTCTCCCCAGGCCCTCACCTCCTCTGGAACAGTGCTGGGCAAGGGCAGTGGAGTCTCTGGAGGGCAGACCTGTAGACAGAGGGGAGCCGGGCTGGCCCAGGAGGAGGGCAGAGCCAGAGTTGAGCCTCATGTCTTGGCTCTCTGCCCTGGAAGGCCCCTCCACTCTCCAGAGGGCCAGGCTCCCATCTGGGGTAAAGAAGGTGCCTCACAACATCCCCAGGCTGAGAGGGCCTCATAGAAGAAGGGGTTGGGGAAAACACCAGAGGGGGATGCCTTCCATTTCAGCCAGACTGGGGCAGAAGTCCCCAGGACAAAGAGCTCCAGGGTAGATGGGGCTGAGCTAGGGAGGGTGCTGGGCTCTGCATGGAGCCAGCTGAGCTCTGCAAAGAAAGAAGCAGAGGGCGGGGGCCAGGGATGGCAGCAGAGAGAGGAAGAGAGAGATTCCAGACAGAGAAAGATGCGGCAGGAGAGGAAAAAGAGGGCAAGGCAGATGGGAAAGGAATGAGCAGAGAGACAGGAAGAGAAAAAAGAAACTCAAAAGCAAACGGCATCATAAGGGGCAAATGAACCAAAGGAAAACAGAAATGTCAGCGAGAGGCAGACATAGATGCAGAGAGAAACAAAGGCCGGGGGAGATGACCAGCAGTTATGAAAGCTGGTCCGAGAAAGGCAAGCAGTGCCCAGAGCTCTGGCAACACAGGCCCAGCTCTCCCCAGGGGCCTTGACTGCTGGGTCCCCCGGCTCCAGCCTGAGCCGTGAACAGCTGCCTTCTGCTGGACTGAGTACCACTCGAGTTCTTACGTGATAGAGCTCTCACAGCTCTCGAACCGTGGTGTTGGAGAAGATGCTTGAAATTCCCTTGGACAGCAAGGAGATCAAACCAGTTAAACCTGAAGGAAATCAACCCTGAATATTGATTGGAAGGACTGATGCTGAAGCTGAAACTCCAATACTTTGGCCACCTGATGTGAAGAGCTGACTCACTGGAAAAGATCCTGATGACTGAGGACAGGAGGAGAAGGGGATGACAGAGGATGAGATGGTTGGATGGCATCAGTGACTCAACAGACATGAGTCTGAACAAACTCTGGGAGATGGTGAAGGATAGGGAAGCCTGGTGTGCTGCAGTCCATGGGGTCACAAAGAGCTGGACATGACTGAGTGACTGAACAGCTGGAATCTGGAGTCCTGTATCAGATGTGCTGGGAGGTAAGAGAAGGAAGAGGGAGGAGAGATAGGGAAGGGGAGGTAGGACTCCTAGGCTCTGGACTTCAGACAGGAGCCCCTCATCCCGCCCCCAGTGGCTGCCAAAGGTGGGCTCCCTAGACCTTTGGTTCAGTCCTGCCTGGCCTTGAACGTTGAGTAGATTGATACTGACTCTTCATGTTCAAGTGGGCCCCATCCCTGACCCAAGGCCAGCACATGGCAGATATGGCTCAGACCTTTCCATGGAGCCTGAGGAACTCAGACCAGGGGCTCTGTGACCCCAGTCCTGGCTGGGAGACAAAGGCCAAGTCCCTTCCCCTTTCGGAGCCTCTGCTTGCTCACCTCTTCAGTGGAAGGCTACGTGATCATCCAATAAACTGTGCCTAATCCTGGGAATGGTGACGGTGATGTGCTTTCCCCGTGCTGTCTTTGTCCTCCCAGTCCAGCCCTCCTGCCAGACAAGCTGGCCCTCCCATTGTCAGCCTGCAGAACGCCTATGCCTGTGGTTTTCCCTGAAGGGCACTCAGCACGCCCTAAATAAGACAGCCAGTCTTACTTATTTTTCACTTTCTGAATTACACTTCCCCTAAGTCAGGGAAAACCTGCCATTACCCTGTTTAACCTATAGATCTCTATATGGTTTTCTCCAGAGCCTGTAGAAAGGGCCCTGTTCCAATTAACTTACAATTCTTTCTTAAAAAGCAGCAGGGGATAGATAATAGACATGCAACATTGGAAGGGGCCTTGGAGATCTTCTGATTCAACCAGAAAAGTCCGCAGCCTAGGACAGCAGTTCCAGAGAGGCAAGGCCTAAATATACAAGGTCACCCGAGTCAACAGAGCATTGGGACTTGAACTTAATTTACTCTATTCGTAAGCCAGGGCTCTTTGCTCAAAACCCCACAATCGTGCGCTTGCTTGTTGGTGTATAAAGCAGAGTTTGGCCTTGCAACACACATCTAGCTGTTCTCACTTCCCAGGGTTCCTCCCCTTTTCTTGGTACCAGCAGTGTGCTTCTATTGAATAACTGTCCCTGGCCCCGGGGTCCTTGGGGAACAGGCACCCAGGTGCCCACTCCACCCTAGCACACGAGCACAGAGGCAGTGTATGCATGCGTGCTAAATCGTTTCAGTAGTGTCTGACTCTCCGTGACCCCATGGACTGTAACTCCCCAGGCTCCTCTGTCCATGGGATTCTCCAGGCAAGAATACTAGAGTGGATTGCCATGCCCTCCTCCAGGGGATCTTCCTGATCCAGCGTGCAAACCTGTAGTTCTTATGTCGCCTGCATTGGCAGGTGGGTTCTTTACACTAGCACCATCTGGTACCCTGCTGCTGCTGCTGCTAAGTGGCTTCAGTCGTGACCGACTCTTTGTGACCCCATGGACCACAGCCCACCAGGCTCCTCCGCCCGTGGGATTTTCCAGGCTAGGGTTCTGGAGTGGGGTGCCATTGCCTCTTCTGATCTGGTACTCTAGGCATGTACCATTCTAGCACCCACATGGGATCTGTGGGTGGAAATTGTGACCCAGATGACCAGCCAGCCTTCCTGGAGATTAACACGGGGATCTCAGGGAAAAGTTCCCTCCCTTCTACCGCAGCCTGCCCCTGTCGGATGGTAAGCCACGAGGACATGGTTCTGCTTGAGGGTTGCCACCTTTCACCTTCCTAACCACAAGGATCATGACAGTCTGGAGAAAGAAGCCAGTACACAGGGATCCACAGAGCCAAGAGATCAGACGAGAAGCTGAATTCCAGAGGCATCCTCAGAGCTGTGGATCCAGCTGGTCTCCCAGGGAACCCCATCCTCTAAAGAAGACAGCCACCCCAAATCACATGTGAAGAAAGCCAAAAAGAGACAAGTAAGCCCCGCCTTTCATGGAGATACAAATATTATTTCATCTAACCTACAAAACAATTCCACACAGTGAATATCATGAACCCCATTTAATGGTGAACTAATAAAAGCTTTAAGAAGTTCAATGGTTTGCCCTATATCCTAAGTCACAGGCTCAAGACAGAAACATCAATTTCAAAGCCAGAAGGTTTCCCACTTGTCTGCACGTGCTTGTCTGTGACAGAGAGAAGCCCAGCAGGTAGTGGAACACCAAGACTGCACAGCCTTGGCTCACCTAGGGCTGGAGGGAGGAAATAAAGAGGTGCCCCATCAGGAATATGAATAGTGAACTGTGCCTGGGGCAGACTCCAAATGGAGGTGGCTTGAAAACAGGGAAGAGGATTCCTCCCTGCCGTAGGCCTACAGGTGGTATCTGATGGACACATCCTATTTCACCCTTCTACTGCAAACCCCAGCGACCCCTCCTCATTGAGAGAGTGGCAATGATAAAAAAAAAAAAAACTGTGCCAGAGTTTCTCTTCAAAGAGATTCCTCTCCCTCTCTCTTCACCCTCCACCCAACACACACACCCATCTTCTTTCTCTTTCTCTCTGCTCAACTCCTGCCAAAGGCACTGGAAGTTTTGAGTCTGAGTTCCCGGGTGATCTGAGGTGACAGGAAAACTCAGGCAGGCATCCGCTCTGTATTCCGGGGAGCCTGGCTGCAGCGTTACTTAAAAGGCGTTCTGCAACCTTTTGCTGCCGCTTTCTTTAAAGGCTTGAGCAATTTCGATATTTTGGTTCAGTGTCACTATAGAAAAGCTTTACAATTCTAGCTCAGGAATTAGAAGATATATTTGTAATAAGAATTGCTAACCACTGTCAGCTGGCAGGCCCGTGTCCATGCATGAAAATGATGCCATTAGCTTTCATGATGGTGGGCAAAATGTAAAGATCAAAGATCATGTAAGAGACAGAGAGGAAAAAAAAAAGAGAAAACCCACTCTCCTCTTGGGGGGATTCCTGACGGTTAGGGTGGCATGGCTCCAAGTGTGCGTTTAGCCCCTGGAGAAGGTGGAAAGCCCAGGACTACTCGTCTTTGCAAATACTACTATTTGTCTCTATTTTATCTAACTGCTTTCTCGTATGAGGTTGATGAATCGCGCAACTGCATTTTAATGAGGTGATGGTGAGTCTGGGAGATGGCGAGGGGGAAAGGAAAGATCTAAGGCAGACAGGAGCAGTCCCTGAGAACACAGGTCCCAGGGGTCCAGAGTGTGGCAGAGGCACCCAGCCTGTCCCTGACCCAAGAGCTGGGCCACCCACACGTAAGGGCATGATGGTGTCAGGGCTTCAGAAGCAGGCAGGCTGGGGTGGGCTCCTGCTCTGCCATTGCCAGGCCATGCAGCTGTGGGCGAACTGCTGATCCTCTCCTGCTGGGAGGACCCATTTCCTTCCAAATGGGGAGCATGACAGCATATGTCCAGGTCCCAGGTGCTGGGGAGACCCTGGTCAGAGGAAGGGGCAAACCTCCCAGCTCTCCTGGCACCTGGCTTCAACAGGGTGCTGCTGCTGATAACCCAACAGCACTGGCCTTGGAGGACCACACGGGGTCTCACAGCCAGGGGGCCAGGCACACAGTAGGTGATGGATTAATGCCTCTTTCTTCCGCTCCTTATTCCCATTTCTTCATCACGTCAATTGAGAAAGGAACTTATCTTTAAAGGGCTTCCCTAGTGGCTCAGATGGTAAAGAATCTGCCTGCAATCCAGGAGACCCAGGTTCAATCCCTGTGTTGGGAAGATCCCCTGGAAAAGACCATGGCAACCCACTCCAGTGTTCTTGCCTGGAGAAGCTCATGGACAGAGGAGCCTGGCAGGCTGCCATCCACAGGGTAAGGAAGAGAATGATGAGAGTCAGAGGCTGTCTGGAGGTATCAGAGGCAGAAAACTCACAGGGCACAGACTCCAGTTTTAATCTGTCTGACTCAGAGACACGTTGACTCTCCCCATCATCAGGTCTTGTTCAATCAGACAGTTGCCAGGGTCTGAGTTCCAGAAATGTGGCCTTTTCCCATTATAATGAGAGAAATGGAGGGGAGAAAGGTACGGGATTCTCCCTGACCCCACCCTGTGGAGGGCAGAAGAGGAGGAGAGAGCTGTGTAGACGGAGACTAGAACACGGGGAGCGAGCGGTGTGGACCAGGCTGGAGCCTCTGGCAGTGACAGGAGGAGGAGCCGTGGGCAGCATCAGAGACCAGACCTCAACTTACCCCCTGCTCAGTCCTCAGGCCCTGCATCAGGCACCTCACCATTAGGCTGCCCACTGACACCTGAGTCTACTCTCATCTCTGGCTTGTGGCTTATGAGTAGCCCCCTGGGTTAACTTGATTCCAATTCACCTTATAAATGATTTTCTACTTGAAAAAAAAAAATCATATCTAGTTTAGGATTAAGGATACGGATTTAGGGGCTCAGTGTAAATAAGAAAATAAACCCATAACTGAAAACATAACATTTGAAAGACCTTTTACGGTTTGCAAAGTGTTTTTATCATATAGTTTCTCACGTGATACTCTCAAAAAGATCCCTTCAAGTCTGTATTATGTATGAGGTAAAAAGAGACACCCAGAAAAGTTAAGTAAGTTACCTTATCTCTCACAGCTGTCTTCTCAGCAGGTCTGACACTGAAGCCCAAATGTCTTGACATAAACTCCAGAAGGCACCCCACCACAAAGGATCCCCAGTTTATGAAGAGGAAGGTATTAAAACGGACTGGACACCAGCCAGGAGTATTCCATGTGCAGCCACATTAAAGTCTTACATTGAATTTGCAATGCCATGTTTCTCAGAGGATGGTCCTCAGGGCACCCACATGACACCCTCCCCTCATCCTAGGAAGCTTGTTGGAACATAAGCATCAGAGCCTACCCCAGACTTACTGACTCAGCACTTCCTGGGACCAGCCTGGGAATAGGCATCTTATTTAACAAGCTTCCCAGGGATTCTCATTGGGGAACAACTATAAGAATTGATACTTCTGAACTGTGGTGCTGGAAAAGACTCTTGAGAGTCCCTTGGACAGCAAGAAGATCAAACCAGTCAATCCTAAAGGAAATCAACCCTGAATATTCATTGGAAGGACTGATGCTGAAGCTGAAGTTCTAATACTTTGGCCACCTAATACAAAGAGTTAATTCATTGGAAAAGACCCTGATGCTGGGAAAGATTGAGGACAGGAGAAGAAGGAGGCAACAGAGAATGAGACGGTTGGATGGCATCACTGACTCAATGGACATGAGTTTGAGCAAACTCTGGTAGATGGTGAAGGACAGGGAAGCCTGGCGTGCTGCAGTCCATGGGACTGCATAGAGTCAGACACTACTGATCGACTGAAGAACAACAGTAATAATTAGATGGGTGTTTATTGTTCCCAGTTATAGATGAGAACCATGAGGACCATGGAGAGTCAGTATCTTATCTAGCCTTTGCAGTGTTAGATGATGGATGCATTCTCAATCTTTATGACCTCAAAGCCCGGAGCTTGCAAATGGACTCATTCATTCAGTAAGCATTATGAAGTACCTACTAAGGGCCAGGCACTATTCTCGATCACTCTGGCACACAAAGGTAAAGTCTATCCACTTCTTTGTTTAAATGAGTACCTGGTGAGAGAAATCAGCTTCAAAGTTGGGGTTGGAATAGAAAGAAGTTCTTTGGGGCTCAAAAATGATTGTGTCTGGAACTGTTTCTTTGAAGCAATGATAGATGTTGAATTCCCTAAGATAGTATGTTAAGCTCACGGATCTTATTTAATCTGCCAACAACCTATGAGGAAATAACAATACTATTATTTCCAAGATCATCACTGTCATCATCACTGACACCAGTTCAGAGCTGGGGATGCTGACAGCAGGAAAGTTAAGTGAATTGCCCAGAGCCGCACAGCAAGTAGAAGGCAGAGCCAAGCTGTCTGATTTCAGAGCACACACTCTTGAGTCCATCACTAGAAAAGTCCTCAGGCTCTATCTGAGTTCGTGAAATAAGCAGGCTCCAAACATCAAGCTCATGGGCTTTGTCTATTGGAAGTGTATGCGGCTCATTACTGGTTTCCCATAAAAGAGACAATGTTAATACCTATAACCTAATAGAACAGTGTAATAATCATCATAACACCAATCAACATCGCCAGAACACGTTAATGAATTATGGATGGCTTTCCATCACCTTGAAGAAAAACACATTTGAGCAGCCAGTCCCAGGAGAAAACAAGAGACACATCATGATTAACCAGCTAATCCATGGTAAATGGGTTACTGTGCTTGAGGGAAGCCTCGCACACTGAGGATCTGGATTTCCATCAGAAGGAAGGGTGTGACTCAGCCAGCCAAGGACTCGGCTGGTAGCTGAGAGCTCCAGGGATGAACACAAGACATGGAATCAGAGGATCAGCAATGCCATCCTCCCCTTGAACCCATCCCTTCCTTCCTTACTTCCGTTCATCCTTCTTTCTTTTATCTGGGAGACTCCGGTCTGGAGACAGAGCCCAATCCAATTAAGTGAACAGAAAGAACTTAGTATAAAGAACTCTTCAGTAGGAATAAAGGTGATAACTAGGTACTTCAGAGGGTAAAAAGAGAGCCTTAGGGCATCAGAGTTCCACCAGTTGTAGGTGTAGCTACCACCCCCTGGGGCTGAGAAAACAAAGAGAAAAGGTTGGAACTAGGAAGCTCTGTGGAGGGGCCCCACAGAGTTGGGACTCAGATCTCTCAAGAGGGTGCGATGCGCCGGTTCTGCAAATGATGGAAAAAAACACCAAGTGTGAAGAGCTGTTGCTTCAGCAGAGTGAAAAATAAAGTAAAAATCAGGAAACTTACGGGAGGCTACAGGAAGAACCACGAGAAAGGACGAGAGCCACTATATTCTCCTGCCCCCAAATTATTTCCATAGTAAGTGCTACATGTCTCTCTGAGAAAAAGGAATGGACTGGGGACATCAGAGAACACTCGAGATTCTGAGAGTCCCAGACACATCACACTGCGTCAAGATGCAAAATGCAAACACATTGCTGTGAGAACACATCCAAGCACCAGCTTCAGGCCAGCGCATCCATTATCTCATTTGATTTTCCTCAATCTCCAGACAACCAGATATCATCATTCTCACTGGGCAGTGGGCAAACTCCCACCCATGGAGGCTGAGTAAATGCTCCAAAATCATCCAGCTCATCAAACCCAAGCCTGCAAATTCGTCATCAGCACCATCCTGGGAGCTCCACCCCAACTTCCCACATTTATTCTGCTGGTGGTGGCTCAGATGGTAAAGCGTCTGTCTACAATGCAGGAGACCTGGGTTCGATCCCTGGGTTGGGAAGATCCCCTGGAGAAGGAAATGGCAATCCACTCCAGGACTATTGCCTGGAAAATCCCATGGACAGAAGAGCCTAGTAGGCTACAGTCCATGGGGTCACAAAGAGTCGGACACGACTGAGCGACTTCACTTCACTTCACTTCTTCACCAACAATCTCATGGGCTTCCCTGTTGGCTCAGGCAGTAAAGAATCAGCCTGCAATGCAGGAGACCTGGGTTCAATCTCTGAGTTGGGAAGATCCCCTGGAGGAGGGCATGGCAACCCACTCCAGTATTCTTGCCTGGAGAAGCCCCGTGGACAGAGGAGCCTGGCAGGCTACAGTCCATGGGGTCGCAAAGAGTCAGACACAACTGAGCAACTCAGCACAGCACACCCAACATTTAGCTGCTGTCCTGAAACTATTACTGCGTGCAATGCCCTGTATGTGGGGGGAGATACCCAAAGATCACAAAGGAAACAGGACTAGGACACTGCATGGAACGAACACACACATACACACACCCCCACACACAAACCCATTCCAGGGAGAGCCTGTGACGGCTTCCATGCCGTATCCTTGTTGCATGAACCACAACAAAATGCCTTGAACCACCCTCTGTGGTGAGGTGGGCTTAGGAAAGAAGCCCTGTCGCATCAAAGGCATGGGGGCAACGCTGCTGACTCACCCCATCCTGGAAAGACACCATGTAGAGTGGCAGAGCAAAGGCCCTGAGAGGAAAAACTGGCCTGCAATGAGAATAGGTACTGACTTTGGTTCAACTGAGTATCTTGCAAACTTCTGTCTTGAGTCTTGTTTGCTCACATGGTTATCAGTATTTCGCAGATGGCATGGGATGCACATTGGGAATGCTGCTTGGAGGAAAGGGGGGTTATGAGGCTCACTGTTGTGCTGGCATGGGGCAGGGGCAGGCCTCAGGCTCTGAGCACAGAGGCAGGGAGGTGGGGGATGGCCCAAGATGCAGGAGATCTAGAAGGTTCAGGGAGACATCTGCAGCTGAGCAGAGCCTACATCATGGCTGTAACTGGGAGAGCAGGGGCTGAGAGACGGGAACACAGCCCAGCTGAGAAAGCTCACTAACTATCCCCGACAGCAGCTTTTTAACCTGATGCCCTCTGAAATGCTTACTGTGCATTGAAGTCTTTTCTAGTGCAATGTGTATAACAAAGAATTAAGATGCAGAACATATACAAAATAGTCACACAATCAATAGGAAAAAGACGACAATCCAGTACAAAGGCAGGCATGAGAAAGGAAGAAACAAATCTCAAAAGGGAAAAAAACAAAGGCAACACACGTAAGAAAATATACCCTTCTGGGCAGCAATCAGTAGAATGTAAATTAAAACAATACATGTTTGCTTGTTTCCATCTGAATGGCGAAAAAACAAAGGTTTGATGCTACTGAATGCTGGTAATATAAAATGCTCCAGCCACTTTGGAGGACAACCTGGCCTTTTCTGTTAAAATTTAAAATATGCATATTATCTCCATTTCAACAATTTTACTTCTTGGTAACTACTGTACATAAATGCCCAATGAGATGTAATCTATTCGCAGCAGGATTAATGGTAATAACCCCAAATTTGAAAAATATGGAAGACCTTATACTATGGATTGCCCAAATAACAATTAAAATGAATGAGCCAGGTCTGTAGACTAACAGTATATGCAGGAAAAAGGCAACAGAGCATCATGTGTAAGACTAAATCATGTTCTGTTTACACACATAAACTGAGAGTGACATAAAAACATGAGACGGGAATAGTCTCATGTGGGTGGTTGCCCCCTGGGATGGGGGTGGCCTTAGAGGGACTCAAGCTTTAACTGTGGCGTTTGAAACTTTGCAGTGAGCATGTGTATGCTGCTCACACACATACTTTTTAAAGAAAAGCCATTTCGTGTGAAGTGATACGCATGAAACAGAGGCTGACATCTCTTCCAGCTGACACAGAGCAAGAAGGGTAGAAATGTCTGTCCATGTGGGGGGAGACTGTTCGGTCTCCACCACAGCTATGATCTAGTTGTTGATCTGACAGCTTCTGCATGTCGGCAGAAAGAGCTTCCTGGAGCCCCTACTGTATCCTGAGCTCAGTAACAAGCACTTGGCAAGCTCACGTATTTTCCACCAAAGCCTACAGGGTCAACATTGTTAGGGTCCAGAGATGAGGAAGGAGGATCCCAGAGCTTGCTTTTGCCAAAGACTGGACCGAAATCCACATGTGCCTGGATGCACACCACAAGGCATGATGGGTAATTGCACATGTCAGCCTCTCAGGGCTAAGCGATGCCCAGACAGCTGGTAAAACACTATTTCTCTGTGTGTCTATGAGAGTGTGTCCAAGAGAGATTAATATCCACAGATTATTCTCACGGATGTGGGTAGGCATCATCCAACTCATGGAGAGCCTGACTAGAACGAAAAGGTGGAGGAAGGGAGAATCTGCTCTGCTTGGTGAGCTGGGACATCTACCTTCTCCTGCCCTCGGACGTCGGTGCCCCCGGTCCTCAGCCCTTTGCACTGAAACTGAATTATACCATTAGCTTTCGTGTTTCTCTGACTTGCAGATGGCAGACTGTGGAATTTCTCAGCCTCCATAGTCAAATAACCCAATTCCTTTAAAAAAAAATTCTTTTTATATATCTATACCCATATCCATATCTATCTATCTATCTATAGATTGGTTCCATTTCTTAAGCCTAAGATAAAAAATTTTTCAAAAAACCCCACAACTCTCATATTATTAAGCTATAAATACACTTGCTCGTGTATATTTATCTATAGTCTAGCTATCATCTATCTCTGTAAATATAAATAGTTGGGTTTATACCAGTGGTTCTCAGAGTTGATTTTGCCCTCCAGGGGACATCCAGCAATGTCTGGGGACAGTTTTGATCCTCGCAGCTGAGGGGAGAGAGCTGCTACTGGCATCTAGTGGGTAGAGGCCAGGGATGCTGCTAAACATTCTCCAATGCACAAAGAATCCGTCAGTCCCAAATGTTAAAAGTGCTGAGGCTGAGAGACCTTGGTTTCTATCTATGAGAACGGCTTGAAAGCACACATCCTCAGAAGGTCAGGCAAGGTCAGCGTGAAGTGCCCAACGTGTATCCTAAACCCAGACGTAGCCACTTCTCACAGCCAGGTGATACATGGCAATGAAAAATGATTGCTAACTGCCCTTTGGAGAGAAGCCAGTCCTGTTCTCTGTAGTTTTTTTGAGAAACTAAACAGGAGGGCAGCAGGGTCCAACCCAGCCAAAGATAATTCAGCTGAAGCTGAGTTAAAAGGTTAAGGAAGAGGTGAAAATAGTCCCTTTGATTTTTCTCACCCAGAAAAAAAAATTATAGAAGAACTAACCTATTAGACAGACCAGGACAATGCAAAGAATATTAATCAGTAAACAGAAATACCCCACGTTGTGTTTGGATTCTGTTTTTCAGATCAGGTAGCATTTTTCACTTAAGATGTGTTTGGATAAATAGTCTTTCTGAGTATGTACCAACTCTCAGTATGAATTCTTCCCATTTTCTGCCTTCTTAAGCCTATTTCTAATAGTGAAAATGTGCCAGTGATAATTAAAACCCAATTCTCTCCCTGCATTCATTAAAAAAAAAATNTTGGGAAGATCCCCTGGAGGAGGGCATGGCAACCCACTCCAGTATTCTTGCCTGGAGAAGCCCCGTGGACAGAGGAGCCTGGCAGGCTACAGTCCATGGGGTCGCAAAGAGTCAGACACAACTGAGCAACTCAGCACAGCACACCCAACATTTAGCTGCTGTCCTGAAACTATTACTGCGTGCAATGCCCTGTATGTGGGGGGAGATACCCAAAGATCACAAAGGAAACAGGACTAGGACACTGCATGGAACGAACACACACATACACACACCCCCACACACAAACCCATTCCAGGGAGAGCCTGTGACGGCTTCCATGCCGTATCCTTGTTGCATGAACCACAACAAAATGCCTTGAACCACCCTCTGTGGTGAGGTGGGCTTAGGAAAGAAGCCCTGTCGCATCAAAGGCATGGGGGCAACGCTGCTGACTCACCCCATCCTGGAAAGACACCATGTAGAGTGGCAGAGCAAAGGCCCTGAGAGGAAAAACTGGCCTGCAATGAGAATAGGTACTGACTTTGGTTCAACTGAGTATCTTGCAAACTTCTGTCTTGAGTCTTGTTTGCTCACATGGTTATCAGTATTTTGCAGATGGCATGGGATGCACATTGGGAATGCTGCTTGGAGGAAGGGGGGTTATGAGGCTCACTGTTATGCTGGCATGGGGCAGGGGCAGGCCTCAGGCTCTGAGCACAGAGGCAGGGAGGTGGGGGATGGCCCAAGATGCAGGAGATCTAGAAGGTTCAGGGAGACATCTGCAGCTGAGCAGAGCCTACATCATGGCTGTAACTGGGAGAGCAGGGGCTGAGAGACGGGAACACAGCCCAGCTGAGAAAGCTCACTAACTATCCCCGACAGCAGCTTTTTAACCTGATGCCCTCTGAAATGCTTACTGTGCATTGAAGTCTTTTCTAGTGCAATGTGTATAACAAAGAATTAAGATGCAGAACATATACAAAATAGTCACACAATCAATAGGAAAAAGACGACAATCCAGTACAAAGGCAGGCATGAGAAAGGAAGAAACAAATCTCAAAAGGGAAAAAAACAAAGGCAACACACGTAAGAAAATATACCCTTCTGGGCAGCAATCAGTAGAATGTAAATTAAAACAATACATGTTTGCTTGTTTCCATCTGAATGGCGAAAAAACAAAGGTTTGATGCTACTGAATGCTGGTAATATAAAATGCTCCAGCCACTTTGGAGGACAACCTGGCCTTTTCTGTTAAAATTTAAAATATGCATATTATCTCCATTTCAACAATTTTACTTCTTGGTAACTACTGTACATAAATGCCCAATGAGATGTAATCTATTCGCAGCAGGATTAATGGTAATAACCCCAAATTTGAAAAAAATGGAAGACCTTATACTATGGATTGCCCAAATAACAATTAAAATGAATGAGCCAGGTCTGTAGACTAACAGTATATGCAGGAAAAAGGCAACAGAGCATCATGTGTAAGACTAAATCATGTTCTGTTTACACACATAAACTGAGAGTGACATAAAAACATGAGACGGGAATAGTCTCATGTGGGTGGTTGCCCCCTGGGATGGGGGTGGCCTTAGAGGGACTCAAGCTTTAACTGTGGCGTTTGAAACTTTGCAGTGAGCATGTGTATGCTGCTCACACACATACTTTTTAAAGAAAAGCCATTTCGTGTGAAGTGATACGCATGAAACAGAGGCTGACATCTCTTCCAGCTGACACAGAGCAAGAAGGGTAGAAATGTCTGTCCATGTGGGGGGAGACTGTTCGGTCTCCACCACAGCTATGATCTAGTTGTTGATCTGACAGCTTCTGCATGTCGGCAGAAAGAGCTTCCTGGAGCCCCTACTGTATCCTGAGCTCAGTAACAAGCACTTGGCAAGCTCACGTATTTTCCACCAAAGCCTACAGGGTCAACATTGTTAGGGTCCAGAGATGAGGAAGGAGGATCCCAGAGCTTGCTTTTGCCAAAGACTGGACCGAAATCCACATGTGCCTGGATGCACACCACAAGGCATGATGGGTAATTGCACATGTCAGCCTCTCAGGGCTAAGCGATGCCCAGACAGCTGGTAAAACACTATTTCTCTGTGTGTCTATGAGAGTGTGTCCAAGAGAGATTAATATCCACAGATTATTCTCACGGATGTGGGTAGGCATCATCCAACTCATGGAGAGCCTGACTAGAACGAAAAGGTGGAGGAAGGGAGAATCTGCTCTGCTTGGTGAGCTGGGACATCTACCTTCTCCTGCCCTCGGACGTCGGTGCCCCCGGTCCTCAGCCCTTTGCACTGAAACTGAATTATACCATTAGCTTTCGTGTTTCTCTGACTTGCAGATGGCAGACTGTGGAATTTCTCAGCCTCCATAGTCAAATAACCCAATTCCTTTAAAAAAAAATTCTTTTTATATATCTATACCCATATCCATATCTATCTATCTATCTATAGATTGGTTCCATTTCTTAAGCCTAAGATAAAAAATTTTTCAAAAAACCCCACAACTCTCATATTATTAAGCTATAAATACACTTGCTCGTGTATATTTATCTATAGTCTAGCTATCATCTATCTCTGTAAATATAAATAGTTGGGTTTATACCAGTGGTTCTCAGAGTTGATTTTGCCCTCCAGGGGACATCCAGCAATGTCTGGGGACAGTTTTGATCCTCGCAGCTAAGGGGAGAGAGCTGCTACTGGCATCTAGTGGGTAGAGGCCAGGGATGCTGCTAAACATTCTCCAATGCACAAAGAATCCGTCAGTCCCAAATGTTAAAAGTGCTGAGGCTGAGAGACCTTGGTTTCTATCTATGAGAACGGCTTGAAAGCACACATCCTCAGAAGGTCAGGCAAGGTCAGCGTGAAGTGCCCAACGTGTATCCTAAACCCAGACGTAGCCACTTCTCACAGCCAGGTGATACATGGCAATGAAAAATGATTGCTAACTGCCCTTTGGAGAGAAGCCAGTCCTGTTCTCTGTAGTTTTTTTGAGAAACTAAACAGGAGGGCAGCAGGGTCCAACCCAGCCAAAGATAATTCAGCTGAAGCTGAGTTAAAAGGTTAAGGAAGAGGTGAAAATAGTCCCTTTGATTTTTCTCACCCAGAAAAAAAAATTATAGAAGAACTAACCTATTAGACAGACCAGGACAATGCAAAGAATATTAATCAGTAAACAGAAATACCCCACGTTGTGTTTGGATTCTGTTTTTCAGATCAGGTAGCATTTTTCACTTAAGATGTGTTTGGATAAATAGTCTTTCTGAGTATGTACCAACTCTCAGTATGAATTCTTCCCATTTTCTGCCTTCTTAAGCCTATTTCTAATAGTGAAAATGTGCCAGTGATAATTAAAACCCAATTCTCTCCCTGCATTCATTAAAAAAAAAAAATGGAATATGATCTCTTGTAAAGCCCTCAGAAATAATCAAGTCTCCATATCTGCTGAGAATAACAGTGATTGCAAATGGATAAGGTGTAGAGAAGAAATACCCAGAAACGCAGTGAAATTAATTGCTGTTTTTCAAGGAGCAGCTCTAAAACGCAGTAATTAATTGACCCACTGTTAGAGACAGTTTCTCCATAGTTAATAACCACTCTTCCCAGACACAGGAAAGACAGATTGCTTCCATCCGAAAACAACCTCTACTAAAACCAAATGATGAAAGGCATCACTGCGTTTTCTGTACATGCACAATAACCAGAAGGCCTTTCATGAGCTGTTCCTACTCTCTAGTCCAGTGATGGGGACAGGCTATCAGTGGTCCTGCCAAACGTGCTTCTGTGCTCTTCCGAGTCTGAGACATCTCAGCCCACGGGCTGGCATATTACCTGGGGAGAGCCTTCTGTTAGAAATCACTGTCCTGTCCCAGGGGAGGCAACATGGCATCGGGCTCATCTGTCCAGTGGACGGCGCAGGAAAGGGAACTCAGCTCCCATGCCCTCCCTCTCACACTGACGTTCCCGCGACTGATGGGTGCCATGGCACGGGGAGACAGCAGTTGGGTCAAAGTCTTAGGACTTCTCCAGACTTCCACACATCTCCACTTTTGAGCTGTGCAACCTCCAAGTCCCCAGTGGCTCAGCAGTAAAGAAATCTGTCTCCAATGCAGGAGACGCAAGTTCAATCCCTGGGTCAGAAAGATCCTCTGGAGAAGGAAATGGCAATGCACTCCAGTATTCCTGCCTGGAGAGTTCCATGTACAGAGGAGCCTGGCAGGCTACAGTCCATGGGGTCACAAAGAGTCAGACACGACTGAATGACTGAATGACAACAAGCACCACCTCCAAGCTCCTGCCTCTCCGTCCTGTCTCCTGCCCTCGTCCTGGAGGAATGGCCAGTTAGGACTGCAGGGTCCCGTGCTTTCTGGCATCTCGTTGGATGTGGCCAGTGGAGAGACCCTGCAGGAAACTCAGAAGAGGCAGAAGATCAAGTACTTTTGCAGAGCTTCCTCAAGCTGGCTGGGTCCTGCTCTCAGCACAGCATCTTTCTCCCCTCTCCCTCAAGGATGCAGTACGAGTGTGCCATCCATTTCCTGCTCAGGCCAGGCTTCTGTGCTCATGTCTCAACCTGTTCTTACCCGGGGCAGTCACTTTGTCTTGGCCTTCCAGGGCCTTGAGAGCAATTTCACTTCATGAATCTTTCTGTGCACACCTGAACTGCACTCAGGACTGATCCACTGTCCAAAGTCTGCCCCAGCCCCTAGGACTGAGAAAGGGAAGTCGAAACTAGAAGAAAGAGAAGCTAGAACGTGATCACTATTACTTACGGGAGAGGTAAGGGAGTGGAGAAGACCAAGGCAATGTGAGGCTAGCAGGGAATCCTGACCCCACTCTAGGTCGGGCTGAGAAAAATGTGAATTACCAGGAGGAGTTGTTTGTCAACACGTTTGCACGTGTCTTTCTTCACAGTGGGGGCTTGAACTCATCGTTTTCCAAAATCCCTCCTCAGTTAAAATCCTAACTCCATGTTACTTGAGTCAGGATTCATGACTCGGGAGTTAGTTTGACTTTCCATTCTTCACAGTCCCCAGAGAGAAACGTTCTAGCTCTGTTAGTCCGTCTGTCTTGGCTTACTTTTTGTTCAGTCTTCTTCTCTCCTACTCAGGGGGAAATACTGTCTCACAGTGAATCCACATAGCCAAGTTTCTCAAGAGAAAGGTGACCCTCAGATTTTGGTTTATCTCTCTTCTCTTTCTCCCCTTTCTCTATTTTGCAAATAAAGTCAGCGATGCCAGCCCACTGGTAGTACTCAGTAAACCACTAAACCAAGGAGCTAAAATACATGGTTCCCAGAACAACTTCAGCCCTTCCTGCTATCCAATAGTTCAGGCTGTTGTGTTTAAAATTTAGAATCCCTATTTAGCTCAATGGGAACTACAGAAAATACCCAGAGGGATCTTCCAGTCCTTGAGCTGTCAGAGAGCAAGTGAGTAACTGACTGTCCCACAGGGAGATTTCCAGCCCACCCCACGGAACTTTAGAGAGCAAGACGACTGGAACCTAAGCTGAGAAGCCCTCAGTATAGAGAGAATCAGGCAACCTGGCTTGAGGGGGCAGCTCCACTGCAGTAACCCACGCTTCCTACACAGAGGCCATCCTACTTCCCCTTCCACTGTGACCACGCGAACTAAAAAGCCACACAGACAGCTTGCCTGAGACGTGGTCCCTCGGCAGCCCTGCAGCTGCATTCCACTCTAGAAAAGGAAGCTTGGGACAAAGTACAAGCTGAGGCTTTCCCTGAATTCCAGAACAGCTGGAGGGTTCATCCCAGCTCCCAGGAATGTTAAAGAAATGTCCTACGTGAATCTTCATCTCTAATCCTTCCAACGATTCCTACAACTGAAACAAACAGCACCTAGTTCTGTTAAAACAAAAGACACCCCATCTTTGTGAAGTACTCCAAAAGAAACCCAATGGCCTTATTCTAGAGATACCTCCAAGGCAGTTGTACAAATGTGCACTTCAATCAATACTCATTAAGATGATTTTATATACAAAACACCTAAATAATTAAATCAATCTGCTATGTAGAATGAGAGTGAATAAGGACCAAAGAACCACGAAGGAAAAAAAAAAAAATACTGAGGAGTTAAAATAATGATCATAATGTCTCTTAACTGACTCTCAAAGAAGAATTCTTCTTGACTTCAGGCAGCACCATTAAAAAAATTTAACATCTATTGGCAATTAATTTTTCACATACTTCTAATAAGACGGGTTAGTTGCTTTTCTAGTGCACAGTCAATTAGAAGATATATATGTTTAAAAGTAAAGCCTAGAGGGGATAGAAGAGAGACCAATCTAACTCAGAAGGAAATTATGGACACTGGGGGTCTAGCTAGAGGATGACAAAGAAGAAAAATCTTAAGAATGACCCAAGAACTATGCAGCAGGCTAGGGTAACTTTGCATGGAAGCCAAAGTCTACACAGCCTACATACATCCAGTAGCTTTAAAAGAATCATCTGATTAGAGTGGAGTGGAAAAAAAAAATGGTAAATTAAAATTAGAATCCTAAATTATCAAAACGTAAATTAAAATATGTTCCAAATCCCTCAGTGAGACCATATGGCAGATTACAATGTGTCTTCTCTTATTTCCAGTCCACATAGTTGACTCCAGGGATGTCACAGCTTATACTGTGATGTCAGCTGTTTTCTGTTGCCTCCAATGCAAATTTAAAATTCTACCACGACATTTTGAGATTTCCAGTCCTCTGTTCTGACCCCAAGGGACTCTCTTTGCCCCTTTGCATTCATCTTAATCTCTTGCCTTTGTTGTACCACCTTGATTCTATTTCACAGAGGTTGACTGTTTCTAGGACTTGCCTTAGACTTCTTGTATTTTAGACTTATCTTTTTCTTTGAGTCTCCAGAGCAATGTTTCTTTCATCTTAAGCAAAGCCCCCACAGTGATTTTTTTAAAATTATTTGTTTATTTTGCTCACCCCAAACTGGGAGGAATAAAAAAGTAAACCTACTCTTTTTAGGAGCCAAGGTCAAGAGCATCAGTAGTCACTACCCAGGTTTCCTGGAATACTGGCCACAGCTGTTCATTCATTGGTTTCAAGTTTAATTTTCTCCTACTCCAACAAGCAGGCTCCCTGCCATGAGTTATGTCACTTTTTCACACACAAATAAATAATCCAGAATGACACATTTTTCCGGCCACCACTCTTATTTCTGCAGCTCTCTAGGTTACATTTCTAAATCTTTAAAAGCAAGTAGGGGCCTCCCTGGTGGCTCAGTGGTAAAGAATCCACTTGCCAGTGCAGGAAATGTGGGTTCTATCCCTGGGTTGGAAAGATCCCCTGGAGAAGGAAATGGCAACCCACTCTAGTATTCTTGCCGGGAGAATCCCATGGACAGAGGAGCCTAGAGGGCTACAGTCCATGGGGTCGCAAAGAGTCAGATATGACTGAGTGACTAGACAATAAAGCAGCAGAGAAGTTAATGGAAACCTGAGCATTGAGCAGGGTTCTGGAACATGCACATTCATAATAAATTTCCCATAATGTTGTGGATGGTCACCTACTGTTCTCGTCAGAGGAACTACTGGGGCTTCCAGTGAAAGGTAGACAGTGAGGGTGAGTCTCAAAGCTCTGTGTTTGAAGGTGTG
The DNA here is from genome assembly GCA_006410675.1 of Oreotragus oreotragus. Classification (NCBI taxonomy): domain Eukaryota; kingdom Metazoa; phylum Chordata; class Mammalia; order Artiodactyla; family Bovidae; genus Oreotragus; species Oreotragus oreotragus. The sequence goes on from SJYX01004739.1 coordinate 967,122, forward strand.
TGTACATGTAGGAGAGAATACATACAGATGTGTGTGCATTGGAATATGTATGTGTGATAAAGAACAGGAGAAAACTTGATAGGTTGAGAGCTTTCTCTAGATTTTCTAAACTGTAGGGCCTGTTTGATTTTAAGACTTACATCTCAATCCCTTCCATAAACTCCGTAGCGTATGTTCCTGCTACTACTAAGTCACTTTAGTCGTGTCCAACTCTGTGTGACCCCATAGACGGCAGCCCACCAGGCTCCGCTGTCCCCGGCATTCTCCAGGCAAGAACACTGGAGTGGGCTGCCATCTCCTTCTCCAACGCATGAAAGGGAAAAGTGAAAGGGAAGTCACTCAGTCGGATCCGACTCTTCCTACAGTCCTCTCTTAAATTTATGTTGATTTGCTAGTTTGTCTTCTTGCGTTGTCAAAGGTAGAAACGTATATCAACTCTGTATAGTCTGTGGTATTGCTTAGAAGTACATATTCATATTTTGTCTGTGCTCTGGAAGAATTTATAAATCACGGAAATTACCTGATCTTCAATAGTTTGAGAGTGCCCATGGATGAAACTGTCTGCCACATTAAAACAGTACACTTTCATTTTCTTCTGTGGTTACTCATCTATGCAATTAATTAGCTGGGCTTTTTTATTTTCTTGAGCCAGTTTCAGTTAATTCTATTTCTTCTCTAAATAATTGATTTTATCAATATCTTTATCAATGTGTTTACCTCAAGTGGTACACCCTAACAGCATTTTCTTATTTTTAAACACTCTCTATATTTGGCATTATCCAGTATTTCTAATTTTCCTTAAGGGTGAATGGTGATTCTTTTTTTTTTTTTTTTTTTTAATAAGATTACCAGAAGTTTACCTAGGTATCTATTTTCTTTACTTTCAGTATTATGTGATGGGGAGGGGGGAGTAGTGGGTGTTGGGGAGAAGGAGTGAACACCATTTCCTACAGTGACTTATTTCTTCTATTTATAAGTGTTTTATTTTCGTTCTTATATTCATCATTTGCATTCACCTCCTCTCCCTAGGTTAGTTTTGAGTTCTCAGTCTAACATCTTAAAGAGACTCATTAACTTACTTTTCTCACTTATTAAGTTAGGAACTGATTTACCATATGAATTTGCCTTGAATTAAAGCTTTGGCAGTGAAACATGTGTTTACAATGGCATAGTCTTACCTTTATTTTCTAAGCTATTAGCAACTGACTTCCTACTATTCATCAACCCCAACTTATTTAGAGATAAATTTTAATGTTCAATATTTGTTTCTTTTTATTTTTGATTTGTATTTATCTGGCCTTAAACTTGGAGAGTTGACCTTACAAAACACCTGCTTATTTATTTTTATTTAATTATTGTGCTTATAGTTGTGGCTTAGAATAAGGCACAATTTTATAAAACTTCTGGTGAAACTTAAGCATTTTAATACAAGAATAGTCTTACTGCTTTATTTAAATTTGTCTATGTACTTAGTGATTTTACTCTATTTTGTCTGCCTTGAGTAAAAGAAGTATGTTACCAGCTCCCCAAACAAACGTGTTCCTGTAAATTTCCCATTTTATTTCTAACATTCTTAGCTTTATATATTTTGATGCTGTATCATTCGGCAAATAAATTTTCATGACTATTTTATCTCTACTGTGGATTGTAAAATGACACTCTTTGTCTCCTTTAATATTATTTGGCCTGGAATAAAGTTTGTTGGAAACCAAGGTTGTCAGCTCTGCTTTCTTTGTTTTTGCATTCCCTCAGTAGTTATTTTGCAACCGATTTTTTCGCATTCCTTTCTTTTAGTTTAATGTAGTCCTGAGTGGGATTTTACTGTTGAACACAATAGGAGAAATTCAGTCTTTTCAGTTTTTGGAAAATATTGTTAATCATCCAGGATTTTTTAAAAGGATCCAAAAATTGCCCGCAGACACCTTTCATCAGCAGTCTCTACACCCAGCTCCCTGTGTGATCGCCTCTGGAGGCAGGGCTGTGAACTGTCAGTCCTTCATTTCACTCCTGGTACTGGGTGGAATGTCTTGGTTAAGCAAGCATGCCCCTAGGCTACAGAGTCAGCTCAGCACTCTGAGAACATAGGTAAAATGAGAGGCAAGTAATATGTTACCCTTAGGTAAAATCTCATCATTTGTTTACAGTAACAGTATTATCTGTCAGGGACAGATAATACTGTTTTTCTCCCTTCTGCCATCCTTCTGCATATTCTCTACAGTGGAGCTGTAATACTGTTATACGGGAATAAAATATGAGAAGCTCATATTATAGATTTTATATAGTATCTTCTGTCCAAGGCAGGTTAAGATGAGGGCTTTGCCCACCATGGGCGATGTCAAGAGTCAAGTCACTATATGACTCTGACATGGCAAGTTAATATATGTCCCAGTTACTATCTACTAAGAGATCTAACCCAAGCACTTTGTAGGTGTTTAAAATGACTGTACCTCATCTTGTTTTATATCAATCCTGTTATCACTTGTTCTCTTTATTTTTGGCTAAATTTGGCTTATTTTTCCCCTGGAGTTTGGGAGGAACTCACCCTTTCATAAATTTTGCCTTGGTTGACTTTTATATATTTAGATCATATTTTTTCTCTGACATGTAAGATTTAATGTCAACTCTCATACTCTTGTAAGACGAGCAACGGAATGACTTTGTTTTTCATGTTCCCTTTCTAAACTTTTTCTATTAGTACTGTGTAACTAGCATAATTGAGACCATCTTTTTGGAGAATTATACTGGAATACACATTCAGATCGGAAGGCTATTTCCAGCGTTTGACCTTATGCGCTTTTCTTTTCTCACAATCACTCTTAAAGCCATGGTTTTCCCATTTTTGAGTCACTAATTTCAAGTCACTTACTTGTTGTGCATAGATTGTACTCAAGCTCTTTTTTCCTCAAATAAGATTTTATTGGTAATGCATTTTGGAAGTTTTTCAATTTCAGTATGGTTTTTGTTTGTTTTGTGTTTGTGTATAGAGTTTTTCTTTTCTTTTTTTTGAAGTTTAGGGGTTTTTTTTTCCTTCACCCATAAGTGGCCATTTAGTCAGAACACTCTTGGGTCACATGCTTTTCTGTGAAAACACTGAATAAGTTGTTTTATTTCCTGGCATTTACTCTGCTCTTTTAGGTGTCGATCTTTCTTTATCTTTTTTAACAATACAGTGGGGATTTTTGATCTCCATATTTAGATCCTTTCAGCTTCAGAAAATTGTATCTAATTACACTCTTGATGATTGTTTTCTTTCAATTGCTCGCTTTTAATCTTTAGAAATATCTAAAACCATGTGTGAGTTATACCCGTCCTGTCTCTCTGTCCTTACCTCATCTTTTGCTTTGTATTTCTCCGACATATATCAGCTGTTTGATAAACAATCTTGAAGGAAGATGTGTATAAGAGACAGGTGATGGGGAGGGGGGAGTAGTGGGTGTTGGGGAGAAGGAGTGAACACCATTTCCTACAGTGACTTATTTCTTCTATTTATAAGTGTTTTATTTTCGTTCTTATATTCATCATTTGCATTCACCTCCTCTCCCTAGGTTAGTTTTGAGTTCTCAGTCTAACATCTTAAAGAGACTCATTAACTTACTTTTCTCACTTATTAAGTTAGGAACTGATTTACCATATGAATTTGCCTTGAATTAAAGCTTTGGCAGTGAAACATGTGTTTACAATGGCATAGTCTTACCTTTATTTTCTAAGCTATTAGCAACTGACTTCCTACTATTCATCAACCCCAACTTATTTAGAGATAAATTTTAATGTTCAATATTTGTTTCTTTTTATTTTTGATTTGTATTTATCTGGCCTTAAACTTGGAGAGTTGACCTTACAAAACATCTGCTTATTTATTTTTATTTAATTATTGTGCTTATAGTTGTGGCTTAGAATAAGGCACAATTTTATAAAACTTCTGGTGAAACTTAAGCATTTTAATACAAGAATAGTCTTACTGCTTTATTTAAATTTGTCTATGTACTTAGTGATTTTACTCTATTTTGTCTGCCTTGAGTAAAAGAAGTATGTTACCAGCTCCCCAAACAAACGTGTTCCTGTAAATTTCCCATTTTATTTCTAACATTCTTAGCTTTATATATTTTGATGCTGTATCATTCGGCAAATAAATTTTCATGACTATTTTATCTCTACTGTGGATTGTAAAATGACACTCTTTGTCTCCTTTAATATTATTTGGCCTGGAATAAAGTTTGTTGGAAACCAAGGTTGTCAGCTCTGCTTTCTTTGTTTTTGCATTCCCTCAGTAGTTATTTTGCAACCGATTTTTTCGCATTCCTTTCTTTTAGTTTAATGTAGTCCTGAGTGGGATTTTACTGTTGAACACAATAGGAGAAATTCAGTCTTTTCAGTTTTTGGAAAATATTGTTAATCATCCAGGATTTTTTAAAAGGATCCAAAAATTGCCCGCAGACACCTTTCATCAGCAGTCTCTACACCCAGCTCCCTGTGTGATCGCCTCTGGGAGGCAGGGCTGTGAACTGTCAGTCCTTCATTTCACTCCTGGTACTGGGTGGAATGTCTTGGTTAAGCAAGCATGCCCCTAGGCTACAGAGTCAGCTCAGCACTCTGAGAACATAGGTAAAATGAGAGGCAAGTAATATGTTACCCTTAGGTAAAATCTCATCATTTGTTTACAGTAACAGTATTATCTGTCAGGGACAGATAATACTGTTTTTCTCCCTTCTGCAATCCTTTTGCATATTCTCTACAGTGGAGCTGTAATACTGTTATACGGGAATAAAATATGAGAAGCTCATATTATAGACTTTATATAGTATCTTCTGTCCAAGGCAGGTTAAGATGAGGGCTTTGCCCGCCATGGGCGATGTCAAGAGTCAAGTCACTATATGACTCTGACATGGCAAGTTAATATATGTCCCAGTTACTATCTACTAAGAGATCTAACCCAAGCACTTTGTAGGTGTTTAAAATGACTGTACCTCATCTTGTTTTATATCAATCCTGTTATCACTTGTTCTCTTTATTTTTGGCTAAATTTGGCTTATTTTTCCCCTGGAGTTTGGGAGGAACTCACCCTTTCATAAATTTTGCCTTGGTTGACTTTTATATATTTAGATCATATTTTTTCTCTGACATGTAAGATTTAATGTCAACTCTCATACTCTTGTAAGACGAGCAACGGAATGACTTTGTTTTTCATGTTCCCTTTCTAAACTTTTTCTATTAGTACTGTGTAACTAGCATAATTGAGACCATCTTTTTGGAGAATTATACTGGAATACACATTCAGATCGGAAGGCTATTTCCAGCGTTTGACCTTATGCGCTTTTCTTTTCTCACAATCACTCTTAAAGCCATGGTTTTCCCATTTTTGAGTCACTAATTTCAAGTCACTTACTTGTTGTGCATAGATTGTACTCAAGCTCTTTTTTCCTCAAATAAGATTTTATTGGTAATGCATTTTGGAAGTTTTTCAATTTCAGTATGGTTTTTGTTTGTTTTGTGTTTGTGTATAGAGTTTTTCTTTTCTTTTTTTTGAAGTTTAGGGGTTTTTTTTTCCTTCACCCATAAGTGGCCATTTAGTCAGAACACTCTTGGGTCACATGCTTTTCTGTGAAAACACTGAATAAGTTGTTTTATTTCCTGGCATTTACTCTGTTCTTTTAGGTGTCGATCTTTCTTTATCTTTTTTAACAATACAGTGGGGATTTTTGATCTCCATATTTAGATCCTTTCAGCTTCAGAAAATTGTATCTAATTACACTCTTGATGATTGTTTTCTTTCAATTGCTCGCTTTTAATCTTTAGAAATATCTAAAACCGTGTGTGAGTTATACCCGTCCTGTCTCTCTGTCCTTACCTCATCTTTTGCTTTGTATTTCTCCGACATATATCAGCTGTTTGATAAACAATCTTGAAGGAAAGGAAAGGAAGAATGGGGGGAGCTGGGAGGGAGAGAGGGAAGGAAAGTTCTGGTCTGGGGACATATTTTCAGATTTTTGCTACTCAGCTTGGATTTTACTTTCTGATCATGTATGTCTGTCTTCACCATGGGCAGTTAGTGGTTCATCACCCGACAGCTGAGTGTTAGCTTCCTTGGAACTTATTCTTACATTCAGTTCAGTTCAGTCGCTCAGTCGTGTCCGACTCTTTGCGACCCCATGAATCGCAGCATGCTAGGCCTCCCTGTCCATCACCAACTCCTGGAGTTCACTCAGATTCACGTCCATCGAGTCAGTGATGCCATCCAGCCATCTCATGCTCGGTCGTCCCCTTCTCCTCCTGCCCCCAATCTCTCCCAGCATCAGAGTCTTTTCCAATGAGTCAACTCCTTGCATGAGGTGGCCAAAGTACTGGAGTTTCAGCTTTAGCATCATTCCCTCCAAAGAAATCCCAGGGCTGATCTTCTTCAGAATGGACTGGTTGGATCTCCTTGCAGTCCAAGGGACTTTCAAGAG
>SJYX01004739.1:974595-1004306 GCA_006410675.1 Oreotragus oreotragus
AAAGAATTGATGCTTTTGAACTGTGGTGTTGGAGAAGACTCTTGAGAGTCCCTTGGACTGCAAGGAGATCCAACCAGTCCATTCTGAAGGAGATCAGCCCTGGGATTTCTTTGGAGGGAATGATGCTAAAGCTGAAACTCCAGTACTTTGGCTACCTCATGCGAAGAGTTGACTCATTGGAAAAGACTCAGATGCTGGGAGGGATTGGCGGCAGGAGGAGAAGGGGACGACCGAGGATGAGATGGCTGGATGGCATCACAGACTCAATGAACGTGAGTCTGAGTGACCTCCGGGAGTTGGTGATGGACAGGGAGGCCTGGCGTGCTGCGATTCATGGGGTCACAAAGAGTCAGACACGACTGAGCAACTGAACTGAACTGTCTATGAGTAGATACACTGAGAGTGAACAAGATGTAGGGGAGTCAAATGCTCCTTTTAAGAACTGTGCTTTAAATAAATGACTAACTACTTTTATGACTTTATAAATCCTGGGTCTGTGAGCCAGGTAAAGACAGTGTGACACTGCAGGTGTGTATGTGTGTCTGTGGGTATTGGGTAAAGAGGAAAATAAAATTTTATCCTATATACTCCCATGCACGCAAATTACAGTTCTGTAATCTATCAGTTTTCTTTTCTTCCACTTTTATTTTTAGTATTTGTTAATCCTAGAATCTGAAGAAGGGAATGGCAACCCACTCCAGTATTCTTGCCTGAAAATTTCCATGGACAGAGGAGCCTGGTGGGCTTCAGTCCACAGGGTTGCAAAGTGTAGGACAAGAATACATTCTGATAGAAAATTAACCTAGACTGCAAGCTCCCTGAGGACAGGGACTTTGTACTTGGATCATCAGTGCATCCAATGGCCAAGTCCATATAAAATGTTCAGTGAATAAATAAGTGATTAAATAAAGGTTGGGATGAACCAGATCCACATATTTTTTAATATCATGGATAATAATCTCCATTTCTTTCTATTTAGTTCACAAATATGTTTCTCAAATTTTTAAATTAGAAAGATTTTCCTACCAGCATCCAGCACATAGTACTGATTTTAAAAGAAATTTTTAATTATTTTTCTTTATAAATTTCAGTGTTTCCATTTCTCACGTGTGATGATAAAAAATGTTGAATTAACAGAATTAGTTCACATGATATCAAGCAGCAGTTTGGCATGCACATTAAAAAGTATCAAGACTACTATGGTTAAAAAAAAAATAGTCTTTTCTTTTTCATCAAAGTCATCAAAGGACATTTGGAAAACAAGGGAAGAAAATATTCCCATAACCCCAAGACTGAAATGCAGTCACTAGTAACATCTCCATATGTGTCCTTCCAGACCCCTTGTTCCACGCGGAGCTTCATGGCTCTGGGTGTGAAGTGACCCACCAGCCAGACTCCAATGGGAGGGTCGAATCATGGTGTTTAGGAAAAGGCATGGAATCTACAGCCCTGCAGCTGACACAGTCCCTTTATCATTCATATCTTCCCAGTTTGAAAAATAATTGCTGCTACCAAAACCCCTCCACAGCTCAGTGTCCTAGGGCAACCAAAGAGAAGTCAGATGGGGGGCCAGAAATCAGAAGAAGGTGCACAGAACAAAGCAGAGGTGCGGCTGCACATGGTGGGGCACGGAGGAGAGCAGGATGCCTTTCATGTGGCTTTACAATAACTTGGTTATTCACCTTCTACCAATTGAACAGGCTCTAATAACAGAAACTGGAAATGTCTGCAGCTCCCAATTATGGGCCTGACCCACAGAAGTGTTGTCTGGAGACAAGTCTATAATGTGTCCAGAAGGGCACGGGAGAGAACGCGGCTGGCAAAAATGAGTCATCCAAGCAGAAAGATGATTCTCATAGTAAATACAAGCTAGACATTTTACCATATCCTACTAAGAAGACACTGTGGCTTTTCATTAAGGTCCTGCTTCGATATATTCAAAGGTTATCTGAATTATGGCTATGTTAACCATCCAGAAATCTCCATCAAGTTTTCATCTCAGATTGGGTTCCACCACACTAACCCCTCGTTGAGTGCCATTGTTAAATCCTAAATTATTCGTAGATCCCACTCTTCACCCTCAGACTTCATACAACCCATTAACTACAGAAATCCAAGTCAGGCCCAAACTAATGCAAGATACAGGTTTAAGCTTCCGATACCCAATGTGGACAGAGCAGATATAAGACCTACCACTCGCTCCACAGGAAAGGGCCCTTTCCAAAGGCATTCCTGTGTGAGTGTGCCAAATTTTACATATTGTTAGCTATAATTTGATGTGTTTGCCTTTTGCAGTTAAACTTTTCAATATGTATTACATGGGGCTTCCAAGGTGGCACTAGTGGTAAAGACTCCGCCTGCCAAGGCAGCAGACAGAAGAGATGCGGGTTCCATCCCCAGGTCAGGATGCTCTCCTGGGGCAGGAAACGGCTAACCTACTCCAGTACTCTGGCCTGGAGAATCCCATGGGCAGAGAAGTAATATGTATTACATGGGGCTTCCAAGGTGGCACTAGTGGTAAAGACTCCGCCTGCCAAGGCAGCAGACAGAAGAGATGCGGGTTCCATCCCCAGGTCAGGATGCTCTCCTGGGGCAGGAAACGGCTAACCTACTCCAGTACTCTGGCCTGGAGAATCCCATGGGCAGAGAAGCCTGGCGGGCTACAGTCTATATGGCTGAAAAGAGTTGCACAAGACTGAAGTGACTTAGCACATGTATCACAGAGCATTTTGCTTCTTTTTGTTCACTTAATATAATCAAAAAGCTCCATTCTATTACATGGCCAAAGCCTTCATTTTAATAATTGCATGATAACCCATGCAATGTACACACCATCATCTATCTCCTCTACCTTAGGAGATCTAGGCTGAGGAAGTTACTTTGTAAAATTTCAGTGTAAAATATTTTCTGGGAAAGCTTAATGATTCATGCTAAGGGTTTAGACTTTTTGATGCTATATGAAGACAAATGTCATCCATTGAAAAAAGGAATTCTGTTTTATGTTGCCATTTTTTTTTTAGCATAACCAACCAATTCTCTCCGTTTATATAAAATAGCTACTTACACATTACAGGATTTACACAAGCAGCTACCTCATATAAAGGCACCAAGGGATGAGGTACCACTTCAGAAACGGATCTGGATGATGCAATGAACACAAACTTGGGCAAACTCTGGGAGATGGTGAGGACCGGGGAGGCCTGGCCTGCTGCAGTCCATGAGGCACAGAAAGCAGGACACAACTGGGTGACGGAACAACAACAGGGAACCAGATCCCATAGGCCACAACTAAAGGGCTGCAACTAAGGCCTGGCACAGCCAAATGTAAATCTTTTTAAATTTTAAAATGGAAATTGTGTTATTACTTTAAAATTTCCTGTCGACAACATGCCGCCACTACTACCTGCACTCAGGGCAGGCCACCCCCACTTCCCCAATCTTGGCTTGCCACTGGTTTTCACACATCTATCTTATTATCCTTACAAAACAAAACCAATGGGTTTAGTTACTAGCCCCATTTTAAGGGGAAGAAGCTGAGAGAATTTAAACAACTTGCCCTTGGTCACACAGCTAAGAAGTCAAGTCAGGATTTGAACTCAGAGCATGCTGATATAAAAGCTTACCTTCTGTAAAACATGCTAACGCACAGGAATGGTGACGAGGGCTTTTCTTCAGAGACAGAGAAGGAAGAAGCGTGAGAGGGGAGAGTATGAGAGAGAATTACAGAGTGGTTGCTTTTATAGCTGTTGGCCTAAGATTTGTCCCTTTTTACTTCATCATATTTTCATTTTTTTCTGGTTACCATTTGTTGTGGGCTGAATTACATCCCTCCAAAATGCATACGTTGAGGTCCTAGCTTCAAGCATCTCAGCATGTGACTGTATTTGCACACAGGGTCTTTAAAGGGGTCAATGAGTTAAAATGAGTTCATTACGGTGGGTCCGTTTCAGTATGACGGGTGATTATAAAAAGAGGAGACTCTGACACAGACAAGTCACAGACACAAAGGGAAGCCCATGTGAAGGCACAAGCCACACCTACAAGCCAGGCTGAGGGATCTCAGAAGAAACCTACCCTGCTGACAGCATGATCTTGGACTCTGGCCTCCAGAACCTCGAGAAAATCAGTGCCTGTCATTTAAACTGCCTGGTCTGTGGTATTTCATTACAGCAGCATTGGCTGACGCATACACCATCAAGACTTAGACAGAGGCTGCCCTTTGGGCAGAGTGGTCTGCCCCAGACTGAGTATCCACCAAGCCATTCTCACAGTGTGATCCATCTGCTGGATTGTTTTAGCTCCCCAGGATCAAGCTAAAACACACACATTTGTACCCACAGGAGCGATGGGGCTGGCTCCAGATTGACATTCCTATAAGGGCACTACCCTACCTTTCCCTTTTGTCAAACAGATATTCCACTTCTCAGAAAGCTGTATTAAACGTACACGGGCCCTCGTTTGGTAGCTACTGAATCAGGGCCTTAACCAAACATGAAATGACAGAACTGTTTCCAGAGAAGGATTAATTGAGCCAACTCAAGGCAAACACAACGTATTTTGGCATTGCTTTTGACAGATGGAAATAAAACAAACATTAGCAACCGGATTGTAGCTAACAATATGCAAAATTAAAGAAGGTACCTTTTTTAACTTCGTCTGGGAGCCCACTGGCTTTTCTTCTAAAAATCTGCAGAAAGAAAAAGACAGAGCTGTTAATCTCGTTACACAACCAGTTAGCACATGCAAACAAGGGGAATTAAAAGCCTCTGCATTCGGGGGAGGAAACAGATATTTGACACATATATTTATTAAGGAGACTGGACTGGAAAATAGCATGGCTGTATTAATCAGAAATGGTGTAGAAAACACTTAAATAATACAACAAAATGCACACAGACAGCATAAACTGTTGACAAATGGATGCCTAAGGTCTAAGTATTTTTATTTGAAGGTTAAGTTTTCAATTAATTTTTTTCAGCTTGTTGCCATCTCTTCCAAGCATCACTGTTAATTGCTTTAAAAAAAAAAAAGAAGAAGAAGAAGAAGAAGTCTCTGCATGTTTGAATTCTGGACTTGGAGGCCAGAAGCTGTCAGCCATCTAATAGGCCTCAGAGTATTGGGGTAGAAATCAAAACTGCTGGGAAGAAGTTGAAAGCAAATGTCAGGCTCTGAGAAGCCAATGGATTGGTTTCAAATCTCTTCTTCATTTGCTCAGTTTTTCAGAGGTAGCCTGTCACCAAAGAGGGCAAACAGAAGCTTTCCACTGTTGGGAATTGCCAAATATCCCAACCTAAGGGGGTCTGCGACAGACAGGGCCTACATGGACACGAACTCAGTGGATCAGCAGAGAAGGGACCATCTGCAACCTACTTCTTTAGAATGGAGTAATATACATGTCCCTGGCTGCAAATAAGCTTATCTATGGCCACTAGGTTCTCTGCCACTGGAAGGCACTCTTCAAGTGAACACTCTCGTCATCTGGGATGATAGGAAACCAGATTTAGGGGACATATGTATACCTATGGCTGATTCCTGTTGAGGTTTGACAGAAAACAACAAAATTCTGTAGAGCAATTATCCTTCAAGTAAAAAATAAATCAATTAAAAAAAGAGAAAGTAACTAAGAACTGGCACTGGGAATAGGGTTACATCTTGAGTTGAGGTCAGGATTAGAATGGAGGTTTGGGGTGTAGGTACCTTCACCTATGTTTTAGCTGGAAGACATATGTTTGGGCTTGAGGGTCAGATTTAAGTTTGAGGATGATTTTAAATTGAGAATAAAGGAGAACAATGGCACTGAGGATCAAAGGGTAATCATGGTGTCTAATTTAAAATAGCCTTGTATGAGAGAGAGAACATAGGTGCTTTAAAATAAGGCAAATCTAATTTTATAACCCAGATCAATCATGTAAAATTATGCAATCTTATATAAGTCACCTAAATTCTCAGCCTCCATTTCTTCATCTGTAAAATGAGAAGAGTCTTTATGTTGTACCTTCTAGAAAGAAGCAGTAAAATAATAATAATAATAATGGATAAATGAAAGACTAGATTGATTTTGTTCTCTTCTTCCAAGGGGACATTTGGCATTGTTTGCAGATTATTTTTGATGGCCACAACACGACCTGGGTGAGGAGAGCTACCAAAATCTAGTGACCAGAGGTTCAATATCCTGTTACCCACTCTACAGGCACAGGACATAGTCCTAAAAATCATTCAGCCCAAAATGTTCATAGTGTTTATACTGAAAAACCCTAGATTGGATAGGCAGGGTTGGAAGATAGGCAGATGATGGAAGATAGCTTAGCAGCTAATGAAATTGTTTTGTAGAGTTATAGATCATCAATCTATAGATAAATTGATTGATAGATGAGAGATATTCTGATACAGGACACTTAGGCTTCCCTGGTGGCTTAGAGAGTAAAGTGTCTGCCTGCAATGCGGGAGACCCGGGTTCAGTCCCTGAGTCAGGAAGATTCCCTGGAGAAGGAAATGACAACCCACTCCAGTACTCTTGCCTGGAAAATCCCATGGATGGAGGAGCCTGGGAGGCTGAAGTCCATGGGGTCACAAAGAGTCGGACACGACTGAGTGACTTCACTTTCTTTCTTTCACTTTCTAAGCATTCAACAAAGGAACGGATTTTTAAAAATAAAATCTGAAGATAGGATTCATACCATTAGGGTTAGGATAAAACAGTGGCTAAAGGTGTAGGTGTAATAATAATATTAGCAATGAAGTTGTGTCAGCCATCATGGTTAAGTGATTTGTATTCTCATCATATTTGAGGGAGGGTTCATCCAATTCTAAAGCTAAGGTTATGGCGAGTACTACGGATCAAGTAAAAGGCTGGGATCAGGGCTGGAGCTGAGGGACAGCGGATTGGCAGACCCTTCCCAAGGAGCAGGCAAAGCCCCGCCAGCATCAAGCATCCCAATCTGAGTCATGGGCAGTTCAAGGAGATGGGAGGGGCAGAGATGACGCGGCATACACATGTCAGACTGGCCCACCCACAACGGACAGTAACAGCCGCACACTGCTCACCCAGTTGTATGCCAGTCTTTGGATCCAACTCCACGAGGAAGGAGCAGGAGGAAGCTGGAGGGACTGGGGTTTCATGTGCAGGGAGAATGCTAGGACATTCCAATACTGAACCCACGTTGAGAACAGGCAGCTGTTTGCTCCATCTGTATTAAGAAAATAGGAAGTTTATCAGGCTCAACCAATGAACTCAGCCACCTCATGTGCTGCCTTGTCCACAGGAATGGCAGGCATCTCCAGAGTCTAGAAGAGGCCCTTTGGGGAGTCCTGGGAGCACTGGCCTCTGTAGTCACACCTTACTCTCACAAAGGTGGGTCAGTATGACCTCACCAAAGTTTCAAGAAGACAGATACGTAATGCCGTCATACAGAAGGACAAAGCAGCCTAAAATACTGCATAATGGGCTGGCTTGGACAAAGACTGCTGGAACAGAACAATAAGTGTCTGAACGGAAAGTGGTAAAGCAGAAAGAGAGGGACAGACTCGGCAATGACTCACCTGCAACATCCAGGAGAAGGGTCACCGGATCTGGGAACAGGAGCAAACTGGCCCATGAGCAGCCTCTCCGGTGAGCGGCTGGTTAGGTTCCCAGGTCTCCTGAGTGGCTGTTGTGAAACATCCCTGACCCCATCCGTCACCCAGTGCTTTTATCCAGCCATAACCAGAAAGTCAGCTCCTGGTTATTCAGTGCAGCAAATCTAAGCCCTGGTGGGATGACATGAACCTCCTTATTTCTGGGAAGATCAGTTTCTTCATATAAATTTGTAGGCTGCAGATTGGTTTGAACATGTCTCTTGAACCTAATTTCTGGGGCAACTCCCTGTGGGCTGGAATTCCTCCTATGTTCTGCCAAAAAATCTTGGTGACAAAAGAAGTCAAAGTCCGAACTGCACCGACTTTGCTGTCATACTCCTGATGGGCTCCTAAAAAACACACACACGCAAAACAACTTTAGTGAAACAGAATGTATGTATCGTAATGTTAACGTAATGTTATCGTACTGCAATTCAATGATTTATGTTCTAGTTAACTTACATAGCGTGCAACTACAATTCCAGTGTTGAACTTCTCTATCAGCTCCAGAAGATCCTCATGCTCTTTTGTAATTAATCCCTGTTTCCACCTCCTAGCCCCAGGCAACCACTGATTGGTTTACTGTCTCTGTAGATTTGCCTTTTCTGGGTATTTCACATAAAGGGAAAGATACATTATACAGTCTTCTGCGTTCGGCTGCTTCCAACCAGCATATTGCTTTTTTGGATTCCGTGCTGTAGCCAGTACCAGCACTTCATTCTTTGTTCTGCCTACATAATAGTCTCTCGTGTGGGTATTCCATATTTTGTCTACCTGGTTCATGTGTTCAAGGACTTTTGTGCTGTTTCCACCTTTTGGCAATCACGACTAGTACTGCCATGAACTCGAGTGTGTGAGTCTTTGTGTAGAAGTGTTTGCATTTCTCTGTTAGGTACCCTGGAGTGGATTTGCTGGGTCACTTGGTAAATTTATGTCTTCCCTGGTGGTGTCTTAAGTAGTCAGTGACCCAGTGTCCTCCCCGGCACTGTGTAGGGTAACAATAGGAGAGCCTGATAACTTTATCAACTATGTGTTTACAGCACTCATTCCCTAAGAGACTCCCTACTGGGACCCGTAAGGCAGGCAGGCAGGCCAAGTCACTTCAGTAGCTCCACCTTTATATTAAGGACAGCCTCCTAGCAGTCACGTCTGTGGTTGTGATTTCAATATGCTGATTCTCTAAAATACATAAAAGCATCCTAAAGACTTGACATCACATAAGATGATACTGTGATATTACTGCCATTGCTAGCATTATTCACTTGTCATCTGCAATTTGAAAGGATGGNTTATATTAAGGACAGCCTCCTAGCAGTCACGTCTGTGGTTGTGATTTCAATATGCTGATTCTCTAAAATACATAAAAGCATCCTAAAGACTTGACATCACATAAGATGATACTGTGATATTACTGCCATTGCTAGCATTATTCACTTGTCATCTGCAATTTGAAAGGATGGGGTTTTAAGCTCCATGGGGCAGGATCAGGAAGCGGCGAAGATCTAATGCAAAGTGCCCTTGACTCTGATGTTTGGTCCCATCACTTCCACTCGCAGTGACAGAAACTTCCTTACAGTGATTTGCCTTCTCAAGCTCTAATTGCTTCACTTTGAAAAATGGTGCCACCAACCTCAACACTCAGAATTTCCACAGGATTAAACAAATTGGCAACATGTTTAATCCCCTCCCATGGGGCTATTGGGTGGTTAAATTACTTGATCCTAATTTTAATTTAGAAAGGTTGTATATCTCAAAATAAAAATCTCAAAAACTAAAATATGTTGCAGAATGGGCTGTGTAAGATTCTGAGGCCAGTTCTGCATCACCATCTGGGTGTCTTATAATTTAAGACATTATCAATTTGGAAATTATGTCAGGTATCAAAGATTAAGGGCTTAGTCCTACAAGACTCCCCCACCACCTTCAGATGACAGTCATAAGCCCAAGTTGTCACCTGTTCTTCTGATCGACCAGCTACAGAGTGGAGGTTCCAACAACCCCAAACTCCTCCTCAGTTCAGTTCAGTTCAGTCGCTCAGTCATGTCCGACTCTTTGCGACTCCATGAATCACAGCACGCCAGACCTCCCTATCTGTCACCAACTCCCGGAGTTCACTCAGACTCACGTCCATCGAGTCAGTGATGCCATCCAGCCATCTCATCCTCCTAGGGTTTGTTTAATTTGCTATAGCAACTCACAGAACTCAGAGAAACATTCACTTACTAGATTACAGTTTTATCATAGAAAGACAGAATTCTGGAATAGTCAGATGGAAGAGATGCATAGGGCAAAGCACAGAGTTTCCATTCCTTCTCCAGCCAGCCATCCTCCAGGAATCTCCACCTGTTCACCAACCAGAAGCTCTCCAAATCCAGCCTTTTGTTTCATGTAGAAGCTTCATGACACAGGAATGATTGATTACATCATTGGCCATGGTGACTGACATCAATCTCCAGCCTCTTTCCCCTCCCAGCAGATCGGGGGCGGGACTAGAAGTTCCAGCTCTCCAATCACATGGTTGGCTCCCCAGGCAACCAGCTTTGGGCTGCCAATCATCTCCCTTAGCTCTAGGGGATTTTCAGAAGTAACCTCATTAACAAAACCCAGGCGTGATTGAAAGAGAATTGTTAGGAATAAGAAGATACTTGTTTCACCTTTATGACTCTGCAGCCCTTTCAAGAATAAAGAACACGAGACCAAACATCACAGCAAAAGATACTTTCACTGGTCTTATGTCTCAGAACTTCCAAGCTTTGAGCCAGAAACAGAACAAAAACAAAACATATATTTCTTATTACAGGTCACATATCACACTGCTTCATTTTATTCACTTGCTCGTTTTATTTCTCTTGGGGATTTATTGCACAGGATTTTGGTATCTTTCTTTTAAATAGAAATAAACAACAAAAGTAATAGCACAACACATTGCTAAGTCCTTTTGAAATGTGTGTTTATATCGGTGATATCATTTGGATGATTAAAACCTGTGGCTCTCAAGCCTGGTTGCTCATTAGAATCACCAGAGAGTAACAGAGTGCCAAGGCCGCTGGGAGAGGTTATAGGACTTGCCCGAGGTAACACATCTAAGGTGTGACGCCAACAGGACTTAAGGCCAGGGCTCTAGATTAGTCCAGTACTCCGATTCCTGCACCGTATTTTCTAAAAAGAAAACTGAACTAGAGTTAAACTAAAATTAACTTAAGCGATGCAAGTCCTGGAGTGGAGAAAGAACAATCTGAGTCCTTGGCAAAAATATACGGACGAGTGGCAATAACACACTCACCAGGAACAAGTCCACAGGAGGGCCGCATCTAGCCCAGCCCAGCGTATGTTGAAGCCAGAGCCTGGTTTGTTATAAAACTGCTTACTGTGAAGAAGTTCAGAGAGAAGTGGAGAATCTAAAGGGATAGATAAATCTATAAGCAAGACTACTGAGTTGGTAAAATGCCCAGCTCAGCAGTTCAGAGCCAAAAACAGAAAGGCTCTGTGAGCAGGTGGGTGCCTTTGTTATGGTAATCAGCTCTGGGCCCAAGAAACCATGAGGTCATCAGGGTTTCTGGGATGCTCTGAGGGAAGTGAGCTGACCGGGGAAGCAGGGAAAACAGGTAACCTGGTGACACCTGGGTGGGGCTACTAACTTGTGGCACCTCTGCCTCCAAGACCAGAGTAAATTCCAACGCAGGAATCACGGGGGATTGATGGGGAAGATGCTGAAGAACACACTTGAAGAAAAACTCGAGAACAGAATGGGAGTTCAAGATCATCAAGACAAGCCCCTCATTTTACAGGTTAAAGAAAACGAAGACCAGAGAGGAGCAGTGACTGCTCCAAGGCCACAGAACCAAGTGGATGGCAGGTCCAAGCCTGCCCGCCTGGTGGTTCTTCCACCACTGAAAACCAAACATGAAAACATGGACAAAATGCAGACACGTCCCAGTGATCATCAGGGAGAAGAGCCACGGGGGCGCCTTTGCAGGCACCGTCACTCTGCTCTGCCCTTCCCCTCCCTCCTCCAGCCCCTCCACTCTACGGAAGGGGCTGTCATTTTGGCCTCTGCTCTGTTACAGGGACTGAGAGAACAGCACGGAAATATGGTGCTTTGCAGTGTGTCTCGGGGTTAGTCACTTCATCTGGGTGGGCCTCGGGTTCCTCTTAAGTAAAATGGTGAGTGTGAAAAGACAGTTCTAATGATACACATTATGCCTAGTACACTCTCTAAACCAGGAATTGGCCAACTACAACCAATTCTGGCCTGCCATCTGTTTTGTAAATAAAGTTTTACTGGAACTCAATTACATCCAATCATTAACGTATTCTCTACGGATGCTTTTAGAGCTGAGTAGATGCAACAGAGATCACTGCATAGCCCACCAAGCTGAAAACATTTATGAACTATCCCTCTACAAAAATTCTGCTGATTCCTATAAAACAAACACTCTGCCTACTACCTGTGACACACACACAGGCAGTCTACCATATATTTATATATTGTCCAGAAACTTTTTCTGCTTATGTTTTTGCTTTTAGAAGGAAACTGTTTCAAACAAACTCAATAAATGATCCTTGTATACTCTGTTTTAACTGATAATATTCAGATTTTTATGTTTTTTAAATATTGTATCATCAGTTCAGTTCAGTCGCTCAGTCGTGTCCAACTCTTTGCGACCCCATGAATCGCAGCACACCAGGCCTCCCTGTCCATCATCAACTCCCAGAGTTGACTCAGACTCACATCCATCGAGTCAGTGATGCCATCCAGCCATCTCATCCTCGGTCGTCCCCTTCTTCTCCTGCCCCCAATCCCTCCCAGCATCAGAGTCTTTTCCAATGAGTCAACTCTTCTCACGAGGTGGCCAAAGTACTGGAGTTTCAGCTTTAGCATCATTCCTTCCAAAGAAATCCCAGGGCTGATCTCCAGAATGGACTGGTTGGATCTCCTTGCAGTCCAAGGGACTTCTCCGACACCACAGTTCAAAAGCATCAATTCTTCGGCGCTCAGCCTTCTTCACAGTCCAACTCTCAAATCCATACATGACCACNGGTTGATCTCCTTCAGAATGGACTGGTTGGATCTCCTTGCAGTCCAAGGGACTCTCAAGCATCTTCTCCAACACCACAGCTCAAAAGCATTGATTCCTTGGCGCTCAGCTTTCTTCACAGTCCAACTTTCACATCCATACATGACCACAGGAAAAACCATAGCCTTGACTAGACAGACCTTAGTCGGCAAAGTAATGTCTCTGCTTTTGAATATGCTATCTAGGTTGGTCATAACTTTTCTTCCAAGGAGTAAGTGTCTTTTAATTTCATGGCTGCAGTCACCATCTGCAGTGATTTTGGAGCCCAAAAAAATAAAGTCTGACACTGTTTCCACTGTTTCCCCATCTATTTCCCATGGAGTGATGGAACCGGATGCCATGATCTTCGTTTTCTGAATGTTGAGCTAAGCGGAAATATTCAATCAACGTCCATTCTTTCCACCAAATCTCATGGTCAAAATGATCTTCTCATCCAACTTCATCACAAATTTCATAGCGATCTATTAATAATAATAATTATTTAAATGTTTCTATGCATTGGCAATGATCAAATAATCTTTTATCTGTTCTTAGAGATAAAATTGTGCAAATAATTCAAATAGGTAGTTAAAATGGCATTATCTTCTTCACATTTATCTATGGAGACATTTTAACTATGTCTTCATTTCTTACAATTATTGTACTATTTATTTCTTTTTTATAGTCATTGCAGTTCTTCTGAAGTCATCCAGCTTGTGTGTACCATTGTTTCTATGCTGGTTGCTTTCATAGCTATTATGGTTTCTAATTATTATGGTACTTTAGGAGCTATAACTATTTAAGAATGAGAATAATTATTACTACTTATTCTATAATTAATACACAATTGATCAGAGGCATAATCCAAAAAATCAAATGTTTTTAAATAACAAAGTAATGTTCTCAAAGTTTTAATCAATCAAATTCCCTTCAGTATTTCAAATTAAAAATATGAGCCTAAAGTGCCATTCCCCTAAATGTTTAAAACTTAATATCACAACAAGAACAAAAGTGACCACCATAGCAATTAAAATAATCTCTCTAAAGCTAGCACAATTAAAATATAGATTTAACTAAATTCTTTATTTAACATTTTGCCATTTACTTGCTCAATAAAGATGAGAAAGTTTATTATATCAGCTTTGTTGAGATTTCAGTATTATCAGAGATTTGTAACAAGGATAAGATGTGTATAAGAGACNAATCTCTCTAAAGCTAGCACAATTAAAATATAGATTTAACTAAATTCTTTATTTAACATTTTGCCATTTACTTGCTCAATAAAGATGAGAAAGTTTATTATATCAGCTTTGTTGAGATTTCAATATTATCAGAGATTTGTAACAAGGATATAGTTCTAAGTATGACATATAGGATAATTTGACCAATAATTATTAGTATAGCTCTACAAGGGAAACATTTTGCCAACTGTATCATTGGGACAAAAGTACCCCATGTTTCACATCTCAAGTCCTCTATTCACACAGTTGATTTTTTTCTTTTTTTGAAATCTAGTGTATTAGTGCCCTTTACACATACAAAAGTTTTGCTTTCAATTTTACTTTGATGTTGATGACATTTTAATGCAAGCTTTTGTAACAGCTTCTTTTAATAACTTTTGTAGTAACCTCTTACATAGCTTTTACTTTTACTGTATCTAGTGAGCTGATTGCATACAAAATCATCTAATTTTGATT
Organism: Oreotragus oreotragus; assembly: GCA_006410675.1. Taxonomy (NCBI): domain Eukaryota; kingdom Metazoa; phylum Chordata; class Mammalia; order Artiodactyla; family Bovidae; genus Oreotragus; species Oreotragus oreotragus. The sequence goes on from SJYX01004739.1 coordinate 988,964, forward strand.
AAAACTCACATTACCTTTAATAGAAATCTTTTTGTTACTGAACTTTCTTATTTAACTAATTAATAAATCTTTCTATAGATATCCTGTCAACAATTTCCAAAGGCTACTTTAACTTTAAACATATATATATATTTGAGCTTATCTATAAGGTTACACTCTATTTTGCCCATTTTATTCTTTCAATTAGGTCCTATTCCCAGTGAGAGATATATTCACTCCACCAAGAAAGTTTTCTTAGGTTCAAACTCTATAATGCAAAATCAGATAAACTTTTAGCACTGGATATACGCCATTCTAGGACTTCCCTGGTGGCTCAGATGGTAAAGCGTCTGTCTACAATGCGAGAGACCCAGGTTCCAGCCCTGGTTTGGGAAGATCCCCTGGAGAAGGAAATGGCAATCCACTCCAGTACTATTGCCTGGAAAATCCCATGGACAGAGGAGCCTGGTAGGCTACAGTCTATAGGGTCACAAAAAGTCAGACATGACTGAGCGACTTCACTTCACGTATGCCATTCTACAATGAGATAAAAGATTGAGAAATTTAGTTATATGCTTCAGCACACACTACTAGCTAATAATTGAATGAAAAACAAAGGTCAACTCTCCTAACTCATAAAAGAAGTGTTTCTGAGGTTCCACTTCAATATGGCAACATAAGAGCTTCTTGAACTCATCTTCCACAAACACATTGAAGGAACAACTATGCATACAGCAATTCTGTCTGAAAGAAATCCAGAAACCAGCTGAATGACTCTTACATATCAGGCAAGTGAGAAAATACCCACATCAAAATAGGTAGAAAAGCCTGAGACACACTCATCATAACAAACTCTATCCCCATCATGGAGTTAAATAACCAAGAGAGAACTCACAACTCCTAACTTCTCTATGTGGCATAAGTGATTTGGACATCAAAACTGGCTTTCCAAGGTTTAAAACTTCTATCTGAGAGACAAGGCCCTAAAATATCTAGCTATGGAAGCCAACATAACTTGCATCCATGAGATCCAAAAGGCTATATTGCACTGAGAATCAATTCTTAATGGGATTGCTTGGACTCACTGTGGCTATCTTCCTGGGGCTCAGCACAAAAACAACAGGCTGAAATGATCAGTGTTTCCATGAAACAAAACAATTTGCTTGAGAGTGTTGAGCAAAGTTTTAATATATATGATCAACACACAGAAGTCAATTGTTTTCATGCATTTAGGATAGTCAGCTTTTTAAAAATGCATAGTAAAAGAGAGTTGATATATCATTTTGGTTTTAACTCATATTTCCCTAATTAATGAAAATGTTGAGATATATATATAGCATAACTTTTCTGAAGAATTTTCTAGTCAATTTATTGGGATGTTTTCAGTGAAATAGCTGTTTTCTCATTATAAAGATTACAGACAAAATACTGTCTATGACTAACCTCAAACTGGAAACAAGCCAGCTATTTGTCAAAACTGGAAACAAGCCAGCTATTTGTCAAAACTGGAATCAAGCCAGCTACTTGTTTTTTCCAGTCACAGGACTGAAAAAGGTCAGTTTTCATGCCAATCCTAAAAAAAGGCAGTGCCAAACAATGCTCAAACTATCACAAAATTGCAATCATCTCACAAGCTAACAAAGTAATGCTCAAAATTCTCCAAGCTATTCTTCCACAATACATGAAGCAAGAACTTTCAGATGTTCAAGTTGGATTTAGAAAAGGCAGAGGAACCAGAGATCAAATTGCCAACATTTATTGGGTCAAAGAAAAATAAGAGAATTTCAGAAAAACATCTACCTCTGCTTTAGTGACTATGCCAAAGCCTTTGACTGTGTGGATCACAACAAACTATGGGAAATTCTTCAAGGTATGGGAATACCAGACCACCTGACCTGCCTCTTGTGAATCTATATGCAGGTCATGAAAAACAAGTAGAACTGGTAGAACAATGGACTGGTTCCAAATTGGGAAAATAGTACATCAAGGATGTATATTTTCACTCTGTTTATTTAACTTATATGCAGAGTTCATTATGCAAAATGTCTGGCTAGATGAAGCACAAGCTGGAATGAAGAATGCCAGGAGAAACATCAATAATCTCAGATATGCAGATGACACCACCCTTATGGCAGAAAGCAAAGAGGAACTAAGTAGCCTGTTTGTGAAATTGAAAGAGTAGAGTATAAAAGCTGGCTTAAAATTCAACATTCAAAAAACTAAGGTCACAGCATCCAGTCCCATCACTTCATGGCAAATCAATAGTGAAACAATGGAAACAGTGACAGACTTTATTTTCTTGGGCTCCAAAATCCCTGCAGATGGTGACTGTAGCCATGAAGTTAAAAGACACTTGCTTCTTGGAAGAAAAGCTATGAGCAACCTAGACAGCTTATTAAAAAAGCAGATACACTACTTTGTTGACAAATGTTCATCTAATCAAAGCTATGGTTTTTCCTGCAGTCATGTATGGATGTGAGAGTTGGACTATAAAAAAAATGAGCACCAAAGAATTGATGCTTTTGACTGTGGTGTTGGATAAGACTCTTGAGAGTCTCTTGGACTGCAAGGAGATCAAATCAGTCTTTCTTAAGGGAAACAAGTCCTGAGTATTCTTCAGGACTGATCTTGAAGCTGAAGCTCCAAATCTTTGGCCACCTGATGAGAAGAACTGACTCATTGGAAAAGACCCTGATGCTGGGAAAGATTGAAGGCAGGAGGAGAAGGGGACAATAGAGAATGAGATGGTTAGATGGCATCACTGACTCGATTGTCATGAGTTTGAGCAAGCTCCAGAAGTTGGTGTTGGACAGGGAAGTCTGGCGTGCTGCAGTCTATGGGGTCACAAAGAGTCGGACACAGGTGAGTGACTGAACTGAACCGATTTGTCAAAAGAAAGGAATAATTGAACCAAATATGCTTATACAATCAAATAATACTTAGTTATTAAAAGAGACAAATTGCTGAGCACCAAAAACCAAGGTTGACAAACTATAAAGCCCCAACTGTCAAGGCAATGTCCATCAGTATACAAAAGGAAAAGCCTCACCCTACACCAAGTTTCAGCTCATGCCCACTTGCTAAGGCAGTGGTCACTGGGGAATCCCAGGTGAAACCTCAGCCCACGCTCACATGGGCTATTGCCAAATACAACCCTATTGCTAAAGCCACTTGTTTCAGGGGATCTCACAAAGATGCTCCTAGAGAAGAATATGCCTTCAAGACCAGGAGAAATAATGATTTTACCTAATTTATAGTGGCAACACAGAATATCAAGCAAAGTGTGAATTCAGAGGAATAGATCCCAAGGGAAAGAAAAAGATAAAATCACAGGGAAAAAAAATCTGTGAATTGGACATAAAGAGTTTTAAAAAATGGTCAAAAAGTGTTCATGAAACTCAGGAAAAGAATACAGAAATACAATAAGAACTTCAACCCAAAATTAGAAGGGAAGCTTGGCATGCTATAGTCCATAGGGTCGCCAAGAATCAGACATGACTGAGCGATTGAATTGAACTGAACTGATATAAAGTGAAACCAGAAAGTTCTCAAATGTTGGAGAACATCTCAAAAGTTCTATCTGCAACTGGTGGAACCTCAATAAAAGAAAAAATTTCACTAGTATCTCATCTGTTTTCCTATTGTCTACAATTGCATTATCTGCCACTCTGCCTGACAATTACCAAATTTGAGATTTACTTAATTTAGGAAAACATGGCATACTTCCAAAAAGTCATGGAACATTTTCATACTTCACTCATTTTTTAGAGGAGGGAAGCCTCAATTAACTTGCAAATGGTTGTGTTTCTATCAGCCATTTTATGCGTTTTTTAGGTGTTTGAAATCATCTTTATCTTATACGCTGACAAACTTATTTACTTATAGATATTATATTACATTATATGTAGACAATTTATATTACATTAACTTATAGAAACATTTCACTCTTTGCTAACTCATATTCTGACCTAGTTCCTGATTAAACATTAGCATAGCTCAATTCTTAACATGTTGGCATGCTAATCTTTAAAACTGGTTCTTGTATCATAATGATATTTTATTGGAATCTATAATGTAAATTTGCTTATGATTTGTAATTTAACTATTTTTAAATTCTGGATTACTATACTAGAGCACAATTTGGGAGTATTACTTAGTTCTTCTCATCTCTCAGCCTCACTGAGCCACATTTCTTATTTGTCTAGCATCCCTCAGAAACTCTCTGAGGCAGCTCTCGAGATGCTCTTTTATTGGTCTGAAGACAAAGACACTAACCAACAGACAGAAATTAGACATGCTGGAAAAGGCAAGGATGGTGTGCCTATACAGAATCTCCTCAAGGATCAGGGAAAGAAACTAGCATACATTTTGAAATAGAAAAGATATCCAAAAAGGTATCCCCATCTTTTTCAGATTAATGGAGCTGAGAAAACTGAGCTCTGACAAAAGATAGGAAGAGCATTCAAAACTTGTATAAGGAACACTGACATATGAAGTGAATCAAAGATAGTATGTGTGTGGATATATATATGCCCACTGAAATAGATTGGGCATATAAATATCTTCAGGAACAATAAGAAAGTCTGAATACAAAGCTGGGAAAAAATGTTTGACAGAATTAGAACAGGAAATGGACATTAATGAAACTACTGAAAATAGTTTGGAGTTTACTCTGTAAAGTAGCAATGTTATATTCTTAACGTTGACAAGTGTACAAATATAAAAATGTTAGAGGAAAACAATAAGCTGTATTAAAGGTATATAAGAATTCTTTTTACTACCTTTGAAAATTTTNGAAGCCTCAATTAACTTGCAAATGGTTGTGTTTCTATCAGCCATTTTATGCGTTTTTTAGGTGTTTGAAATCATCTTTATCTTATACGCTGACAAACTTATTTACTTATAGATATTATATTACATTATATGTAGACAATTTATATTACATTAACTTATAGAAACATTTCACTCTTTGCTAACTCATATTCTGACCTAGTTCCTGATTAAACATTAGCATAGCTCAATTCTTAACATGTTGGCATGCTAATCTTTAAAACTGGTTCTTGTATCATAATGATATTTTATTGGAATCTATAATGTAAATTTGCTTATGATTTGTAATTTAACTATTTTTAAATTCTGGATTACTATACTAGAGCACAATTTGGGAGTATTACTTAGTTCTTCTCATCTCTCAGCCTCACTGAGCCACATTTCTTATTTGTCTAGCATCCCTCAGAAACTCTCTGAGGCAGCTCTCGAGATGCTCTTTTATTGGTCTGAAGACAAAGACACTAACCAACAGACAGAAATTAGACATGCTGGAAAAGGCAAGGATGGTGTGCCTATACAGAATCTCCTCAAGGATCAGGGAAAGAAACTAGCATACATTTTGAAATAGAAAAGATATCCAAAAAGGTATCCCCATCTTTTTCAGATTAATGGAGCTGAGAAAACTGAGCTCTGACAAAAGATAGGAAGAGCATTCAAAACTTGTATAAGGAACACTGACATATGAAGTGAATCAAAGATAGTATGTGTGTGGATATATATATGCCCACTGAAATAGATTGGGCATATAAATATCTTCAGGAACAATAAGAAAGTCTAAATACAAAGCTGGGAAAAAATGTTTGACAGAATTAGAACAGGAAATGGACATTAATGAAACTACTGAAAATAGTTTGGAGTTTACTCTGTAAAGTAGCAATGTTATATTCTTAACGTTGACAAGTGTACAAATATAAAAATGTTAGAGGAAAACAATAAGCTGTATTAAAGGTATATAAGAATTCTTTTTACTACCTTTGAAAATTTTCTGTAAATTTTTTTATTTTTCCAAAATTAAATAAAGTTTATTTATTTAAAAATAAAACATACACTTGTATAAAGGTAAAGAGCAGAAGGTGCACATTTTAAAAATTAGGATAGGAAAGAACTGAAAACCTTCCTAAATGATAGGAATATGTGAAAGCAACAGGGAGCAGATCCTGTTGTGACATGTATTCAGTTCCTCAAAAGCAAAAGACCAGCAAGTTTTCAGGGGGTATTTAAGTGATGCTGGTGCATTGTTACAAAGCAAGAAGGAAATAAGGAGGAGTGAGTGACACTGACACTCAGTTTTCTTACAGAAATGCCCTACAGGAGCACTGTCCATGAGAGATGGAAGTGGTGTGACTAATGGTTAAGGTTCAAATTTATATGAGCTCTTCTGGAAATACCTATGTTGTAAAGCCCCATGAAAACATTCCAGCAAATGGATCAGTATTACTATGGTGTATGTGTCCCTCATTCTGCTAATGAGTGTCCTTTCCTCTAGCAAAATCAACTCTAAAGTGAAGCAGACCATCTCAATCTCCAATGACATGGAATATAACCTGGACTGGCTGTGTGCTCATTTATATTTGTGCAGTAAGATGTACATTAGCCCACCCAAATCTCCATCAGTAAAGGAATGATTAAGACATGATACATTCATACAATGAGTTCTATACAACTTACTAAAAATAGGGATTCAGGTTGATATTTATTGATACCGAGGAATATTTATAATATAATGCTATGTGAAAAATGTAAAATACTATGTATCATATATAACACAAACAGAAACATATATATAACCTAAAGAAAAATCATTCGTATGTACACACACACACACACACATGCATGTGATTTATATATGTTGTTGTTTAATCACTAAATCTTGTCTAACTCTTTTGTGACCCCATGGACTCCTTTTGTGACTCCATTCTCCTCTGTCTGTAGGATTTCCCAGGTAGGAAACTGGGGGAGTTGTCATTCCCTTGTTCAGAGGATCTATCCAATCCAGAGACGGAACCCAAATCTCTTATGTCGCCTGCAAGGACAGTCAGATATTTTTCCATGAGTGCCACCGGGAAGGGTGGCACTCATGGGAATATATATATATAATTTGTAATATATATATACATATATATATTATACATATAACATCAGATATGCAGATGACACCACCCTTAGGGCAGAAAGCAAAGAGGAACTAAAGAGCCTCTTGATGAAAGTGAAAGAAGACAGTGAAAAAGCTGGCTTAAAACTCACCATTCTAAAACTAAGATCATGGCATCTGGTCCCCCTACTTCATGGCAAATAGATGGGGAAACAATGGAAACAGTGACAGACTTTATTTTCTTGGATTCCAAAATCACTGCAGATAGTGACTGCAGCCATGAAAGTAAAAGATGTTTCTTCCTTGGAAGAAAAGCTACGACCAACTTAGACAGCATATTAAGAAACAGAGACATAGCAGTCTGTTTAGTCAAAGCTATGGTTCTACCAAAAGTCATGTGAGCTGAGTGCCAAAGAATTGATCTATTGAGCTGTGGTGTACGAGAGGACTCTTGAGAATCCCTGGGACTACAAGGAGATCCAGCCAGTCAATCCTAAAGGAAATTGGTCCTGAATATTCATTGGAAGGACTGATGCTGAAGCTGAAACTCCAATACTTTGGCCAGCTGATGCAAATAACTGATTCATTTAAAAAGACCCTGATGCTGGGAAAGATTGAAGGCAGGAGGAGAAGGGGATGACAGAGGATGAGATGGCTGGATGACATCACCGACTTAATGGACATGAGTTTGAGCAACCTCTGGGAGTTGGTGATGGACAGGGAAGCCTGGCATGCTGCAGTCTATGGGGTGGCAAAATGCTAGACAAAAGTGAGTAACTGANGAGGAGAAGGGGATGACAGAGGATGAGATGGCTGGATGACATCACCGACTTAATGGACATGAGTTTGAGCAACCTCTGGGAGTTGGTGATGGACAGGGAAGCCTGGCATGCTGCAGTCTATGGGGTGGCAAAATGCTAGACAAAAGTGAGTAACTGAACTGATGTGTATATATATATATGTATACACACACACACAAAAAAAACTTGGATTAATGTACATTTTTAAACTTTTTGTATTGTATTCATTTTTAGAAATGTCATATATTGGTAATCAAGAAAGAGGCAATTTATTTTCATTTTGAAACAGACTACTAGGTTTTCTTTAAGTTAAGCAATTTTTAGCTCACTTCATACTTAAAGCTCATGTGATCTTGGCAGTATTTCTGGTGTTGATCTGCATGGAATTTTCCTCTCTGGGTGATCCACATCACATGAAGAATTACTGTCCTTTGGTGCCCAAAAAGTTTTGTCTGCCTTTCTGTATGCAGCTGTTTAAAAAATGGGAAGCAGCTGAAAAAGATGGAAAAGAAGGCATGTGTGAATTTTAAAACAAGAATTTCCTTTTGTGTGCGTATATGTCCATCCTCTTAGGAAATGGCCACAACTACAGGGCCTTCTATTTTTCTCCAGGACAAATGAGGTGTGAGCCTCCCATTAACAAGTTGGACGTATTTACAAGAATACTGACTTACAAGGGGGAAATAAGCACTTCCGGGACCACGAGAAGCTGCTGCTGCTCCAAGGCTATCCCGTCAGGAATACACATTGGTGCTGCAGGTTAATTTATTCTGGTAATTTTCTCTGCAACCACAGCCCAAAACTCTGCATGTGGGATTCTATTCATTGCCAAGTTATGGGCACTGGGTACAATACTCAGATTTATATCAGAATATTATGACTTTGAATAGATAGGGTAGATGGATGGATAGACAGACAGATAGATAGGTGCTGGGATTAGAGAACAAAATCTCCACTATTTCTTTTAAGAAAAAAAATGACATTTTTCCAAGCAAAGAAATGAGCTGCTAGCGTTTTCAGTTTTGTCTTTTTTAGAGAGAAGTTTTGTGCTGTAAGATCATAGAGCAGTCATGAGTCTTTCTATTCTTGTGTCTACCCTCAGGGGAGAATATACAAATGGAGGAAATGTGCATAATATGAGTAAGTGAAAGGAGAACTTGTAGTATGGGGAAAGTACTTCCTTGTGGATAACATACATGAAGCGATAGTGGACATGTTGCTCATTAGCGAAAAGAATATAAAATACAATGTGAAGAGTTCATGCCACAGAGCCAGCACAAGTGGGTCATTAGCATTGACCCCTCTTGACATTGGCTTCCTTGGTGGCTCAGATGGTAAAGCATCTACCTGAAGTGTGGGCGACCGGGGTTTGATCCCTGGGTTGGGAAGAACACCTGGGGAAGGAAATGACAACCCACTCCAGTACTCCTGCCTGGAAAATTCCATGGACAGAGGAGCCTGGTAGGCTACAGTCCATGGGATTGCAAAGAGTCAGACGTGACTGAGTGATTTCACTTTCTTTCTTTTCTCTTGAGATGACATTTAGAACTAAAACCTATTATACTTAGCCAAATATTTTTTTTTTGTTTATGAGAGGTAGTATCTGTGCTACTCTGTGGTGACAAATGGGCACTGATGGCAGCAGTCATGCTGAAAAGAATGGAACCCTGGATTTTAGCATCAGGGAAGGTTTACACAGGGAATACGTCTGAACTCAGGTTCCCAAAGTTCACTTCCATCCTCTGGGTGTTGTGTCCCAGATTCCTCATGTCTATGAAAAAATAATGGGATCCAAGCTCTAGAGAGAATTTTAATAATTGAGTGAATTCCTGGTCTTCTTCAAATATTTTTTAAACTATACTGGAAGCCTGGAAACTGTTTCCTAAACTCAAGAGATCTCCACTAGACTTATTTCATTCACTGTACTCAGTAGTTAGTCACACACAAATCTACACATAAAACTTTGTTTTTCAGGTAATGGTTATTGTTCCTGAAACAGTAACAGTGAGATTGCCAACAAACAAAAATTTAATCAAGATTTTCCCTGACATGATTGGTTAACAAGAGAAAAAAATAAAACTAGCACACAAATATAATTTTGAATGTTCAGTATAGACACAAAGTAAAGCATCATCAAATTGTCTATCACATGTAAACATTTTAAATGATGTTACAAACAAATCGTGAGAATATAGAAATGTCTATTGCCTTGCATCCTGCCATCAGTGTTGTGAATAAAAACCATTTTGATGACAGATAGTGAAATACATCACTCATATCTTATCAAAGTGCTCATATTTAGTGACCAAGCAATTGCAGTTTTGAAAAATGTGAATTAAAAAGATAAGTAGATAATTGAATTTCTAAAAATAGTTTATGCTGATAAAAGTTATCACTGCACTTAGCTTTTGATTTAATGATGAATGAGAAAATAGGCAATTTTTTAGTATCTTGGAAATAATCTATATATTGATCTGGTTAAAGAAGTTTGTTTAATTTGTGAAATTTTGAGCCATTCACATATAACATGTGCACTTCTCTGTAACCATGATACATTTCAGTAAAACTGTTTATTTAAAATAAATTTTTCATAGTTTTTTTTTTTTTTTTTTTTTTTTTAACTCCAGACTTGGTGTATTCAACTGCACAGTCTAGGTCATGAGTAGTACTATGACATACTCTAAAAGAGGAAAGATTCAGGTAGGGAAAATGTCTAACAACTAAACTCAAATCCAAGTCTCCTGTTTCTGAGCTTGTTCCACTTCAGTAGGACTTATATTCATTGAAAAGACTTTTAGTATTTACATATGTTGTGACAGGCACTCTGCTATGTGTTGGGCATACAACATCAACAAAATAAAACACCATGAGCAAAAGAAATCTGAGCTCCTCTAGGGCTTACATTCTAGTTGACATGTCAAAATACACTTAAAAACTCAGTTCAAAAACCTAATGTGATATAATGGTGGACCAGATCACTAACTGTCTATCAAAATCTACTTATTCCTTGTTTTATAATAATATGACTCCCTATTTTCAGCTGGATTACAAACACTCAAGTTACGTTTATGTTTCTTAGCCTACCTAGCATTTCAGTCAGTTCAGTCACTCAGTCGTGTACGACTCTTTGTGACCCCATGAATTGCAGCACCCCAGGCCTCCCTGTTTCATCACCGACTCCCAGAGTTCACTCAAACTCATGTCCATAGAATCGGTGATGCCATCCAGCCACCTCATCTTCTGTTGTCCCCTTCTCCTCCTGCCCTCAATCCCTCCCAGCCAGAGTCTTTTCCAAAGAGTCAGTTCTTATCATGAGGTGGCCAAAGTATTGAAGTTTCAGTTTTAGCATCAGTCCTTCCAAAAAACACCCAAGACTGGTGTAGCCAAAAGAGTGAGTAGTAACTAATGGTATTTAAGGATAAGTACAGGGTGTTCTTTTGGATAACTTTTCTTTCTTCCCTTCCTTTCTCCTCACTCTTTCCTGCTTGTGTGGGCCAAGGCTATTGGGGCTAGAGCTAGATCATTAGTTTTATATGAAACCATGTTTGAGAATGGTAGAGAATAAGATAGAAACTAATTATTTGATGCCAACACATTAGACCTAGATAACATGCCTTTTGATATGTTTCACTTACTTAAAAGAATGCTCAAACTACCGCACAATTGCACTCATCTCACATGCTAGTAAAGTAATGCTCAAAATTCTCCAAGCCAGGCTTCAGCAAGACTTGAACTGAGAACTCCCTGATGTTCAAGCTGGTTTTAGAAAAGGCAGAGGAACCAGAGATCAAATTGCCAACATCCACTGGATCATGGAAAAAGCAAGAGAGTTCCAGAAAAACATCTATTTCTGCTTTATTGACTATGCCAAAGCCTTTGACTGTAAGGATAACAATTAACTGTGGAAAATTCTGAAATAGATGGGAATACCAGACCACCTANAGTTCATCAGGCACTCTATCTATCAGATCTAGGCCCTTAAATGTATTTCTTACTTCCACTGTATAATCATAACGGATTTGATTTAGGTCATACCTGAATGGTCTGGTGGTTTTCCTTACTTTCTTCAATTTGAGTCTGAATTTGGTAATAAGGAGTTCATGATCTGAGCCACAGTCAGCTCCCGGTCTTGTTTTTGTTGACTGTATAGAGCTTCTCCATCTTTGGCTGCAAAGAATATAATCAATCTGATTTCGGTATTGACCATCTGGTGATGTCCATGTGTAGAGTCTTCTCTTGTGTTGTTGGAAGAGGGTATTTGCTATGACTGGTGCATTTTCTCGGCAAAACTCTATTAGTCTTTGCCCTGCTTCATTCTGCATTCCAAGGCCAAATTTGCCTGTTACTCCAGGTGTTTCTTGACTTCCTGCTTTTGCATTCCAGTCCCCTATAACGAAAAGGACATCTTTTGGGGGTGGGTTGTATCATAGTAATCTATATTTATAAGTAAACTATTTTAGAAGAAGGAAGAAAAGACATGCACACATGTACCTAGTACTAAATGACCTAAAGACCTCAGCACTACTGTAACACGATTCCTGTCATTCTAGGTTTGGCTTTTCAGATGGGTAAAAGGGTCTCCCTTATGAGATCCATTGTCTAAATTATAAGATACACATTTACCAGAGATTCAGAAAACAATCATGAGTTTTTTCAATTGAATAGTTTAATATTAAAGTAAAAAGGCCATTTTAGTTAGGACATTTGACCATAGTTACCTTAACTAGCAGTTCTTGATGTACTGCTTAAATGTTAATATAAATAGGGCAAGATATAAAGAAAATAAAGATTGATATTGAATTAAATGCCTTTTTCTATCCATACTTATCCTTAGCCCACTTGGTGAAATCTCAATCATAGGAATCCATCCTAATAGAAATGTCCTTTACTAATCACTATTTCCTTTGTTAGAAAAAGCAAAACCTTTGAGACTTGTCTGGACACCAAGGTTTACACAACTTAATTTGAAGTCAAAGCCCCTATAGCCATTTGGTTCCTTAGTGACCTGGTCCCAGCTCATGTATACCCAAGGACAGACTTTTGTTTCATATTCTTTAGACGTAACAGAGATGGAAATGGACGTTTCTGCCACTCTCATTCAATTTCATCATCATCAGTATTTGCCTTCCATAACCTCGTAATATTTCTTCACGGTATTCTTCATTTGTCCTTTTGAGGCTCTTTCATGGCGTGTGTGCATGTGCGTGTGTGTATGTGTGTGTGTGTGTGCAAGCACGCATGCACACATAAATAACATCTGCTTTCTAATCCTCTGTCATTCCCTCCCATCAATAACAGGGCTGGGAATGAGGAAACATAAACTGGCATTGAGGGCTCACCTCTGTCTCCCTGACCCATGTTCCTGTGATACGGAGCTTAAAGATGCACCAAGGGGGAAAGGGAAGGGGAAGGGCTAAATTGGGAGCCTGGGATTGACAGATACACACAACTATATTTAACTAATAAGGATCTACCATTGAGCAACGGGAAGGCTCCACAATACTCTGTAATGGGCTATATGGGAAAATAAGCTAAAAAGAAGGATATATGTATATGTACAACTGATTCACTATGCTGTACAACAGAAACTAAACAACATTATAAGTCAACTATACTCCAGTCAAAATTAATTTAAAAACATACAGTGAGATTCAAGTAAGTATTTCATATAAATAAACCTGCTACAGAAATATCAATATATGTTTATTCAATCAATTCTTCAAATTCGTAGACTCTTGTGACCCATGGACCGCAGCCCGCCAGGCTCCTCTGTCCATGGGATTTTCAAGGCAAGAATACTCGAGTGGTTTGCCATTTTCTTCTCGGGGGATCGTCCCTATCCAAGGATCGAACCCAGGTCTCCTGCACTGCAGGCAAATTCTTTACCAACTGAGCTACAAGGAAGCCCAGACCAGAATAACACGAAATAAATTTAACACCATTTCACATGCAAAACTACCAACTTAAAAAAAAAATGTTTCTGACAAAGCCAGAAAAGTTTGCTAGGCTAACAGAGTTGAGTAGTCACTGAGGGACATCTCTGGTGGTCCACTGGCTAAGAGTCCAAACTCCCAATGCAGGGAGCCTTGGTTCATCCCTCGTCAGAAATCTAGAACCCATGTGACCAAACTAAGAGTTTGCAAGCTGCAACTAAAGATCCCACATGCAACGACAAGACCTAGCACCAGCAAAGAAATAAATAGATATTAAAAACACAGTCCCTGGAACAAGGTCTTGAGACAGAAATACACATTGGTTTTATCTCGGTGTGCTAATGACTCCACAAGGAAAGGAGGGAGTGACATGGTCTAAATCTAATGTGTCTGCCTGTGTTCCTAATTCCATGCCTGCGGTATGCCTGTCTCGTGGGTGTTGTGCCCCTCTCCAGATGGAAGGGTACAAAATTTTTAAGCTTTGGGATTTAATATATCTGCCTCAACCTTCAGAACAGCTCTCCCTAAGCCCAGTGACACGGCTCCAACCACACTGAAACCATCCCAACCTCCCAAGCTGGGAGCTAACAGTGTGCTTGACACAGAGCCCAAGGGGACTTGGGGGTGGTTAATAATGGAAGATTCTTAAATATATCATACATATCTATTACCAGGAAGATGAATAATGATAAGAATGCTCCTTTTCTTCAGTGCAAGACTCTCCTCTCTTGATACTTAACCTACCCCTGTGGATGAGGTTAAGCTATGCCCCTTAATGAGGAACTATTAAGACACCTATAATTAAAATGACTTTTCTCCAGAGTGCACAAGGAAAATTACATTTTTTTCTCTTAACAATTATAAAAACATAACAAAATAACCACAGCAAATTTGAAAATGTCCCTCCCAGTTCTACCCCTCCAAAAGAAGGCATAAATGGATTGTTTCAGTCCAGAACTATTATATGTGGGAGGCATATGGACACCTGGGTAATTCACTTAAAATGCAGGTCCCCAGGCCCAACTCACATAAACTGTACTACATGAGATTTGGGGCCAGGCTCAGAGTTGCACCTGTTAACAACACCCCAGGCCATCTGGATAACGGAAGTCAAAAGACTATGCTCCGAGAAACAATACCACATGTTCAACGCTGCTCTTTTTTCTCTTCTGTAATACAGATCTCCCAATCTTCCAATTCTATGTTCCAGCTTCTTGTTATCCAGTACGTATTTATTTACACTACATTTGTTTTTCAGCCTGGTGAAATTTAAGAGATCAGAATTTAAATCCCCAAACCTCTCTTAAACAAATTTATTCAGATGCATTCTTATTAATGGGCCAGAGGGCAACTGCATATTTACAGCTTCCACTGTGTACTGCCATATTGCTTTCTAGTGCTGAGCAATTTATATTTAAACCGGCAGATTAAGAGGACCCAATATTCACCACAATGTCACCAGCAATGTGTATTTGAATTTATTTTTACTTTGTCCTGCTAATTTAGTCAGTGTAAAATGGTATCTCAAGGTGGATTTAATTTGCACTTCTTGTGTTTCTGGTGAAGATTAATATGTTTCCCTGTGTTTCTTTGCTATTTATAAGTTTCCCAGAGTTACAGTTAAACTTTTGAATCGCTTGTCATGTTCAGGGCATGGCTTTTTGCTTCTTCCTTGTAAGGCAACTGAAACTTAACAGAGACCCCCCACC
>SJYX01004739.1:1004507-1043996 GCA_006410675.1 Oreotragus oreotragus
GGAACAAGGACTGTGGTTTGGTTCAGTGCCCCGGGATGTGCTCTTAGCCAAATTATCTTGTGTCCTGGAGGTCTTAGGGCAAAAATATCCAGATGGGAGGAAGACAGGAAGAAGAAAGATATTCCAAGTCAGCTTTCTGGGAAAGAGACTCTGAGATCAAGATCTGCATACAGGAGATTCTTGGGAGAAGCTTTTCCAAGATTAAGACTTGGAAGAGGTGACAGAAGCTGGAGCCAGCTGAGGGAGGGGCTGAGTAACTGCAATCTCAGCAGTGGTCCCAGGGAGCACTACTGGTGAAATGACCCTTCGTTGTTGACCTACTTGAAGGCAAAGGTTCCAGGACTTTCTTCCTGCACATGGACCAGTCATCTGATGTGGGCTATCCCAGGGAAGGCATTCTGAGCTTGGATGAAGTGACTGCTTTCAATAGAAGGCAAATCCCACACAGCCATCAATACTGTTAGCAGCTGGGGGGATGCATGCTGAGTCCTGAAGAGGGACTCTGGTTGATACATCACAGCATCCCCTGCTGAAGGAATCCTATATTGGTTAAGACACTCTAGTTTCCTTTCATATATGCTCTCACTTTAGTTATCCACTGATGTAAATCATCCCAAAACTTAGCCTGAAACAAACAAAACATTTCCATTTTTCTCATGATTCTGCCAATGGGGCTGGGCTCAGCTGGGAAGTTCTTCTGCTGGTCTTGCTGGTGATCTCTCACTGGCTGTATTCTGCTGCTAAGGAAGCTGTGATGGGCTAAGCTCAGCTAGATGATGAGATGGCCAAGCTTCTCTCCCTCTCTCCAGGGAGTTTGAGGGCTTCTTCTTCTCACTGTGGCCTCAACAATTCCAGGGAGCATATTTGTATGGTTTTTCCAACAAGGTAATGGGTTTTCTTACATGGAGACTGAGGGCCAGTTCCCAGTGTAAGCATTTATGGGAAAATGGGGTTTCTCAACCTTGGCACTATTGACAGTTGGGGCTGGATCATTCTTTGCTGGGCTTCCCAGGTGGTGTTAGCGATAAAGAACTTGCCAGCCAGTGCAGGAGACCTAAGAGATGCAGGTTTGATCCCTGAGTCAGAAAGACCCTTTGGAGGAGGGCATGGCAACCTACTCCAGTATTCTTGCCGGAAAATCTTATGGACAGAGGAGCCTGGTGGGCTATAGTCCATAGCAGGGTGGCAGACTCTTATCCTGTGCACTGCAGAATGTTTCGCATCCTTCCTGGTCTCTGCTCACTAGATGCCAGTAGCACTTTTCCAACTGGGACACACACACACACACACAAAATGTCTCTAGACATTGCTAAATGTCCCATGAGGGGCAAAAAAAGGCTCCTTTTGAGAATCACAACTTTAGAAAACCTAAAATATTCTTGGAAGTTCTACCACATTCTGTTGGTTAAAACAAGCCATAAACACAGCCTAGATTCAAATCTCATGGCTGCCAGGAGACCTGGCTCATTGGGGGCCACCAAGGTAACAGACTGCCATAATTCTGTGAGGCTCACATTAAAATGTCCATATTATAATGTGAAGTTAAGGCTCATTCTTCCAGAACCATGCAGCTAGGAAGTCCCAGCACCGAAATAGGAACCCAAGTCTGCCTGACACAAAGGGCCTACTCTCTCTACCAGTCTGAACTGCTTTTAAGGGGTTACTCTTAAAAAGTGAACTAACCTCAGTCTAAGAAACTTGTGAGAGAAAAGAGCGAGGTTTTACTTGGGTTTAGTTATGGTTAATAAAGAAAACATTAATCACTTGAAGTGCTATTTTGGAGCTCATGAAACCAAAATGAAGCACAATATGAAATGTTCATTTATTTCTAAGGGGCTTATTTTTTTAACATTCAATCATTCAATCCCCTTTGCCTTATTTATAACATTTGAGTGAAATACATTTTTTTAATAACTAAAACTTTATTCTGAGTTTTATAGGCGACAAATTGCTTCTCTTGAAGATGCAGGAGGTGGGGGTTGTGGACAAAGCCAGGATATACCGTTGGACACTCCACCCTCAGGTGGGGCAGAGTTTCTTCCCGGGCAGAGTTTCTGCACCAGTGTTTCCTGCTGGAAGTTGTAGCCTCTTACAAGACCCCAACTCCTACCAGGTATGAAATGCCTAGACTTAATGCTTAGCTCCACCACTTACTGTTCACATGACCTTTAAAAAATATTTATTTAATCGGAGGATAATTACTTTACAGTATTACAATGGCCTCTGCCATACATCAACACGAATTAGCAATAGGCAAACAGGTGGCCCCTCCCTCCTGAACTCCCCTCCCTCCTTCCCCGCCACCCCATCCCTCTAGGCAGTCACAGAGCAACAGCTTTCGGTTCCCTGCATCATACAAACTCCCACTAGCTATCTATTTTACATATGGTTATATATATGTGTGTTTCAATGTTATTCTCTCAAATCATCCCACTCTCTTCTTCTCCCACTGCTACATGACTTTTGATGAGCCATTTAAATGCCCAGAGCCTCAATTTCCTTGTCTATAAATTAGCTGAAACCCTAGCCTGGAGGACCTGTGTTGAGATGAAATGATACATAGACATGTGATCCCTTTACACTGTCCCTTCCTGAGGAAAGAGGGAAGTGCAGAGGAAACAACAGATAGAACCCACAGAAGGTCTTTTTGCCTTGAGAGCAGACTAACTCAAGCCTCCTCTTTATCAGATGGGAAGGCTGGTGTAGAAGAGGAAGCTACCAGTGGATTAGAGCTCATTCCACTGCCACTGTGATTTGTGGATTCTGTACCATCTCCCCTCCCACCCATGAAGCGAGCAGACACATAAAAGGCAAAAATGAAGCACGAATAATTTTCCTCCTCTAGTCCCCTCCCACCTTCCCAGACAGGACAAAGAAACTGAAGAGAAAGGAGAGAACAGAATGGAGACCCTCCATCATTAGATACAGCCACCACTGCTGCTGCTGCTAAGTCGCTTCAGTCGTGTCCAACTCTGTGCGACCCCACAGGTGGCAGCCCACCAGGCTCCCACCATCCCTGGGACTCTCCAGGTAAGAACACTGGAGTGGGTTGCCATTTCCTTCTCTAGTGCATGAAAGTGAAAACTGAAAGTGAAGTTGCTCCGTGGTGTCCGACTCTTAGCGACCCTATGGACTGCAGCCTACTAGGCTCCTCTGTCCATGGGATTTTCCAGGCAAGAGTACTGGAGTGGGGNGTAAGAACACTGGAGTGGGTTGCCATTTCCTTCTCTAGTGCATGAAAGTGAAAACTGAAAGTGAAGTTGCTCCGTGGTGTCCGACTCTTAGCGACCCTATGGACTGCAGCCTACTAGGCTCCTCTGTCCATGGGATTTTCCAGGCAAGAGTACTGGAGTGGGGTGCCACTGCCTTTTCCAACAGCCACCACTAACTCCCAAGAACTTCTCAAAACACAGTCTGTGAGTTCTTCTCCAAAATGTATATATCATATTTTTTTAATAGAGAAAACTCTTTTACCTGGAATGCTCAGGACCCTAATGCTCTGGTGAGCTGAATGTTCTGGTTAACAGGAAGGGGCCAGATCGCTCATGCATGGAATTCTAGTTTTCAATGTGGGGACATGGCAACAGGATTTTTGATCAAAGTTTTAATCAGATGCAATTTAACGTTTATCTGAAGGCTTCAAAGGTACAGTAGCATTTTGTATTGCCTCCAGGAAATTATAAGAAACATCCACTGCCTAAGACTTGAGGGTAAACATGTAGATTATTGGGGGTTTCTAATTTATATAGTGTGAATGGCAAAGAATTCCTTCATAGTTAAACCAATCTGCATTGAATCCTGGCTCTGGACTTACCAGCTGACTGTTCTTGGGCAGGATAATCTCTACAAGCCTTCGTTTTCAATCTGTGGACTTGATATAAGAGTACCGCCATAAGGAAACAATATAATTATTATAAAACCCTTAGAGCAAAGCTGCACTCATAGTAAGTACTTTATCAAGTCAACTTTATTTTGCCTGTTCTCTTTTTTGGACTCTATTTCAGGTACATGAAAAATAAACATGCAGAGAAAGAACCAGGGAAAACTACAGGACACCTAACTGTTCTCCTGGAGGAAATATTGACAAAGCAAGTGAGGGAGGTTTAGGCACACACATCCTGCCTTGTCTACTCATCACAGCCATCCTGTGGTTGGGAATGACGGCTGATAATTCAGGCTGCCAATCTAACTTAGGAGCAAGATTTCTCAAGCCCATGCCAGGAAAACATGCTGTTTGGATGACAGTGCTGGAGTTGGAAAGGCACAGGTGTGTCTCTAGTCCTGCAGTTCGAGTGCTCACAGCTCAGCCCCAGAGGCCCTCCCCATGGTGGGTTAGGAAAGGACACTGTGAGACCCCTGCCTACACCTCCCAGAGACACACGTGATCCCAGAGATGCACTTTCCTCTACCATCAGTCACCCTTGGGCATCGAAAAGCACAACTGCTTTCGTCTAAGAGATTTCACCTCAGCTACTGGGCCTGATCACTCATCCGATTTTTACGTGAAGAATTATTTCCAAATGTTAGATAAAGGCTCCCTTTTATTTGCTGGCCAACTGTCTTAGTATTGCATGTGTGCATGCGAAGTCATTTCAGTCATGTCCAACCCTGTGCGACCCTATGGATTGTAGCCCAGTAGGCTGTTCTATCCATGGGATTCTCCAGGCAAGAACACTGGAGTAGATTGCTGTGCCCTCCCCCAGGGGATCTTCCTGACCCAGGGATCAAACCTGTATCTCTTACATCTCCTGAATTGGCAGGCAGGTTCCTTACCACTAGCGCCAGCTGGGAAGCCCTGTCATTATTAATGTGCCTCAATTTCAGTTAGGACAACTGATGGCAGACCTTGGCTCAGACAGATGGACCCTCCATGAGAACCCCTTGCCTGTGTCTTGAAGGGTTTTTCCATGTGACTGGCTCACAAGAGATGGGCTCAGCCCTCCTGTGGTGCCCAGGAAGCAAAATGTTGTCTTGAAGTATGAACAGAAAGGCTAAATGGGCTTCGATGATGCAAGAAACACCCCGGCGAGAGGAGGAACTCGGTATGTGCCAGGAAGTGCTGGACACAGCCCCCTGCAGCCCGGAGAAGCTGCAAAGAAATGTTAACAGGACACGTGGTTTCTCAAGAGCCAGAGATAGACAGCTTTTCTTTTGGAAGCCCTGTTCAGCGGTGATGGCTGTGTTCACATTGGCTCTACATGGGATGCTCCCTGTTGGCTGCACTCACCCAGGGATAAGGGTCGTGTGGGTGCTGAGTGCATGTTCCCCCGACACTGAAGGAGAGGTGCTGGAAAGAACTGAGGAAACCAGCCTGCATCCTGCAGGGAAAAAGCACCTCATTTTACAGTCAAGCCAGAGAGTAAAAGAGCAGGAAGAAATGGGGATTTCAGTCTGCTGGGTTTGTATACCACCTTGAAGATGAGGTAGTGGTAGAAAGATGGGCATGGACTTAGGAGTCCAGTGTTCTTGGAGTCCAGGGGTTCCATTCTGCCCTGCCTCTCGCTGTGTGATGCTGTGTCTCTGTGTCATCACACTGGAATGGGAACGAGATTACTAACTTTGTGGTTTCAAGGTTAAGTGGAAGGAGACATATAGAAGATACAGTGCTAAGTCACTTCAGGCGTGTCTGACTCTGAGACCCCATGGACTGTAGCCTGCCAGGATTCTATGTCCATAGATTCTCCAGGCAAGAAAACTGGAGTGGGTTGCCATGCCCTCCTTCCTGCAGGGGATCCTCCTGACACAGAGATCAGGCCAGCAGCTCCTACATGTCCTGCTCTGGCAGCTGGGTTTGTTTGTTTGTTTGTTTGACCACTAGTGCCCCCTTGGAAGGCCTTGGAACCTAATGGTTCAAGTAAGTATTGCCTATTCTAACTCCCTTTATTTCCCAAGCCTCACCAAATGTGGGTAATTTCCTACTAAAATCCAATCTCCCTGTCTCCCTAGTAAGAGAACTCTGGTTTTGTTCAAGAGCAGCCATGAGCCTAATGGCAGGACTAAATCTAGCAGCCTGCCTTGTAGGTAGAGATGACCAGTGAAACAGTTACTGAGAGAGGCTTTG
This sequence comes from Oreotragus oreotragus, assembly GCA_006410675.1. Classification (NCBI taxonomy): domain Eukaryota; kingdom Metazoa; phylum Chordata; class Mammalia; order Artiodactyla; family Bovidae; genus Oreotragus; species Oreotragus oreotragus. The sequence goes on from SJYX01004739.1 coordinate 1,010,569, forward strand.
GGGAAAACCCTCTTTGACCCTCCCTCGTCCAACCTGTTCTTCCGTCCAGAAAGGACCATCACCGGCCTGAGCTCAGGAAGAGCTTGGATAAGCCTGGTGCCCAAGAAATGTTTTCTGACTGAGCAACAAGAAAAAAAAAAATAATAATGAGACAATTAACATTATAAGAGCTTGCACCGAGTCTGTCAACATGCTAAGCCCTTTACCCGTTTTGTTTACTCCTCGAAAAGATTCCATGAAATATTTTCTATTAACTTCTATTTACAAAACAGGAAACTAAAGTATAGGAATATGTGAGTTATATGCAGGAGCAAGTGAGTAAGTGAATGAATGAGTGAATACATGATGACAAGCATCTTTGGGAATTCAGGAAAGAGAATTAGAGGTGGAGGGTAGGTACAATTTTCTATAAACAGTGTAACAAATTCCACAAATTTGGTAGCTTCATACAAGACAAATTTATCATTTTACAGTCCTATAGATTTTAGTCTGACATGGTTTCTCGGGGCAGGGCTGTGTCCCTTTCTGGAGGCTCCAGGGGAGAAGCTGTATCCTTGCCATCTCCAGCATCTAGGGGCTGCCCGCACTCCTCGGCTCATGGTCCCATCCTCCATCTTCAAAGCCAGCTTTTGAAGGGCTTTTGATGTGGGGCCAACTTTGTATTGGGCTGCTACGCTGCCACCTCTGCTCTGCCTTCCACTTTCAAGGGCTTTGTGATTATACACTGGGTCCACCCAGATAATCCAAGATAATCTCCCCATTTTCAGGACATCTGACTAGCAACATTAATTTCATCTGCAACTTTAATTAATTCCCCTTGCCATGTGAGGTAGTATATTTACAGTGTCCAAGGACTGGGACGTGGGCCTCTTTGGGGACCATTATTCTGCCTACCACAGTAGGCGCTACAGAAGTTCTCCTCACTGTTTCGAGGAATATTTTGTCATAGAAGCAGATGCAGCGTGTCCCTACCGCCACAGTGGGAGGTCAGGTCTCAGCTGAAGGCTAACAGGCAGAGGAAACCTATTTGGCTCATTTTCCTGGTGTGGCTGTGGGGGTGCACAGAACTGGTCAGAGTCTCAGGCTGTTGCCTTCTGATGCAGCTCCCCCATCAGCTGTCTAGGGGAAGGATGAGGGTAACACTGGCCAGTCACAGCCAGTGGCCATCTATGGGTCACGGGCTTTCCTCGTCTTCTTTCCAGTGGTCACTGTGCACACGGGATTGATTTTCAGGAAATTAGAAGAATAAGGAGGAGAAGTTGCGTTTGTTCAACCAAAATCAATCTCTTCCCATTTCTTTTCATATTCTAACTTTAATTAATCATGAGATTTAACTAGGACAGTGAGCCCTGAGACAGAGGTCACCCAGCCCAGGGGCCCGGCCTCCAGCTCACAAAGTGGAAACTGGGATCTGAGTCTCCCACCCAGCCTATCCCTAAGCAAGTCTGACTTGCACCCACCAGTCCCATAGTCAGACCCTTCTCAGGGCCTCTGATCCAAGGCTTTTTAGGCCCAAATGACCACTTCTTGTCCTTATATGCTTATATCTTTCCCTCTATTAAGACCCATGCTGGGACTTCCCTGGGTGGCCCAGGGGCTAACGCTACACACTCCCAAGGCAGGGCGCCCAGTTTTGATCCCTGGTCAGTAAACTACATCCCACGGGCCACAACTAAGAACCAGCANTATTTCCCAAGCCTCACCAAATGTGGGTAATTTCCTACTAAAATCCAATCTCCCTGTCTCCCTAGTAAGAGAACTCTGGTTTTGTTCAAGAGCAGCCATGAGCCTAATGGCAGGACTAAATCTAGCAGCCTGCCTTGTAGGTAGAGATGACCAGTGAAACAGTTACTGAGAGAGGCTTTGGGGAAAACCCTCTTTGACCCTCCCTCGTCCAACCTGTTCTTCCGTCCAGAAAGGACCATCACCGGCCTGAGCTCAGGAAGAGCTTGGATAAGCCTGGTGCCCAAGAAATGTTTTCTGACTGAGCAACAAGAAAAAAAAAAATAATAATGAGACAATTAACATTATAAGAGCTTGCACCGAGTCTGTCAACATGCTAAGCCCTTTACCCGTTTTGTTTACTCCTCGAAAAGATTCCATGAAATATTTTCTATTAACTTCTATTTACAAAACAGGAAACTAAAGTATAGGAATATGTGAGTTATATGCAGGAGCAAGTGAGTAAGTGAATGAATGAGTGAATACATGATGACAAGCATCTTTGGGAATTCAGGAAAGAGAATTAGAGGTGGAGGGTAGGTACAATTTTCTATAAACAGTGTAACAAATTCCACAAATTTGGTAGCTTCATACAAGACAAATTTATCATTTTACAGTCCTATAGATTTTAGTCTGACATGGTTTCTCGGGGCAGGGCTGTGTCCCTTTCTGGAGGCTCCAGGGGAGAAGCTGTATCCTTGCCATCTCCAGCATCTAGGGGCTGCCCGCACTCCTCGGCTCATGGTCCCATCCTCCATCTTCAAAGCCAGCTTTTGAAGGGCTTTTGATGTGGGGCCAACTTTGTATTGGGCTGCTACGCTGCCACCTCTGCTCTGCCTTCCACTTTCAAGGGCTTTGTGATTATACACTGGGTCCACCCAGATAATCCAAGATAATCTCCCCATTTTCAGGACATCTGACTAGCAACATTAATTTCATCTGCAACTTTAATTAATTCCCCTTGCCATGTGAGGTAGTATATTTACAGTGTCCAAGGACTGGGACGTGGGCCTCTTTGGGGACCATTATTCTGCCTACCACAGTAGGCGCTACAGAAGTTCTCCTCACTGTTTCGAGGAATATTTTGTCATAGAAGCAGATGCAGCGTGTCCCTACCGCCACAGTGGGAGGTCAGGTCTCAGCTGAAGGCTAACAGGCAGAGGAAACCTATTTGGCTCATTTTCCTGGTGTGGCTGTGGGGGTGCACAGAACTGGTCAGAGTCTCAGGCTGTTGCCTTCTGATGCAGCTCCCCCATCAGCTGTCTAGGGGAAGGATGAGGGTAACACTGGCCAGTCACAGCCAGTGGCCATCTATGGGTCACGGGCTTTCCTCGTCTTCTTTCCAGTGGTCACTGTGCACACGGGATTGATTTTCAGGAAATTAGAAGAATAAGGAGGAGAAGTTGCGTTTGTTCAACCAAAATCAATCTCTTCCCATTTCTTTTCATATTCTAACTTTAATTAATCATGAGATTTAACTAGGACAGTGAGCCCTGAGACAGAGGTCACCCAGCCCAGGGGCCCGGCCTCCAGCTCACAAAGTGGAAACTGGGATCTGAGTCTCCCACCCAGCCTATCCCTAAGCAAGTCTGACTTGCACCCACCAGTCCCATAGTCAGACCCTTCTCAGGGCCTCTGATCCAAGGCTTTTTAGGCCCAAATGACCACTTCTTGTCCTTATATGCTTATATCTTTCCCTCTATTAAGACCCATGCTGGGACTTCCCTGGGTGGCCCAGGGGCTAACGCTACACACTCCCAAGGCAGGGCGCCCAGTTTTGATCCCTGGTCAGTAAACTACATCCCACGGGCCACAACTAAGAACCAGCACAGCCGAAAAACAGAAGGCTCACGCTGCCTCCAGGAAGCAACCTCCCACCACCCACCTAAGAAGCCCATCTTGGCTTCCTGCCCTCCCTTTCTCCAGGTCAGTCGTTTCATGATGACTGGTATATTTGTAAACGTCCACGATGAGTCTCTCTCAGCTGACCTTGGACTCATAAAGACACTTCTACTTTCATTGCTTTTAGTTCACCATCGCCACCTACCTCTGCACCCGCCATACCTTCTTTCCCACCACCGTGTGGCTTAAAAGACAACTGGATGCTTTGAGCTGAACCTCGTCAACAGATATTTTCCTTCTAATATTTCACCTTAGCACAGCAGCCTCAGAGCAAATCACTTACCTTTTCTCTAATACTTCAATGACTTAAACAAATCCTAACATTTTCTTAGAAGCCGCTGTGCTCCTTCTCAAGTCTCTGTCCACGAACGCTTTGTAAGAAATGTAAAAAGTGAAAGACAAACAAGCTGGTCCTTGAGCCTCCACCGATGTTTCTGCAAAGTGATCAACTCAAGGTGACAGCAAAGCTCAGCAGGCCTGTGAGGCTGCGAGATGGATGCTTCCCCCCCTTCCCCCCCCCAGGAGCAGATGGAGGCTTTACGCCTAGCTGAGTGCCACTCAGCACCACTGCTTGAACAGAAACACTCCTAGGTCAGATCTCAGAGATAAATAGGTAATTACAATTAATCCTTCCTAACTGCCATCCTTCTGCCCAGCGCACTGGAAATAACACCTCACACATTCTTTCCAGGGTCCTCGGGGTGGGCGAGGCCTTGCCTGCTGTCTGTGCAGCTCCCTGCACGAGAGTCCCGTGTCCCCATTTCGCAGATGAGAAGGCTGAGAATAAACAAGGCATGTGTTTGCAGAGTTGCTGGGGTGGTGAGAACAATGGTTTTCAGCTGCATTTTTCCAGTTCCAGGAGGATTAGAGAAAGAGGAAACAATGCCCTGGGACTGATGCGCATGAAACCAGTCTGAACACATTGTCCATCCCCGTCTGAGCCTGACTTTGGAATGCCGTACTTGGCACCTACTGTATACCAGGAACTGAGCTGGATATTTCCACACTATTTCATTTCATCTCCCTAACAACCCTCTGTATTATAAATTCCATTTTATAGCTGACAAATCTCAGACTCGGGGAAGTGAAGTGACTTGCCCCAAGGGCCCCCAGGTAGCCGAAGACAAGGTCAAAATTTGAATAGTTTATTCATTCATTTTGGTTCACTCTTCAACAGGTACTTATTGTAGAGCTGCAACAAGCATTTAAGATAAAGTTATGACCACTGTGTCCATATAGCCCAGGCTATTGGGACAAGCTAAAGGCCCTGGAGGGCTGGCCTTTAACCTGAAACTGGCCTGTATGTCCCGAGCAGATGGGACATGCTAAGTAGCTGGGGCCAGGTCTAAGGAGGAATTCAACATTGGAAAACTGTCTTAGGCCATTTTCCTCCTTCCCAAGGCAAAGGTGATTACAGGATCACTAAATACAACTTTGGGCTTCCCTGGTGGCTCAGTGGTAAAGAACCCACCTGCTGATGCAGGAGATGTGGGTTTGATCCCTAGGTTGGTAAGATCCCCTAGAGGAGGAAATGGCAACCCACTCCAGTATTCCTGCCAGGGAATTCCCATGAGAGGAGCCTGGTAGGCTACAGTCCATGGGGTCACAAAGGAGTCAGACAGGACTTAGCAACTAAAGTACTACAAATACAACTTCACAACAAGAGCTTCCATTTCTCCAAAGCCTGGGAGAAATGCCCCAGCACAGCACACTTGTTCATGACCATTTCAAAAACAGCCAAAACAGAACAGAGCAGGGATGGCTGGGGCTCAGTGGGCCAAGACGAACAGACTGGGCTCTGAACTTCAGGTGCGATTCCCAGGTTAAAAGCACTACCCCTGACACCTTGTAGATCGACACAGCTCAAGTCATCTCCTAGAGTCTTCATCTCCCATCAAGTTAAACAGTAACTCTTGCTTGTAGACTTATGGTGGAAATCAAAGGAGGCCACATCCAGCATATAATGTCGTGTTAGCTGCTTCAGCCATGTCTGACTCTTTGCGACCCCACGGACTTTATAGCCAGACAGGCTCCTCTGTCCATGGAATTCTCCAGGCAAGAATACTGGAGTGGGTTGTTATGCCCTTCTCCAGGGGATCTTCCAGACCCAGGAATTCAACCCAGGTCTCCTGTACTGCACACAGATTCTTAACTATCTGAGCCACCAAGGAAGTTAACATCCAGTACACAGGGAGTACATTTAACAAACATGAGAGAAAAGATCCACCAGGGCTGGTGGGCAACGGAGGAAGGATGCAGAAGGAGCCAAAACAAAGCAGAGTTTCCTGGATGGAGAGAGGAAGCCCCCTGAAGACAAGGGCCACATCTGTGCCCTAGTGCCTAGGACAAAGTCTGGCACATAACAGGCATTTTAATAAACATGACTTTAGAAACGAACGACAACTGGTCAGTATCACAGTGATACAAGAAGAGCTCACTGGAGGACAACCTGATGGGCAAAACTTGAATCCTGGGGGCCAGGCTCTTGGGTCAGCACATGACTGTAGGGTGAGAAAGGTCATGATCCTTCCAGACCCAGTTCCCGGAGAACGGCAGAGCCTTGATCTCAAACAGGAAGAAAGTGCCTGAGTTCTAGCCGTGGGGCACTGGACTTGACAAGACTGGCTGGCAACGAGGGGCTGGGGCTCCCCGGAGTTCCCAGCCATCCCAGCCAAGCCCACTAGAACAAAGACCACTTCAGATAAGCTCCATGTAGGCAACCCTTTCTCTGGGACTTCTGGGTCAATCTGGCAGAAAGACAATGACACCAAAGCGAATCTTAGGTCCCCAAAATACAGCCAAAGGTGTTGCACAAAGAAACATGGTGGGTCTGGATTCCCAGTGCCTAGGGAGAAGGCCAGCTTCTTGCCTCAACCAGGCCTGAGTGGCCTCAGAACCTGGCAAACAAAGGCAGGACTGAGAGAGGCCAGCCTGTCCCTTCCCTGCCTTGCTCTCAGGCCAGGGCTCCACGACCCATCTGTCACCAGCCCCCTCTGCCTGAGCTCCCATCAGTGTCTGGAATACCGTTGAGATCTGGCAGGAACTGTGGCAGGCTACAATTAATTAATTAATCAGTTTTACTCTATCAGCAATTGCAGACCAGGAACGTTAAATAAACAAATTAAGGGCTGTGTTTCACTAAAGCTCAGCCCAAGGAAATAATAATGAGGCAAAGTGAACTGCCCTGAACAGGAGGAGGAAGGATGGTATAAGGGAAATTCACCAGGGCAGTGAAGGCCTAGAAGAAGGCAGGGAAGATTCTGCTGGGGGGCTCTCTCATCCCATGTTTCCACTTGAGGAAAGTGCTGGAACCCACAAGTATGGCAGAGAGAGCAGAGCTCTGCAGCCAGAGAGGAGTGGACTTGAAACTCAGCTTGCCTGCTTATCAGAAAGCCCCTTAATTGCTTTGAGCCTCAGTTTCCTAACTCATCAAGAGGAGGAAGGGAGCTGCAGTCATCTTCGTGGGCCAGCCTTCACTGGCACATCTGCGTAGCAGCCTGTGGCGGGGGTCGACACCTGTGAGGCAGGCAAGCAAGGAGGTGGGAGGGTGGTCCACACTCTGGCTCCACACCTTAGGGTGGCATGACCCCAAGTCTCCAGAGCCCCCCTTGGGTTTTGCCTCCATACCCAGAGCTTGCTCATTCACACTCTGTACTGGCCCCCTGCTGGTGCTTCCCTGCATGCTAAGTTGTTCAGTCATGTCTGACTCTTTGCAATTCTATAGACTGTAGCCCGCAGGCTCCTCTGTCCATGGGATTCTCCAGGCAAGAATACCAGAGGGGGTTGCCATGTCCTCCTCCAAGGGATCTTCTGGACCCAGGGATTGAATCCAGCTCTTATGTCTCCTGCACTGGCAGGTGGGTTCTTTGCCACTAGAGCCATCTGGGGATCCCACAGGAGGTGCTCCCCTGATCACCCACAAGACCAAACATCTGCAATCAAAACCTGCTTCTGGGAGAACCCAGCTTGAGACAGCTTCCCTGGACAGATGCGAGGGGTTATTTTCAAATGTTCTGCCCCTTCCTCTTTCAGTTACTTTGTAATCCCAATTGACAGAGGCCACAAGAGTTTAAATTTCTCCAGGGAGGTCCCACTGGTAGCACAGAGTGGGGAACGTGCCTTCTCGGTCAGCAATTATGCACCGGCAGCCACCAAGGACCAAGGCCTGGTCCAGGGGCTGGGTGCCCAGATGTGAGCAGCAAGGACAGACACCACTAGCAGGGGTAAGAGGCACAGGCCCCCCAGCCAGGTGTGACTCTGAGGTGCAGGACTAGCCGGGGGCCTTCTGGTCCTGGGCCTGGAAGGTTCATCACCCACCTATGGGATGGGAAGCCAGACACACCCTGGCATGACCCTCAGTCTCCTCAGCAAAGTGAAGACATTTGGACCCGGGCTGCAAATGAGCCAAGAGCTCTGGGACCTTTCAGAATCTGTCTCGCCCATTCTCGCAGAATCTGTGGTGACTCATCCAGAAATTGATATCTGGGCAATGTTCCAGCATCGCTGTTGGATAATAATGTTCTTTCCCAAGGCTTTATCTAGACAGATCAGCATATGGGGCTGTTAGAAAAGTCTATTTTTCCTCTGCCAGGGTCTTCTGTGTAGAAGCTGAGTGTGATCCCCAGGGAAGGATCCCTGACACATACTTGAGGCAGCAGCCTCTCAATTCTCCCCTAAAGACACCATCATGCAGGCATCTTGTCGAGATGTCCTACGCTCCTGTGCATGGGATCCCCCAGCCTTGGGTTCTAGTATGAAACAGAGACAGTGTGTCTGAAAGCCAGTGAGAAAAGGCTCTAGAGAATATTCTGAACTTGGAGAAGAAGGATCAGAAGGAGTTACACCATGGGCCAGTTACAGAGGTGGTCCCATGCTCTCCCCGGCCCCGGGTGTCTTTGAGAGGCTGCAGAGGGTCCCAAACATGTTCTAACCAAGGAGACAATTGTCCCAGGGCAGTGTTTCCAATTAGGGCCCTGCTATGGTGATGGGCAGAGGAGAAGAGGATGACAGAGGATGGGATGGTTGGATGGCATCACCAATTCACTGGATATGAACTTGGGCAAACTTCGGGAGATGGTGAGGGACAGAGAAGCCTGGCGCGCTGCAGCCCATGGAGTCATAAGGAGCTGGACAGGACTCGGTGACTGAACAACAACGAAGGGGAAGGGCTTTTCTGTCGGTTACAGGTAGAGAATCTAAGTGACGAATAGCGACAGGGAGTTCCTCTATGACTCCACAAAGATCCGTCTGGCAAAGAATGTTAAATGTCCCTCTCCTGCCCTCCCCACCACACACACACACACGCACACACACACACGTTTACCCTGCATACGTCTACCCTGCTTTGCCCTCTGCTAACACTGCTTCTACCATTGCAGCTGTCTGAGAACATCAGAGTACTCTGAAATGTCACATGATGGTTGTGGGATGGTCTCACTCGGTACCACCCACCAGCATCTCCTGGATCCCTACTCCCTCCAGGCAAGAGTACTGGGGTGGGGTGCCATTGCCTTCCCTGCCTTTCCAGCACTAGGGTTCCAGAACTTGGTGCTCTGAACTGATAGAGAATTCCCTGGTGATCCAGTGGTTAGGGCTCTGTGCTTTAACAGCCCAGGATCTGGGTTCAATCCCTGGTCAGGGAGCTAACATTCTACAAACCAAGTGGGGTGGCCAAAAAAAAATTGAACCATAGAGTGTCTTCCTCTGATCCTTTAAGGGCACACATCTAGAGTGTGAAGGGTGTCAAGGTTGGGGACAGACAGAGAGCAGGGACCCTCTCCACCCTCGAGACCAGTACGCTTTGTAAATTAAATCGTAAGAGGCTCTGTCTTGTGGAGGGAGGTCAATATGTGTATGTGTGTAAGTCAATATAAGTAAAAGTTTCTCAGTCCTGTCCAACTCTTTGCAGCCCCAAGGACTGAACAGTCCATGGAATTCTCTAGGCCACAATATTGGAGTGGGTAGCCTTTCTCTTCTCCAGGGGATCTTCCCGATCCAGGATCAGACCCAGGTCTCCCACATTGCAGGCAGATTCTTCACCAGCTGAGCCACAAGGGAAACCCAAGAATACTGAAGAGGGTAGCCTATCCCTTCTCTAGGGGATCTTCCTGACCCAGAAATCGAACTGGGGTCCCAGGTTCTCCTGCATTGCAGGTGAATTTTTTTACCAACTGAGCTATCAGGGAAGCCACAAGTCATTATGAGGGGGATAATTCTGGGTACTTGATAGAGGAATCCAGTGGGTCCATCTGTCAGCCATGTATTGTCTGTCTGCCAAACATCACCATCTTGGAGGCCTCTGTTCCTAGAAGAATCCTGGGTGACCACACATTGAATTAACCAAAGGTGTGAGAATCAGATTCCCACTCTGCTTTCACAGTCTCGTGAGGACACGGCCGGGACACTTGTGGCCACTGAAACCACAGTTTGTGCTGAGAAACCAGAGCACCTGGTTTGCGTTCTGGGAATAGCGTGGTCAAGATGGGCCACAGCAGCAGGCAACGGTGACAGGTGTGATCTGCTCTTGAGAGATGGAGAGAGCTTTCCGGGAGTGGAAGTAGAGGTGAGAAGCACATTCCAGAGGTCGGTTGGGGTGGAGGCATGTGGTGTCCTGAAGGTGTCAAGCCAGGAGGATATGACAGGCAAGTGAAGCTTAAAATAGAAAAGGGAAAAGGAAAAAACCAGCCTTTGCCCCTGGACCTCCTGCGTGCCATATGCCCGCTCACAGACACCTCACACAACACCTCCCAGATAGGCTTTCCTCACATGACTTTTACAGAAAGCCCAACCACGGGTCACACAGTGGAGGCCAGAGCTCCGACTGGAAGCTATATCCCAGTCCCTCCTCTCTCCTCATCCTCTCTGAAGAGTGGAGGATTCTTTAGCAGAAGAGGAACATCCAGTTTCCCCCTAAAAGGCTAGAGAAGCCCTCCTCTTCCGGAAGGCCTTCCAGTGCTCTCCCAGAGTTTTGTGGCTGGAAAACGCTCTGTGGCTTGTTTATTAGCCTTATCACCACTACTCCACCCAGGACAATCTGATTAAATCCTGCTGTCCTCAGTGAAAGGCCTTTTATAAAGGGCTCTGCTCTCCACAAATAAGGGCCTCCTTGCTTCCTTGCCAGAAAGGGCCTTAAAGGTCTAGGACAGACGATAGGAGGGAAACTTCGTCACTGCCGCAGTGGGGAGAGGTGTGAGCAGACAGAGCCTGGCTTAGATTTCTTTCTTTCTTTCTTTTTACTGTGTTGTGCGGTATCTTAGGTCCCTGACCAGGGATGGAACTCGTGCCCCCTGCAGTAGAAGCATGGAGTGCTAAACACGGGACCCCCAGGGAATTCCCGCCTTTGATCCTGAGACTCCAGGGCTGCACTGCCTGATGCTGGGCACCAAGAAATTAAAATAGGAAGGGATAATAAAAGAGCAGAAGAGAGTTCCATTCAAGCCAAACTGAGGACTACAGCCCAGGAGACAGACTTCTCAAACAGTTCTGAGGAATTGTTCCAAAGAAGCATGGTTTCCGTAAGTTTCCTGTCTTGTCTGACCTATGACAGCGGTGCATTCTTTCAAGATTTCGAAAAAGACAAGTCTGTCACAGCGCATCAGTGTGACCCTGATGCCTGGGGAGGGAGCCTTATCATCAAAGAAGTTACCAGCATTGGTGTCCCAGGAAGGAAGGACCTTCCTTTTTTGCTTGCTGGCCTCATTATGGAGAATCTTTACTTCTGGACAATGTATCTTTATTTAAAATGATTAAAGGAGATGGCCAATGGATGCTCAATAGGCCACAAAACCGGCATAAAATTTAAGTTAAATCACGTATAAGCCAGAATGACTTCTCCATACCTCAGCATATGGAAATTTCTTCCATCAGGGGTATATCCAAAAGAATTGAAATCCGGGCCTCGAGAGATATTTGCACAACCGTGTTCACAGCAGCGTTATTCACCATAGGCCAAAGGTAGAATAACCTAAGTTTCCATCTGTGGAGGAATGAATAAACAAAACGCGGCGTGTGTACACAAAATGGAATGTTGTTCTTTAGTCACTAGGTCATGACTGACTCTTTGCAACCGTATGGACTGTAGCCCACCAGGATCCTCTGTCTGTGTGGTTTCCCAGGCAAGAATACTCGAGTGGATTGACATTTCCTTCTCCAGGGGATCTTTCCCACTCAGGGATTGCACCTGAATCTCCTGCATCGGCAGGCAAATTCTTTACTACTGAGCGACCAGTGAAGCCCGTATGTATACAAAATGGAATGTTATATATAAAAAAGGAATGTTACTCAGCATTAAAAAGAAAGAGAATTCTGACACAAGCTATAACATGGATGAGGCTTGAGGACACTATGCTAAGTGAAATAAGACACGCACAGAAAGACAAATACTGCGTGATTCTCCTTTTATGCAATATCCAGAGGAGTCAGTCATAGAAACAGAAAGTAGAACAGTGGCTGTCAGGGCCTGGGGAAGGGAGAGTAGGGAGTTATTGCTTAATGGATATAGAGTTTCAGCTTTGCAACATGACAAGGATTCCAGAGACTGGTTGTAAAATAATATGGTCAGGCTTGATACTGAACTGATAACTTATATGCAGAGTACATCATGCAAAATGCCAGGCTCGATGGAGCACAAGCTGGAATCAAGATTGCCAGGAGAAATATCAATAACCTCAGATATGTAGAGGACACCACCCTTATGGCAGAAAGTGAAGAGGAACTCAAAAGCCTCTTGATGAAAGTGAAAGAGGAGAGTGAAAAAGTTGGCTTAAAGCTCAACATTCAGAAAACAAAGATCATGGCATCTGATCCCATCACTTCATGGCAAATAGATGGGGAAACAGTGGAAACAGTAGCTGACTTTATTTTTTGGGGCTCCAAAATCACTGCAGATGGTAACTGCAGCCATGAAATTAAAAGACGCTTGCTCCTTGGAAGGAAAGTTATGACCAACCTAGATAGCATATTAAAAAGGAGAGACATTACTTTGCCAACAAAGGTCCATCTAGTCAAGGCTATGGTTTTTCCAGTAGTCATGTATGGATGAGAGTTGAACCATGAAGAAAGCTGAGTGCCGAAGAATTGATGCTTTTGAACTGTGGTGTTGGAGAAGACTCTTGAGAGTCCCTTGGATTGCAAGGAGATCCAACCAGTCTATCCTAAAGAAGATCAGTCCTGGGTGTTCATTGGAAAGACTGATGCTAAAGCTGAAACTCCAATACTTTGGCCACCTCATGTGAAGAGTTGACTCATTGGAAAAGACCTTGATGCTGGGAGGGATTGGGGGCAGGAGGAGAAGGGGACAACAGAGGATGCGATGGCTGGATGGCATCACCAACTCAATGGACATGAGTTTGGATAAACACCAGGAGTTGGGGAGGCCTGGTGTGCTGCAATTCATGGGGTCGCAAAGAGTCGGACACAACTGAGCGACTGAACTGAACTGAAAGAGAAGCCTAAAATAGGTCCTATCTAAACCAAATTGGAAAAGACACACGTATCCCATTGTTCATTGCAGCGCTATTTACAATAGCTAGAAGATGGAGGCAACCTAGATGTCCATAGACAGATGAATGGATAAAGAAGTTGTAGTACATATACACAATGGAATATTTAGTTCAGTTCAGTTCAGTTGCTCAGTTGTGTCCAACTCTTTGTGTCCGACTCTTTGTGACTCTATGGACTGCAGTACCCCAGGCCTCCCTGTGTATCACCAGCTTCCAGAGTTTACTCAAACTCATGTCCATTGAGTTGGTGATGCCATCCAACCATCTCATCCTCTGTTGTCCCCTTCTCCTCCTGCCTTCGATTTTCCCAGCCATCAGGGTCTTTTCAAATGAGTCAGTTCTCTGCATCAGGTGGCCAAAGTATTGGAGTTTCAGCTTCAACATCAGTCCTTACTCAGCCATAAAAAGAATGCATGTGAGTCAGTTTCTGATGAGGTGGATGAACCTAGAACCTATTAAACAGAGTGAAGTGAGTTAGAAAGAGAAAGATAAATATCATATTCTAATGCATATATATGGAATCTAGAAAAATGGTACTGAAGAATATATTTACAGGGTAGCAATGGAGAAACAGACATAGTGAATAGAATTATGGACATGGGGAGAGGGAAGGAGAGGATGAAATGTATAGAAAAAGTAACATGTTAACTTACATTACCATATGTAAAATAGATAGCCAACAGGATTTTGCTGTATGGCTCAGGAAAATCAAACAGGGGCTCTGTATCAAACTAGAAGGGTGGGATGGTGTGGGAGATGGGAGGGAGGTTCAAAAGGGAGGGGATATATGTATACTTATGGCTGATTCATGTTGAGGTTTGACAGAAAACAACAAAATTCTGTAAAGCAATTATCTTTCAATTAAAAAATAAATTTTAAAAAAAAAAAGGTCTTATCTAATCCTTTATGGAAAAACTGTGCTGACCCATGCATTAACTCATCTTCTTCCTTACCAAAGTCCTGTGACCTGGGAATCACTGTAAAAGTCTTTTATATAAAAAGAAACAGGAATCCAGAAAGATTAATCACTCAAGGAAACACAGCTTGTTAGTGACAGAAGTAGAATTTGAAACCCAGGAGTTGAGGGTACAAGTCCTGGCCTCCTGTGATCTAGCCACAACTTCTCTGGAGACTGAATCAGAAATGACCAATGAACCACTGGCTATCGGGAGGGCTGGGAAGGCTGGGACAAGCGTGGGGATTCATGAGGTCACCAGCAGCCCCAGGGCAGCAGGGGGGCCAGGGCCTCACAGGTGTGCTAAGTCTGGAAGGGCTTTTTGCTCCATCAGCACTGAGTGGCTCATGTCTGCGGGACTTACAAGGCTCCACATCACACAGAGAAACCTGTTACCTGCCTTTATGGATGCCTCAGGCTTTGTACCACCAGGGCCTGGTGAATAGCAGATACTTAAACTTGTTTGCAAAGGTCACCCTCTCTCTTCTGAAGTCTTTTTTCCACTTTGGATGGAGAAAGGAGCCATACTGTAATAGTCCTAGAATTTCAAAAGTATCCTCGAAGTCAGGAAGTCATCCCCTGCCCTGGGATCCCTGTCCTCCCCAGAACACTCCCTAAGATAGTTTGTCCTGCTCTTCTGGGCCCATCACAAGACCCCAGGCTGGGCATCCCTCTGTGTTTTCACTGCCCCTGCTACGGCCTGGGTCTTTCCCACCAGGGACCAGTGATGCCCACCTTCAAAGCCTGCAGAGTTTTGTGCATAAACAGATGCCCCAGCCTTCTCCAGACAGCCTGCTTAACCAGGGGCGATGTGGTATTTGGAGTCTGTTAAAGTCCCACCAGGACTCTGTGGCCTGAGAGCTAGTGCTATGATCCATTATGCTTCAGGACATCCCTGTGTGCTGAGGGCAGATTTGCAAACCTTGGTGGACCTGGAGGGTCCCCTGAGTATGACTGGTACTCTCCTTCCATCAGTCAAGACATGTCATGAAGGGCCACAAAGGCTTCTGATTGGAAGTTTCCTCTGGTCAGAAAAATCACAGTAGAGCAGGTTGGTTTTATTGGTACTAATTAGCATAACAAACACCCAACATGAAAAGTCTAACCTTACAGTTTAGGAAGTTTGCCAGCATCTCCATCCACTCAGGTCATTGTTTAACTTCTGCATCTACAACTTCAATACAACTGCTTATGTTTAAATGGATAATGGAGTTGCATTTCCCTTATTGCAAGGGAATAGAATTTGGAAATCTGGGGGTGGAATTTTGTCAAGATCTTATTTAAAAGAGAAAAGAACTGATACTATGAAGCTTCAAGTGATGACATGAAGTTTGCAGTTAGATCAAGGTTCAAACTCAGGCCCTAACACCTCTGAAATATCATTACCTTGGACAAGTCTCTCCATGTCCCCAACCTAATGTTTTCATTAATAAAATGAAGATAAAGATGCTCCCCCTCCCCAGAGTGATTAGAGTACAAAATACTTAAGGTCCCGGGACATGGTTGGTCCTCAATAAATAGAGTAGGACTGGCTTCTCCTAAGAAGCTTGATAGGAGGGGGAAAATCATGCACAGAAGTTATGACCTAAGCCAGATCACAAGGATAGTTCAATGGATCAGCACAAGGAAAAAGGGAAGACTTTAAGAAAAAGGAAGTGTTTAATCTTGATTTGGGAGGATGATGGGGTGAGATTGCAACATTTAAGGATGGGGAGGAAAGGCAATCCTGTTGGAGGGACAACAGAGGCTCACAGGGGCAGCAACAGGCACGGCCAACCAAGGTTTCAGCAATAGATGCAGAGATGAGGCCCAAGGGTCAAGCAACCCAAGGTGCCTTCATTTCCCCACCAGGACAAACAGCCTCCTGGGGGAGGGGAGAGGGACTGAAAGAGGTTTGATCTCCAAGGTCAGCTTGGGATTGAGGAGTGTGGATATTTTTGTCCTCTCTGCCACCAGCCAGGGGGCAGGGGCATCTCAAAGCCTAGAGGCAGAAGGTCCAGGACAAGCAGGCTCAGAGAGCCAGGGAGCTGCTAAGGCAGTGAGCTCCTGAAAAATGGGAGCTTTACTCACACCTGGTTCAACACACCCCACAAAGAGAGCCAGCCAACTGGTCTGCCATATAAGGCATTTTATTTTTCTGCAACAGATGCTTTTTTCATCTACTTATGGAAAGGGAAGCTCTAGGGGCAGGGAGAATGGGGTATATGTAGTTTGGGATGGCTCAATATTTTCTCAGACGCGCTGCCTCAGCCTCTGTGGCCAGAGAGGAGGCAGGGACCAGAGACAAAACTGACCCAGTGATCCCACAGTGGGCCAGGAGGCCCTCAGGACACCAGTGTCCTGCCTGGCAGTTCAGTTAAAAGGCTCTGAGGTCAAAAGTCTTTGGGAAAGGGCTTCCCTGGTGGTATAGTGGATGAGATTCCACTTGCCAGTGCAGGGGACACGGGTTCAACCCCTGGCCCAGGAGGATTTCACACTCCATGGGAGGATTTCACACGCCATGGGACAGCTAAACCTGTGCACCACTACTGAAGCCGGTGCATTCTAGGGCCCATGAGCCACAGCCAGCGAAGGCCCTGCACCCAGAGTCAGTGCCCCATGAGTGCAGCCGCCCCAATAACAAGCCCGCGCTCCACAACTCGAGAGCAGCCTCCGCTCACCTCGGAGGAAAGCCTGCCTGCAGCAACCAAGGCCGGTGCAACAACAGCAGAGGGTCTTTGGAGGAGGCTCAGCCACGCTTTCTTCATGGCAGTGGGGCTTCAGAGAGGCTGAGATGCTGGCCCAGGTGAAGGACATGTAGAGGACAAGGGTGGGCAGCGCTTTCCAAGTTCACAGCACCACCCTGCTGCCACCTTGCCTTGTTCCCTAAGAGGCCCTCCGAATAGCTCTGCTGCCCCGGGATCCAGGGAGCACTTTAGGGTGGATGGAGATAGTGATATTAAGGGTCCGGGCCATCCTGGGCAGCTGTGTGCACCTGTGCTCGGGAGGCAGTATGAGCCTGAGTCTCCTCCAGCCTGTCTCCCCACCAATCTATTCCCAGCTGCCTCTGAAGAACAGATACTCCCGACAGCCGCCCGCATGCCTGGCCCTGTGCTCCCTGATTGAATTTCATTCCCATGGTATTCATCCTCAGGTCAACCACATGCAATAGTTACCATCAAAGTCATTCTATAAGAGGAAACCAAAGCAGCTCAAGGAGGGCAGGATACTACCCAAGGCCCCAGGGGGAGGAGAGGGATGGGAACCACGTCTGTCACAATCCTGTGGGCATTTCAACCCCGTGCCAGGGAGAGACCCAGGGATAAACGCTCAGTTTCTCTGCAGTTGAGAAGAGAAAATGCAGGGTGCCGAGGTGGGTGCTATAGCAGAAAAGTCAGAACTCAAACCACAGCAGCTGCTGTCTAAAAACACATGAGAGACAAGCTAGGCTCAAGGGAAAAACCACCAAAGCCAGTGGGTTCTAACATTCCATCCCTGTACTGCTGGGGAGTCAAGGTACCCCACTGGCTCCACTGGACTCCTGTGCCCAATCTGAGTCATCAGATACTTGACAATATCCACGCTAAGGATCCACCCACAACAGAACATCACATCAAAGATGAGGAAACTCGAAGGAAAGAGTCAAATTCAAAAATCCATAACAGTAATCCAGGCTACTGAGGGAGGGTTAGATTAGGAACATCATATGTTAAAGGTTAAAGGAAACGAGGGGTGTAACACTGTTTTGGTCTTGAGCAAGAAAGAGAAAAGATGGGAAATGCAGAGGTTTCCAAAGTGTCAATTACAGGGATGGCCAAGGCCATGGAAAGGGACCCCTGAAGGGAAGGCTGTCCCACAAAGTGCTTTCAGATGTCAGTCCCCAGAGCTCCTACTGTCTCCAGGAAAGAGGGGACAGAAACAAGCAGCATTCTGTCCCCATGCCCCTTTTCCAGGCTTGGCTTGAAGAAGCCAGGCTTGTAAGCTGAACTGTGTCCCCCCCCCACCCCAAACTCATTCGTTAAATTTCTAAATCCTAGAACCTCAGAATATGAGCTTATCTGGAGATGAGGTTTTTACTGAGGTGACCAAGTTAAAGTGAGTTCATGAGGGTGGACTCTAATCCAATATGATCGCTGTCCTGGTAAGATGGGGAAATTCTGTGAGCTGAACTGTGTCCCCCCCCCCCCAAACTCATTTGTTAAATTTCTAAATCCTAGAACCTCAGAATATGAGCTTATCTGGAGATGAGGTTTTTACTGAGGTGACCAAGTTAAAGTGAGTTCATGAGGGTGGACTCTAATCCAATATGATCGCTGTCCTGGTAAGATGGGGAAATTCTGGACACAAGTACATAGGGAACAAGTACATGATGTGAAAGGATGCAGCAGATGGCCACCTACAAGCAAGCCAAGGAGAGCGGCCTGGAACAGACCCTTCCCTCCACCCCACAGAAGGAACCAGCCAACACCTAGATTTTGGACTTACAGCCTCTAGAACTGGGCAACAGTGGGTTTCAGTCATTTAATTCACCCAGTCTGTGGTAGGTCTAGCAAGTTAATAAAAGGGCCTGAAAGGAAAGGGACAGAATGCAGACATGTGTCAGAAGGAGGGCCTCCTCCAGCGCTGCCAGACCAGGCACCATCTGAAGACCCCACAGAACCAGATGGAGTCTGTCTCTACCCAGGCAGAGACAGAGGATGAGCAGATAGATGGGTCCTCCGAGGCCCCTCTTGGGATGAAGGAGCCACCAACTGGTGAGTGATGGGTTCACTGAGAGACCAGGATGAGCTCAGCCCCCAGAGAGCACACAGGCCACCAGGTCACCTCACTCACCCATGCACATGATCATTCACAAATCCACCCTGCATCTCTGTGACTCCCCATGTGCCTGCCCTCAACCATTCCTCATTTACAACTGACCAGGGGAGCTGCAGGCCTACACCACTGACAAAGGACTGGGCCCCTCTAGTCTTCTCATTTTCCACAACGTTTTACGGCAAAATCGCTCTGGGTATTGTCTCAAGCTGACTGGCTGGGAGGCAGAATTTGAGACAGAGGTTGGTAAGCCAAATGTCTATTATGGAGCCCTCTTGTGCTCCACAGGAGGGCAAGGAAAGAAGCTGGATTGGGCAGAAGGAGCAGGTAAGGTGCAGTGGGGTGGTCTCCACGGAAGGTTCAGCCAACTCCACAGGGAACTCGAAGAGTTGGGAACCTTGCACAGCAGTTGGGGTGACAGGGCCAGGCCTTTCGACCCTCACAGCACTCAGCCGTGGAAGGTGGGTCACCCTAAAAATAGAGCCAGACTTTGGGGCGGGAGCTCTTTCTAGCTGAGGAAATCCTGTGGCTGGGGTCTTTGTGGCAAATCGCAGAGTTCTCCACGGATATACGAAGTTTAGTTTGTACCAGGGTTTTCAAGACCCCATTCCTGGGCTCCCCAGGAGGCTGCAAAGCCCAGTCTGCTGGTGCCATCCAGGTGTCTCCTCAGCCATCCGTTTTCTCCTGACCCTGTGCCCACAGCAGAAGCCCATGAGCTTCACTAAAGGAGCTGAATTTCAGTTCTGCCATCAGATGTGCATGTGCCCTCGGGAGCTCTACTCTGCTACATAATTCCTCCAGGAGCTGGAGGGAGAGGGACTGACAGAAGCAGTAAGCTGGGTCTTTCCCCAGAGTCAAGTTTCCAAGGGGAGAGCATCTTTAACCACTCCTCTGTGCTGAATCCACTTCGCAGCCTGCCACGCTGTGCAGAACAAAATTACACATGAAGGTGGCAGCTGCTGATGCCGCTCTGGCTCCATGTCGTGGCTCTCAGTAACGGGGCACACCTGAACACAGAGGGCCTCCCCCTGGCATATCCGGCAGAAGACGGATCACCCTGGAGGAGATGCTGGACCTTAAAGAATGAGGAATCATAAAGAAGAAGAAAGGAGAAGGCATTCCAGGGAGAGAAAAACATGTGCACAAGTATAGAGGCAAGGAAAACATATTTTAACAGGAGAATCCATATCCAGAGATGGATAGCAATGTAGTTCTCACATGAGTGAATGTCATGTGTTGGACCTTGAACTCAGAGGACTCCTGAATCTTGGATCAAAACTGCAAAGAACATAGTGTGGATTTCCATGCCAACAAATACTGCTAAGAGAACTATGTTACACGCTCTGTTGTGTGGGATGAAGAAGAAAACCCAGCCTCCCGGGTTCCAAAGGCCGCCTCTTATCACGGTGGCTGGACGTGAACTCTGACTTGGCAGATCCTGAGTGAAATGCCAGCTTCAGCATTTACTAACCATGAGATTCAGGGAAAGTTACTGAACAATCCATTCCTTTTGCTCTGTGAAAGGTCACAATGGCCCCTTCGGAGTGGTTTTGAGGATGCTAAGGTGGAGGGGGTTGGGGCGGAAGAAGGAGGTATTGTACGTAAAGGATGCAGACCAGGGTCTGGTCTGGCCACAGTAAGGATCTCGGAAAAAGAGCTCAGTCTTCGTAGGCACAGCGGGCATTTGACTCTTGATTTTTGCTTGTCTGTAATCTTCACTTCCACCCCCTTCCCAGGGATTCTCAGCACTCCATGGACACCATTCCTTTTCTCTGTAGGTGGAGACAGTCAGACCTTGTGTCCAGGGCAGACTCAGAACTCACTGGTATGTGTGTAGATGTGAGGAGGTAACCAGGGCACAGCATCCAGTGAGGAGCAGGTGTGTGACACAAATGGTACAAAAATGACTATATGGGGAGGATCAGCCTCTGGCCGTGTTTCTGAGGAAACAGCTCTGAGTCACTCTGTCTTCCTTTACCAAGACTTTTTAGGAGAGAATCTGGAACTGACTACCTTGACAAGCAGTCCACCGGAGTCACTCATCTCCCTTGGCTGGCTCCCTCTACCTACACAGGCATGAGAGCCGAGGACCCAGATCCTTTACGTTTAGAAAACCCTTCCCCAGATGACCTGGGAGAGGGAGGCCAACAGGCACCTTCTCAATCAGAATTGGCCAAGAACTGTCTGTGGTCTCAAGGCTTTGAAGCAAGTTTCCTTTAGAATCCATGTTCCTAGAGACTCAACTGGAAAGCCCTAGAGCCCAGCCTCCCTGGTGGGATGGGGATCCTGAGAGAAGCTTGAGGTCAGGGATACTCATTTGATGGTCTGGGGGAAAGAGTGACCACTGTGTAAACACCTGCTGGAGAAGCCAACAGTCCTGGCGCTGGGCTGGAAGATCATCGGGTCATTGTGTTGAGCCCTAGTGGTTCATGGATGAGAGACAAGCTTCCTCACTCAAGGAGGTGTGGGGGTTGCTGAACAAAAGCAACACAGAGCCAGCTGCTCAGAAGGATGAAGCAGTGCTGAGTAGACACAGAGAAATGGAAGCAAAAATCCTTTGGTAGAAGTGGAGATGGGGGGACAGCCAAGGTGATTTGATGGGAGCTCTGAGTTGGGTGAAGTGAGGCCAGATGAATAAAGACCTGGAATTCTATACCAAAGCTTGGTTTTTGCTCTGAAGAATAACCACCAGAGGATATTAGACTCAAAGATGACATGACTGGTTTCTCTTGACAATCTCGGTGTTTGGAGACAGGGCAAGAATTTGAAAGAAAGCACTGAAGGGACCAGTGATTTTTTGAAGTTCAAATCCCTGATTTTTAAACTTGTTTATATGCACTCATGTGTTTATGGTAACTTTATGTAGACTAATGCTACCTTGGCTGAATGGTGGCCTCAAATGCCCCCTCAACTCCATCCGCAAAGTTCTTTTGGTGTTATATGCCCAGGCTTTGACTTCATTTTAACTCCTCATTCTGTTCTCCTATGATGTCTTGCAGATAGACATCCTTCTTCTGTCTTAAGAGTAAGTCCCTCTTGAGCCATGCCATATACCCATGGTAACCAGAAATCACCTACAGGAGCAAAACCCACATTTACTGCCATTACTGCCAGACAGACAGGCTATGATGTGACTGGTTTCCTTAAAGGTAGTTAACAATGTCCAGCTACAAGTGGTTTAATGTAGCTTTCTTTGATGGTCGTGCAATTACATTCCACCCCAATAGGATTCTTAGACCCCACATCATAACTTTCATTTTAGGGAATAATGCACACACCCTTGTTTTTCTCCATAACGTTGGACACATATACATTTTTAATAAACGTGTTCTGAATTGAGCTGGTGAAAGCATTTCCCCTAAAGTCAGGAACAAGACATGGGTGCCCACTTTCATCACTACTATTCAACATAGTTCTGGAAGTTTTGGCCACAGCAATCAGAGCAGAAAAAGAAATAAAAGGAATCCAAATTGGAAAAGAAGTAAAACTCTCACTGTTTGCAGATGATATGATCTTCTACATAGAAAACCCTAAAGACTCGACCAGAAAATTACTAGAGCTAATCAATGAATATAGTAAAGTTGCAGGATATAAAATCAACACACAGAAATCCCTTGCATTCTTATACACAAATAATGAGAAAGTAGAAAAAGAAATAAAGGAAACAATTCCATTCACCATTGCAACGAAAAGAATAAAATACTTAGGAATATATCTACCTAAAGAAACTAAAGACCTATATATAGAAAACTATAAAACACTGATGAAAGAAATCAAAGAGGATACTAATAGATGGAGAAATATACCATGTTCATGGATTGGAAGAATCAATATAGTGAAAATGAGTATATTACCCAAAGCAATCTATAGATTCAATGCAATCCCTATCAAGCTACCAGCGGTATTTTTCACAGAACTAGAACAAATAATTTCAAGATTTGTATGGAAATGGGGGGGGGGGTTCATGTTTGGGAGTTCAAATAAAAAAAGAAAAGAAAAAAAAAAACAAAGGAAAGGAGATTACATGGCATTCTAAGCACCAAATTTCAGACTCCTTTTCAGTGGAAATGGGAGTAAGAATTTCTGTGAGAACTCTGAGAAGAATCAGAGAGCTCTGGCTGATGGGATAAGATGGCAATTCTCATGATAATTCTGATTTAAAGCAAGGAAGTGAAACCTTCTCTCATGGGGGAATTTCGGCTTCCAATCTTCTATTGTGTTTAGGTGGAATTAAATGAGGCATAGAAATGTATATGTTGCTTTGATAAATGTATCCTTTCCTGTAATCATAAAATCTACAATTATTTTCCAGCCTAAAGGCCCCAGGAAGGGTGACTGACTCTGAATGTCATCCGTCCTCCCCCTGGGCTCAGGAGTAAGGTATAAGGGACAGAGGGGGACACTGGGCTTAAAGCCCAGCAAGGGGGTGGTGGCAGGGAACTCTGGGCTCAGACACTTGCCAGCCAACTGGCACTGAGTGTGGTTACTTAGGTACACTGATTCCAAGGCCAGCACAAAAGTTCAATACTCTCTTAACTCTTAAATTCATCAACCCTGTGACTGATATTTCCACTTGGCCTTTAGTGGGGCTTCTCAAATTAAATGATTTCTAAACCATCCCTTTGATCTTCACCCCACAGTTAATCTCTGTTACCCAGGTTACCAGCTCTTAAGGGTAACACCATCCACCTTGTGTTCAGGCCAAACCCCAGGGTTTATTGCTTATCCTTCTCTTTCTTTCATCCTTCCAATCAGTCTATCATCTCCTTTAACATGCTGTTTTGTAATCAGTTAAGTGAGGATAATGTCTCCCTTCCTCAGATGATGTGAGGATTAGATATAATCTATATAAAGCACCAGGCACATACGAAATGCTCAAATGATATCCATTTTCAATACCAGGCTCTACTCACTGAACAAAAGCCCCCGTTCTCCTGAATAGACAAATAGGCTCTGATTCTGTGCATTAAAAAAGTGAATTGGAAAAAGGTAGATCCTAGAGTCTAGGTCGAGAGGAGATAAATGCTAAAGGCTTTGGGGTGAGCATCTAAGAGTCTGTGAGTAAGGCAGTGGTGCATTAAATGAGAGTGCCCTCAGTTTAATGTGCTCCAAAGTAGCCCACTAACAAGCTATCATCACAGGTAAGTGGAGATTTCACAAAAAAAAAGAGTGAAAAAAAAAAAAAAGACAAGGAAAACAAATGTGCGATTCAATCAAAAGCCATTTGGCTGACGTTATGCAATTTCAAGTTCAGGATCAGGCATTATGCTTATTTTCACCTCTATAACTAGCACATTAGTTTTCTGCTGTATGCAACTATTATGGGGGGAAAAAAACAAAACAAAACAAAACAAAATTCAATTCACCTGCATTTGTCACTAGAGTATTGTGTCTGCTATACAAAGGCAGGAGATTGAAATGAAAGATGCCTCTTACTGAATTTTTAGAACATGTGACCCTTCTCTGAGCCTTGAATACAGTCAGATGGTTTGAAGAAGGGTCAGTGTTCTACACACAACCCATGTCTTGGCACCAAGGCACCTTCTCTTTAGGCACATCTGTACCCTGGCCGCACCCCTTTTCATACCTGCACTCAAGATCTTTAGTCTTTTCTATTGGTGGACTATTGATACAGATGTTCACCCAGAACAATCTGAAGAGTGTCCAGAGTCTCAAACAAGACATTTCCTCACACTGTCCCAGCTCCTGGAAACACCCATGGTCACTGACTTTAGGAAGAAAAGAAAGCGCCTCCTCTTGTATAGATCCCTGTTCAATGCCATGTCTGGCTGTCTACTGCCATGTTTGCTTTGGTAAAGCTAATGCTCACCAAAGTATTCTGATGCAGGACAGCAAAGGAAAAGTTCGCCTCTTCTTTGGCCTTTCCCCCATGGCAAGGATGAAGTGAGCGCTAGAAGGCACCAAATCTGTGATGGGGTGAAACCAGGGAGAGGAGGCGCACGCTTCTATGGGAAGTGCCTCTCTTAACTGGAAGTTAGGCAGATGTGGATTTCAGCCTTTGCTTCTGGCAAGTCCAGTTCTCTGGTGTCCATAAAGCTGGGCTGGGGACATCTGCCCCTCTGGGAGCATAGGGTGGGGGATGGGCCAGGATGGAAGGAAGGATTGGTGGTCCAAGACCCAGCTTGGGATCTTGCAGAGGGAGCCCAGTCTTCCCGAGCATGGTTGGCACTGGGCTTTTTAATTTGGGGCTGTTATTTGAACCTTCATACCCTTCTTGCCCTACAGAAACTCTCCACATTATGCATCAGGGACCGCCTCTCCATAGAGAAGCTGAAAATGCAAACTACCTCCTTTCTCCTCCCCCTCTCACGGGCATCTAGAGTGAGGTATGTAACCTGGGATGTGCCTGAATGGGATTGGGAGCTGGCGACACAAAGATCCAGGGACGGGGGACCACAGAGACTCTATTCTGGAAGTGGGTGGCAATGGTGTTGGGGCCATGGTTGACATTCTGGGGACAGTGGTGGCAGGCTCTCCTCCCAGCTGATTCTCTGGCCTGATTCTGGGTGTCACCTGGTCGCCTCTGTTCTTGCCCCTTTCCCGCTACTTTTCATCCTTCCTTTTGCCCACCCTCACTCCCTTCCTTCCTTTTACATTGTAAATATCTTCAACGTGTCATAATGTATTGAGATAACATAAAATACACCTGGTTCACAACTGCCCAGCTTAATAAAATCTTAGCATTTTATTGAGAAATAAAATATTATAGATAAATTTGAAGCCTCTGTGAATCCTCTCTAATCTTGTTTCCTTTTCTGACTTCCAGAGGTAAACTATTTTGAATATGATCATTATTATGCAAAAATATAATTTTAGTATATAAAAGTTACTAATTAAATAAAACTCAATAAATTATATGAGGTGAAGTGAAGTCGCTCAGTCGTGTCCGACTCTTTGCGACCCCATGGACAGTAGCCAACCAGGCTCCTCCATCCACGGGATTTTCCAGGCAAGAATACTGGAGTGGGTTGCCATTTCCTTCTCCAGGGTATCTTCCCAACCCAGGGATCGAAGCCAGGTCTCCTGCAATGTAGGCAGACGCTTTACCATCTGAGCCACCAGGGGAGTCAGTAAATTATATAGATGTATGCTTATACATACACACAGGGCTTCCCTGGTGACTCGGCAGTAAAGAATTCACCTGACAGTGCAAGGAGATGCAGGTTTGATGCCTGGGTTGGAAAGATAAGATCCCCTGGAGAAGGAAATGGAAACCCATTCTAGTATTCTTCCCTGGGAAATCCCATGGACAGAGGAGCCTGGAAGGTCACAGTTCATGAGGTCACAAGGGGTCTAGTGGTAACAGCACCCCACTCCAGTACTCTTTCCTGGGAAATCCCATGGACAGAGGAGCCCCGTAGGCTGCAGTCCATGGGGTCGTGAAGAGTCGGACATGACTGAGTGACTTCACGTTCACTTTTCACCTTCATGCATTGGAGAAGGAAATGGCACCCCACTCCAGTGTTCTTTCCTAGAGAATCCCATGGATGGAGGAGCCCCATAGGCTGCAGTCCATGGGGTTGTGAAGAGTTGGACGTGACTGAGCGACTTCACTTTCACTTTTCACTTTCATGCATTGGAGAAGGAAATGGCAGCCCACTCCAGTGTTCTTGCCTGGAGAATCCCAGGGATGGGGGAGCCTGATGGGCATCCGTCTATGGGGTCGCACAGAGTTGGACACGACTGACGTGACTTAGCCACAGCAGCAGCAGTGGTTAAACACTACCATACATACACATACACACATACACCATAATACATGTGATTTCTCGTCCATTCAACTTGGTAAATAGATATTCTGAGAAATTCTCTGGTTACCAAGAGAAATCACTAGACCGAGTAGATTGTACCCCCTTATGAGGGTGGACTTCATTAGGCCTTGTGGTGGCTCAGAGGTTAAAGCATCTGCCTGGAATGAAGGAGACCCGGGTTCGATCCCTGGGTCAGGAAGATCCCCTGGAGAAGGCAATGGCAACCCACTCCAGTACTCTTGCCTAGAGAATCCCATGGAGGGAGGAGCCTGGTAGGCTCCAGTCCATGGGGTTACAAAGAGTCGGACACGACTGAGCAACTTCACTTTCACTTTCAGGGGCCTAATCAATCAAAGGCCTGAATAGAACACAAAGGCTGAATAAAAGGGAACCCTGCCTGTTCTGACTACACGAGTGGAGACATCAGTCTTCTCCTGGCCTTGGACTGGAACCACCACATGTCCTCCTTGTTCTCAGGCCTTCAGACGTGGACCGGAGGCAAGAATAGTTCTCCTGGGTCTCCAGCTTGCCGAGTGGGACTTCTCAGCCTCCACAATCACATGAACTAATTTCATAGACAGACAGACAGACTGACTGATGATGGATAGATTCTACTGGTTCTGTTTCTTTGCAGAACCATGACTAACATAGATTTTGATACCAAGAGTGATTCCAGAGAAATAGGACTTTAAGGGTTATTTTTTTGGTGTCCATGGTATTTGTTAATCACTTATTTATTAAGAGAAACCATTCCTTAGCCCAGATAGTCATAGTTCATATTTTCATAGTTCAAGGACAAAGTGAAAGTCACTCAGTCATGTCTGACTCTTTCCAACCCCATGGACTATACAGTCCATGGAATTCTCCAGGCCAGAATACTTGAGTGGGTAGCCTTTGCCTTCTCCAAGGGATCTTATCAACCCAGGGATCGAACCCATGTCTCCCTCATTGCAGCCAGATTCTTTACCAGCTGAGCCATCAGGGAAGTCCAAACAAGAACAAAGGTCAGTGACAAACTTCCATGGAACTCAACCCAAAGAAATTCTTTCTGCTCCAAAATCACTTTGCACTCTGAAACATACTTGCCTTTCTCATCTCCTCAAAATCTTCTATGGAATCATAATTTCTGTAGAAATATGCATATGCCTTCCTTCTTGGTTGAGCCACAGCAAATATATAGACAGTTGCATCTCCCAGGGAGACAATAAACGCTCTGACAATATGAAAATGATGGGACAGAAGGCCACACATCTGAGGTTTTGTCAAAGAACCAGAAGCCATGAGAGCTTCTCTTCTTGACAGCTCAACAATGACGTCTTTCCAGACTGACAGAGAAATAGACAAGGGAGAGCTTCCTGAACTGGTTATGGGGTTTATGAAATTGGCTCTCTAATCTGACCAGATGTAAAAACACTCATGACTCTAGTTCCAGTAGTAAAGAGACCACTGATGGCCCACAGTCGTCATGGGGTAGTAGCAATACCCAAAGCACCAGCATTGTATCCTCCTCATCAACCACTTGCACTAAGCATGGGCTGGATGACTGTGCATCTGATACTTGCAAACATTTCTGGTAAAACAACAGACATAATGAAGCTAGCTGGCTGCTCCTCCTGTCACTGGACAAAGTGGAGAAAGAGAAAGCTCCAGAGATGAGCTCAGAGATTCAAATGCCCAGGTCAGGTGTATAAAAGAGAATCACGACTAATACAATTTGTAAAAGGGGAGGGCAGATGACAGTCATGGACATGTCCAGCGGAAGCCGTAGGGTGCAGCAGAGGTGCAGCGGAAGGGTGGGAGTGGCAGCACGTGGTGTGTGACGAAAGCGAGAGGGCCATGGGACAAACGCTGGGCAGGGATGTGTGAACTGCTGCTGGCGGCCGAGACCCACCTCAAAGGGCTCTCCTCCCCAATGGTGTTTCTTGCTTATGACCGGCTTTATTTCTGACAAATAAGTGAAACAAAGTATACTAAGCTCCCAGCATGGAGAGAAGGGCATCCTTCCCTCCATTCCCCACCACCATCATCCCTGCAGCCACCAGGAAGAAGAAATAGGGCTGGAACAAAAAGGAGGATGAAGCATGTGGGGATGTGGGTGGGTCTGGGGCAAATTCAGAAACACTCATGTTTGCTCCAAGCAGACAATCTGCTCCATGGAAGTCATATCCTGCCGTTCAGGCAGGAAAAAAGAAAAAAACTTTGTTCAAATATTATTGTTATAAAGTAATATAGGCTTTGTGAAGAAAATGTTCAGAGGAAAGAAAAGGAAATTAGAGACAGAAAAATCATCCATAGACTCAACACCCAAAGACATTTACTGTTGCTAACATTTCAGGGTGTTTCTTTTCAGATAAAGAATGTAATCTTTAGGGATGTGAAATGCTGTCAACAGACAGCTGTGATCACAGGGGACACTAGGGAGAGGAGCAGTATATCCTGTTGCCAAGCTGCTGTCACATCCCTGGGCTGGGGGCAGCAGAGCTGGGGCCCCAGCACCTCCCAACAAGCCCTGGGTAAGCCCTCTGATAAGCTCCGAGGAGTCTATGGCGACGCCTGGGGATGCTTGTCCCTGGGGATGAGCCTTTTGCTCCATCTCATGTTTCTACCCAAACACTCCGGCCTGGGGCGCATCAAAGTGCAGTGTGTATGTGTGTGTGTGACACAGCTCGGCTTCCCAGGACAGAGGCCAGGCATGGGGACAGGGCCCAGATGGCAGGAGACGTGCTTATAAACAGCACGCAGGAGGTCCTGTCACCAGAGTGAGCCTTATCTCCGCCCGCCTGGCTCCCAGCTCTGAATCCTGGACAAGATCAGTAGCAGCCAGGGCCTCTGTGTGTCACCCAGAGCCAGCGCCGTCCCCACCCAGCCTGCACTGTCCGCAGCTGCCAGTCTCCCTGGAGGCAGGAAAGCCAGACACCCGGGAGACAGGGGGAGGGGTGCGCATAGGATTTGGGAAGGGGACGTTCGCTCTCGACCAGGCCACCGTCACCTTGGCAGCATTTTTCCGTTCAAATGAGTGCCCCCCATATCTTGGATTTACTGTCCCACATTAATGGGCTAGGAGAAGAGAGGCCCCACATTTCTTCCTGGCTCCGGAGGGGGTAAACCGTCTTTCTCTCCATGGAATTCCACCTAGGAGGGAACTGCTGGTGATGAAGACAGCGGTAGCAGGATCCTTGACAAAGTCTCTGTCTCTGGGTCTCAGTTTTTTCACCTGAGCAATGGGGAGAAGGAAGTCCCTGAAAGCATCATTGTCAAGGGTTCAATGACTGCATCAGGGGTGAGGACTTGCCCAGGATCTAGGTTTGGATCCTGTCTACACTGTGTGAATTGAAGCCAAAGACCTCACTCCCCATGCATGAGATTACAAACATAGGACAAGCATCTCTGCTTCACTAGAGCGACACATGGCAGGGAACCAGGGCTCTCAGTGGAAAGAAATGGGGGTGCATCTGATCAAGGAGCCACCTCTCCCTTTCAATGAGAAAGCTAAGCAGCTCCTTAAGAAGTTGGGGCTGTGACTCTGATGTCCACTTGTAGGGAGTTATAGAGGTGTCCGAAAGCCTTGACATTCAAGACCCATCTGAAGAGCTTCACAGAGAGGAAAGCTAGGATGGGCTGGGACCAGGCTGCCCCTGCTGGTGTGCTGGCCATGGCAGCACCATGAACAGAATCCTCTAGCAGAAGCAGAATGCGAGCAATGTTTGTAAAGAACCCGCCTGTCCATGCAGCAGACGCAAGAGACTCAGGTTTGACCCCTGGGTTGGGAAGATCCCCTGGAGAAGGAAATGGCAACCCACTCCAGCATTCTTGCCTGGAAAATCCTATAGACAGAGGTGCCTGGTGGGCTACAGTCCATGGGGTTGCCGAGTCGGACACAACTGAGCATGCACACATGCACATGCACTGTTTGTAATTTAAAATTTTCTGGTTGTTACTTTAAAACACAAGTAAAAAGAAACAGGTGAAAGTAATGTTACTATAACCTATTTAACCCAATATATCCAAATATTATTTCAACACAGAATAAATATAAAAAATATAATTGAGTTTTCTTTTTCCCTTTTTTCATCCTAAATTTACAAAATATGGAATGCTTTTACAATTACAGAGTAACTCAGTTCAGATGGCACATTTTTATTAGAAAGACCCAATCTATATTTAGATCTCATTTCTCTCTGGGGCCATATATTTAGTGACTTCTCAAAACTCAAATGGAGAAGGCAATGGCAGCCCACCCCAGTACTCTTGCCTGGAAAATCCAATGGACGCAGGAGCCTGGTAGGCTGCAGGCCATGGGGTTGCTGAGAGTCGGACACGACTGAGCGACTTCACTTTCACTTTTCACTTTCATGCTTTGGAGAAGGAAATGGCAACCCACTCCAGTGTTCTTGCCTGGAGAATCCCAGGGACGGGGGAGCCTGGTGGGCTGCCGTCTACGGGGTCACACAGAGTCGGACACGACTGAAGCGACTTAGCAGCAGCAGCAGCAGAACTCAAAAGACCAGACCCACCATTTTGCTGCAAAGGACAGAGTCAAATAGCAATTGTTCCCCTCTTTCCTGGGAGCATCCTTAGTCTTGGCTGCCAGATCCCACTTGCACATGTCTGCTTGTCCTTTGCCTCCTGTCCTGAACACCCTCCCCGCTCCTCTCCACCTCTCAATGCTCCCACAGGCTTCAGACCCACAGGTTACATCCTCTTTCTCTAAGCACCTTCTCTACTCACTTGGTCTTCTCCTGCCTAGGATCCCTACCACACCCCCCTGCATACAGTTTATTCAGCCTGGAGGACACATGACTCCTGTTTGCACCACTGCATTTTCCTTCCAACTGGGTGGAATCTGGAACCTGTGGGCTGCCATCTATGGGGTTGCACAGAGTCAGACANGAAGGAAATGGCAACCCACTCCAGTGTTCTTGCCTGGAGAATCCCAGGGACGGGGGAGCCTGGTGGGCTGCCGTCTATGGGGTCACACAGAGTCGGACACGACTGAAGCGACTTAGCAGCAGCAGCAGCAGAACTCAAAAGACCAGACCCACCATTTTGCTGCAAAGGACAGAGTCAAATAGCAATTGTTCCCCTCTTTCCTGGGAGCATCCTTAGTCTTGGCTGCCAGATCCCACTTGCACATGTCTGCTTGTCCTTTGCCTCCTGTCCTGAACACCCTCCCCGCTCCTCTCCACCTCTCAATGCTCCCACAGGCTTCAGACCCACAGGTTACATCCTCTTTCTCTAAGCACCTTCTCTACTCACTTGGTCTTCTCCTGCCTAGGATCCCTACCACACCCCCCTGCATACAGTTTATTCAGCCTGGAGGACACATGACTCCTGTTTGCACCACTGCATTTTCCTTCCAACTGGGTGGAATCTGGAACCTGTGGGCTGCCATCTATGGGGTTGCACAGAGTCAGACGTGACTGAAGCGACTTAGCAGCAGCAGCAGCAGCAGCAGCAGCTATCTCCCCAGGCATCCCTAGTGCTTCACATCCTCGCCAACACCTCAAAAGTGTCTGACACCAGGCAGACACCCTTGTGAAATGTTAACTGAGACTCAGTCTCTGTTCTCCAGGGGATCATATTCCAGCCGAATGCCTTGCCCCTAAGAACACAGATATTAACAATAACTCACTGTGACAGCACTGGAGGGTTTAAAAAGCACTTCTGCGTGGCAATTTGGTAATAATCCTCCAGCAGAAATAATTCCTCAGGTCCCCTGAGAGGCTGCCTCCACAGTCCACCCAAAGTCCCCTCCCTGCTCTTTCGCATACCATTATTTTTGCTTCCATAGCACTTAACATGATTTTGCATTATTTGATTATTTTTTTGTCTGTCTCTCCTAAAACAGAAGTCCCATGAGGGCAGTTCAGTTCAGTCACTCGGTCGTGTCCAACTCTTTGTGACCCCATGAACTGCAGCACGCCAGGCCTCCATGTCCATCACCAACTCCCGGAGTTCATCCAAACTCATGTGCATTGAGTTAGTGATGCCATCCAGCCATCTCATCCTCTGTCGTTCCCTTCTCCTCCTGCCCTCAATCTTTCCCAGCATCAGGATCTTTTCAGATGAGTCAGCAGTTTGCATCACGTAGCCAAAGTACTGAAGTTTCAGCTTCAACATCAGTCCTTCCAATGAACACCCAGGACTGATCTCCTTTAGGATGGACTGGTTGGATCTCCTTGCAGTCCAAGGGACTCTCAAGGGTCTTCTCCAACACCACCGTTCAAAAGCATCAATTCTTCTGAGCTCAGCTTTCTTTATAGTCCAACTCTCACATCCATACCTGACCACTGGAAAAACCATAGCCTTTACTAGATGGACCTTTATTGGCAAAGTAACATCTCTGCTTTTGAATATGCTATCTAGGTTGGTCATAACTTTCCTTCCAAGGAGTAAGTGTCCTTTAATTTCATGGCCTTTTCATACTGTTCATGGCCTTTTCATACTGTTCATGGTCAAAATGGCTGTCTGGAGAAGCCTTACAAAGAGCACTGAAAAGAAGAGAGGTGAAAAGCAAAGGAGAAAAGAAAAGATATAAGCATCTGAATGCAGAGTTCCAAAGAATAGCAACAAGAGATAAGAAAGCCTTCTTCAGCAATCAATGCAAAGAGATAGAGGAAAACAACAGAATGGGAAAGACTAGAGATCTCTTCAAGAGAATTGGAGATACCAAGGGAACATTTCATGCAAAGATGGGCTCGATAAAGGATAGAAATGGTATGGACCTAACAGAAGCAGAAGATATTAAGAAGAGGTGGCAAGAATACACAGAAGAACTGTACA